>JAYEPQ010000007.1:3880000-4480000 GCA_036321105.1 Dracaena cambodiana
ACATAATCATGTATGTTTAACATGCAAAATACTATAGGATATTGTGGTACATCTTGCTAATAGAAATATCTCTACAACATTTACATATATTTCAGTTTTGCTCCTTGAGATATTGAGTAGAAAGAAATATAAAATGGTGATGCATGCCACTAGGTATTAGTCATAGAATTGGGATGTTTGGCCAAAAATATAAATTTTAAAAAAACTCTACATATTTATTTTAACAATTTAAATTTCATTATTATCCTTACATATATTGACAAGTTTTTAAATCTATTTTACTATCTATTACAATAATATCTACATCCTATTCAATAATTTCCATATATACGACTTTAAATTCGATATACCCATTCATAAACGGGTAAAGTCTGAATAAGAAATACTAAGATAGTTACACGATATCGCTTTTCTTTTTATTTTATTTTATTTTATTTTATTTTATTTTTTTTGAAATAGAGAACATCCTACTAGTCCTAGCAAGATTTCACTTGGAATTTGTCCCTCATTGAAAATTACGTAATTCTAAAAATTCCAATATTTTGTAAAGATAAAAGTGAAAAAAAAAAAAAATCTTACACAAATCCAATGAGTAAAATATTAAAGGCCATCTCATCTCACATCTCACTAAAGATGATAGTAGGTAACGTGGGGCTCCATGTTGTTGTCTGAAATTATTGTATAAAATATATTTTTATTGAAAAAACAAGTATATCTTGAATTAATTGCCCGTTTGAAATATCAAAACTTGATAAAAAAAAAATCGTGATGGGTCAAACATTCAATTAAATTCTAATAAGTATTGGCCGATCAAAATAAATGAAAAAGAGAAAAAGTTGAAAATAAGAGGTGGAAGAATAAAACAATCAGCTTTGAGTTTGAAAAAAAGTTGATAATAGGGATGAATACATGGATCCGCTTCGATCACTCCATCCGGTTTTGATTGGACTCAGTCGTAGTTTAGAAAGAAGTTTGGTTGGAATTGTATATCTGAAATACTAAGCACCCAGAGGTGGTCGGAAGTTCATCAGAGTCGGTCGGACTCCGACCGTCCGACGAGATACTCTCCTCCCTATTCTTCTCTCTCTCCCACTCCTCCCCCAACTCTCCTCTCTCCCCTCAGTTCCCCCCTCTCTCCCCTCTCTTGCTACTCTCTCCCCCCTGTTGCCCCCTCTCTCCCCTCTCCTACTCCTCCTTCTATTTATTGTTTCCTCCCTCCTCTCTCTCTCTCTCTCCCTCCCCTCCCCTGTCCAGCCCTGATCCCTGCCTCTCTCTCCCCCCCCCCCGTTTTGCTTTGTCTTTCCGTGAAAACTCCGATCGACGCCATCATATTCCGATCGGATCCGACCGATCCGGAGATAGTCGGAAGTCGGTCAGATTCCGCCGAGCAAGACGGTAAAGTTGACGTGGGATAATCAAAAGAAGAGGCCAAAATGAATTGGTTGAACTGAAAATTAACTCATTAAATAAGTAAACGATTGAATTTGATTCGGTTGGTTGGGTGGTACCAACTAAATCGAGTGCTAATTCCCACCCAATACGGGTTCACAATCAATAACATCTTCACCATCAAGAGTAACGATTAGTCAAAAAACACCATGCATTGATGGGTGATGAGGACCCATATTAACTATCATGAGATCTTTTTTTTAACCGATACAGTCATATATTTTCTTCCTTAATTCATGTAATGACCTTCATTTTTGATACGCATAAATAATTCAAAAATAAATAATAAAATAATAAATATAAAATTTTCTATAACTCCCAAACCTTTCACCTTCTAAACTCATATCTTTAACTCTAAAATTAAAATATCTAAAATAAATTAAAACATTTCATATTCTCAACTCATTACTCATTCATTTCTCTAATTCTCATCCTTTCATCTTCTCTATGAATTATCTACATTAAACCTCCAATTTAATTCTCTTAACTCTCTAAATTCTATAACTTCTCAAACCTTTTAGATTCTATAACTCGCTAAACCCTTCACATTCTGTAACTCCTAAATCCAATAATATATAAACCCCTAAATCAAAACGTATTCCACACATTCTAAAAATCATTATCTAACATTCTTATCTCGTCGGAGCCACCTTCAAAACCACCGCAGGAGCCGCCGCCAGAACTGCCACCACTTTACCGGAGAAGAGTATCTCCTTCCATCTCTTTCAACATTTTAGGTTCTCACTTTTTGATAAGAAGTTAGATATTATCTTTCTTTTTATTCTAGGGTTAAATTATTTTAATGAATCATATGTTAGCTCCTCTACTACTTAATAATCCTAATAACCTAAAAAGAATATCAATCATCTTATAAACCCAATAAGATGGATTCAGACTCATTTTTAAAATTCAGACCTGTTAATACTAAAATCAATTTTGAGTATGTTATAAATATTTAAAAAATTTCTAAAAATTATCTAAATTCATAATAATCAGTTTTTAATATTCTTATAATTTTTTTAATGTGTAGATTACTCAATTGAGTGACATCGGGAAATAAAATCCAGATGAGTTTATTTTTTGGACTCACTAATCATGCTATTTTATATACCTGTTGTTTCAATCATGTTATTTATTTTGTATAAATTGATTTGTTATTTTGTAAGAATTTATCAATTACTTATTACATTTCTTGTCATCAAAAATATATTATCAATTGTCATTAAATTTCAATTACATAGTATAGTTAGATTTTAGAATAATCATATATACAAATCTGATAAATCACAAAAAAACTATAATTGTGGAAATATACTGTTTGCGATATCATTTTGTATTGGTGTCTAGAAAAATTACTTTGTATGTTGGTTCTCTAATTAAGGAACGTGCAACGCATGGAAAATCTTCCAGCATCCATACAATTGCCTGGCCAATATCTTTAAGATATCTCAAATCAGTAACTCTTGGATATAGCTAATTGTGATTTATTGAATAAAGCATAAACGGAACAAACTCTATAAATCATTTTGTTAACAAATTAAAAAAATCTAATTGAAATATTGTACCGATATTCAATATACAAGTTATCAAAATCAGAATTTAGACTTACATGTACTATAGCTAAATAATACTGGGTTGGACGAGAAATTAAATGATGGAATATACTCTGTTTTGGCTGTAAACTTGTTAAGTTGTACAACTGAATATTTCGCATATCATGAGTGCGTGATGATCTGCTGGATCATACCTGACTATAATTTATGTTTGTCTGACGGTAGATTCGAATCAGCACCAGACAATCCTGTGACCGTGGTATTCCATCAGTTAGTTTTTTCCAATTACATGACATCCTAGACAAAAATACCTCTGTTATAAAGTTGACTTCACTTAAATGACATTAAAATAACCTAAATTAATTGATATTATTATTACAGACATCTCATTCCATATTTTTTAAAACTTATGTTATTATTATGTTTGGACATAACCACTATATTTCATATTCTTTCTGCGTAGTTTATTTTGGTCGCAATCTGACGACCTGGTGTGCATGCCTAGACTTACCGATGGACACGCCAAAACTGAAGCAGGATCTGCTGTACTGTGAAGATCAGGTTGAAACCCAATAATGGATTAGAGATTCCCTGCTTTTTTTTGTTTAATTTTATTATATTTTGTTTCAGTTGTATCTAAATTTCGTTCCAATAAATGAAAAGTCAAACTTTTGTTGAATTTTTCTATCGCAATTACTGATGTTCGCCATGAAAGTTGCACGCTCTTTATATCGAAGTCTTTTCAATATAAGGGTTACAATCGAACGGTTTCCCATTTACAGAATATGAGGAAGATAGCTTTTCCTCTTTGTTTAAAGCTGGGTTTCTAGGTAGCTATGGAGGACGATCCTTCTCTCCGTTGACACTCCGTACAATCTCTCTCAGTTGGCTAAAAGGAAAAGAAAAATGGGCTCTTTACTTTTGATCACAAGGGGTAACTTTTGGGAGAAGACGTCCGTCTCTGTCTGTGTGTATTTCTTTCGCTCCCCGCCTTTTATAGGGGGCTTGGAGTAATGTCCCGCTATATTTTGCTTGACCGTTAGCTCCCACTGCTCGAGAAGTGCCGCCATATTCGTTAGGTGGTTACTCCCACGATCGAAGTAACACCACTACATTCGTTTGGCAGTTATTCCCACGATCCAAGATGGCAATTCTTCTGTTCGGGTCGGGTGACTTTGTATTAAACCCCCACCCGAAAGCTATGGGTAGTGTCGCGAATCTCAGCTTTAGATTCGCGAACATGTTCCGTCGCTTGAATCACGGACCTCAGTTTCTTAGATTCGCGGACCTCAGTTTCTTATATTCGCGAACCTCAGTTTCTTAGATTCGCGGATCAGATGAGTTGCGGGCTTCTGTCTCTGAATTCGTGGATCTGCTTTGCTTTTCCAGAATTTTTCACCGACAAAACCCCCTCCAAAGTTTCCAAAACTCTCATAATTCTTTGAAGAGTTTCGGAATACTTTGGATATAATCTTCTGTATTAGAACTTCCGTTGGTTTGTTTGAAGCCTGTGTCTCTGTATTAGCGCCACTACTGCTTCTTGCTCTTGAAGGGACACGTCTCTGTATTAGGGGTGCGACTTCTTCATCTTTGAGTAGAAGACGACTCTGTATTAGGGTCGCGAACTCCTGTTTTGGAAGGAACACGTCTCTGTATTAGGGGCGCGAGCTTTCATCTTTGAATAGAAGATGACTCTGTATTAGGGTCGCGAACTATTTTCGGAAGGGACACGTCTCTGTATTAGGGGCGCGAGCCTTTATCTTTTTAAGAAGAGAGCGGCTCTGTATTAGGGTCGCGAACTCTCGCTTCGGAAAGGACGCGACTCTGCATTGAGGTCGTGAGCCTTCGTTTTTTGAGAAGAAAACGGCTCTGTATTAGGATCGCGAACTTTGCTTTTTGAGGAGAAACCGACTCTGTATTAAGGTACGAACTTTTGCGGGAAGGCTGGCAGGCGGTTGTTTTTCTGCGGCATCAGAATTGAGATGTTTCTCTGAGCTGCATTAAATAAAATGGTATTCACGAGATTTGAGCCAGATATCATGTCTGTCCAGAGATCTCGACCGTCAAATCATCGGCTATATAACCTCCACTTTACGAGAGAGGTTGCCCTTATCTGAAGAAATTTGAAATCTGAGTTCTTCGTTTGGATTCCTTAGACTTCTCGTCTTCAAACTCCAATAGCTTCTGATTCTCTGTGCGAAGGATTTTCTCCCTCTGTAAAAAATGCCGAAGAAATCTTCTTCCTCTGATGCTGCTGCCAGTGGTCGTCAAGATTCTCGAGCAGCTTCTAGTTCGATAGTGGTTCGGCAGGAACCCTTGATCGGAGGTAAGTAAAAAAAAAATTTCGGAAGACAGTCCATTTTCTTATTTTTTTCTTCTTATCTTTGAATCTTAATGTCTTTTGCAGTTGATTACGCCTTGAATTCTTGGCTAAAAGATCATTATTTCGGATATTCTGACGGCTATGATGGGAAGAAAGAGTTCAGATTTGGTCATATCTTTTTCCATTGTACAACCTCAGATAACCAAGAGAGAGCAGACAAGATTCTCCACCCTTCTCGCTCAACATTGCGAGAGTTGATGACCAATGTATATTTCGAAGGAGATAATCGGTCTCCGTTGCTCAAACCTGTCTTTTTGTTTGGGAACCATATTTCAATGCCCGATAGTGGTTTGGAGAATGGCGATTACAAGTGGCTTCGCCAAGTTGAAGGTCGCAACTTGTTTCTCCCCAATATGGAGAGATCATATCCATTCTTATTCTTTCAGTCCTTTTCTATGCCCAGGCGAATGGACTGGCACATAAACAGGCCACAAGACGATATCTTGTTGGGGGGCTTCATTGCTCAAGGTGCTTTTCCTCGTGGTACTGGGAAGAGCTTTCGCGGATTGCTGCCGGGATTGCTTAAACACGATCTCCCCAGAGGCGAGGTTCCTATAGTCGCGCAGACTTTCCTGCACCGTTTTACCAATGCACAAGGAGAGTTTCCTGTTCAGGATTTTCGTCCCCCTGGATGGGTTCACTGTTCTTCAAAAGGAGATTGGGCGGTCTTGACTGACTTCTTTCTGCAATCATTTAGAGATCAGCTTCATCATGTGGGGCTATATCGAGCCATCAGGGCTGTTCTGCATGGCATTCCCGCCAGCAGATTCCATTTCTTTGCTTTATTGGAATTGTATAATCTTGATACTTGTACAATGTTTTGCCCTCGAGGCGAGTTGGTTTTCGCCCTCCACGAGATGCATGAGGTCTCGGGCTTGCCTATGGGAGACGTCCCGTATGAAGAGTACGTCCCTACTGGAGAAGAACTCCATCTGCTGAAGACTCAGGATCTTTTGGCTTATGATACTTACTGGGAATTGCTCTGCCATTATCATATATGCACCCACACATCGGGCATCCGTAGTTTGAAGCCAAAGAAGTGGCTGCAATATCTCCTGCCTAATTTTTCTAGGAGTAATCCGAACTTCATTCGCCTTCCTCCAGTTTCTGAAAAGGAGGTTGAGAGAAGAATTGCAAGGTTCGGAACAAATGCTTATGTTGCCGAAACTAACGAGGACGTTTTCAAAGCTGGGACGTCCTTCGAGAGTTTCCATTATCAGACCCTTCAACTCTTATCTGACCTGCCTTCTTGGCGGGTTATTTGCTGGTTTGGCTGAAAATGTGTGTTATTCCTTCGCAGGAAAACATACCCGTTGGGGCCGTATACCCGGCCGTTCTACTGGCGTTGGGTAGGCGACTCAGTTTGTTGCCCTCTATGGTATGCAGTATCCAAAGCGGATTGAGAAGAATATTTGATAAATTATGCAATATAAAGAAGGAGCCGAGGAAGAAAGGAGACCATGTCATCAAGACTCCTAATCTGCATGTAGAACTCCCTTATACTTATTTGATGGCTTGGTTGGTTCTACATTGCCCTATTTTGATGAGTCCTGCAGACTCGAAGATTGACTTAAATGCTCCCAAAGTGAAGCACTACGAGAGGTCGCAGTGGAAAGGAGGCTATATGGCCGCGATTCGCAAAACCCTTCGTCATTTCTCAACTTTTGAGTTGTTCAGATGTTTCCCATACTTCTCGAATGCTGGATATGGGGAAGAATTCGCGGACACTGTTGGTGCTGATAAATTTACCACTCTATCCTCGGGATGTTTCTGGTGGTTGATAAACATTCGCTCATGACATTTGGTCCTCCATTTGGAAAACCTCTACTATATAGAACCTTACTACCCAAGTCGTTTTACCCGACAGTTTGGGTATGATCAGCTTTACGTTGGTAATCCCAACAGAGAATTAAGCTTTGTTGGGAATGTTTTTGAGGGAGCTCGAGCTTGGTTTCACTTTGTCGCAGGTGGAACTCACGCCAAATTTGATCTTCCGCTCAAGATCCCGAACTCAAGTATGAGCTTCTGCTTCTGTAAATGGTTTGCGGATACTAACTCTGCTCCTCAGAATTTCAACATACAT
Organism: Dracaena cambodiana; assembly: GCA_036321105.1. Lineage (NCBI taxonomy): Eukaryota > Viridiplantae > Streptophyta > Magnoliopsida > Asparagales > Asparagaceae > Dracaena > Dracaena cambodiana. The sequence continues at coordinate 3,887,469 of JAYEPQ010000007.1, forward strand.
CATACCAGTCTGCGGAAGATCAGATTCTAGTATGCCCAGAAAAAGAGGACCGGCAGCACAAAGGTGGCAGGGATGGAGGACTTCAGGGGGGACAGTACATCTAATGAATCGGAACAAAGGGAAGATGACACTGATGCACCGGTTCAGGCTGCCTCCCTTGATACTTCTCCTGATCCGACATCGAGGAAGACTTCTCCTCCACCGCAGTCTTCTCCCGAGAAGTCTTTACATAAACGAAAGAGGCTAAGGCGTCTTAGCGACTTGCCTGCCATTCCGCAGGGAACTGATTCGCAGAGCACCCCATCTGGGACTGGCACTGCAACGTCCCTTTTGGTTTCTGAGTCCCTCGTTGAGGAACCTGAGGAGCATGAAGATGACTCATCTTTAATCCTTCGTTCCTTTAAGAGGCGTCGGAGTCAAGGACCTGTTCTTTGCAATGACCATGTTCCCATTATTCAAAAGGATTCTACCTCTCCTATTGGCCAGGCCAATGTGGTAGTCAATATTTCTTCGGTCTTACAAGAGAATTCTGTAGCTCTTGTTGCTCAAGACACTGCCGATGATGAAGTGCAAATCATTGGGGATACTCGCGCATCGGATCCCCCAAAAGCAACACCTCCTTTTGAAGATCAAGATGAATGGAGCGATGATGATAATATCAGTAGTGACAGTTTTCGCTCTTCTACTCCTCCTTCAGATCATGAAAAATATGTCTTTTTGAGCGAGGAGGTCCGAACCGAAGTATACGGGCCTGAAGTGTTTGGTCCTGAAGTGTACGGACTTGGAGAATCCAGTGTCCAACCTTCAGGTCTTCATCTTCTTTCTTCAGCAATTATGCTATTTTATCAAACGATATTGTAATACTTAACTGTCAATTTTCTTCTTTTCTTTTTGCTAGCTCCAGTTTTGACTCCGGACTTAGAGTGCATGGGCACGAAGGTGACTTCACCAGACAATACCATCGCGGGAACTGACACTGATGGAGCGACCGAAGTTACTACTGTCGCGGTTGATACTTCAGAAGCAGTGATTTCCGAGGTTGTTATGCCTACGACCTTGGTCACGACCGCTCCGACTGATGTTATAGTTCAGGAGGCTATGATTAGTAGCTCCACGGAGATCTCCAGAGGTGCAATTCCTCCTGTTGCGGATCAACCCGCTTCTACCTCATCCAGTACTACTCCTTCTCATGCAGAGATTGGCATGCTTGAGAGTGATTTGCTGAAGGACACAGTGGAGACTTTCCTTCACTTTCTGGACCGCTGTATCGATAAAATACTAAAGGGGGTTCCTTTTGCTTCAATTGCCAATGCTCTCAACATTTACCTAACTGGTATCGTTAGCATTGGTGGGGAGGATAGAGCTGCTCCTTTTAGGCTTATGATAGCTCAGCTTTAAAAGCATGCTGAATCTCTGTCGAAAGCCAGAAGTGCTGATAAATCTGTGACAGTGAAAATCATTTTCCAAAAGCTGAAAGAGGAACAGTTTAAGTCTCAAAAGGAGATTCAAGAGAATGCAACTATTTGCAAGGCCTCTTTAGAGCAATGTCAATCAAATCGCGAATCTCTGGTTCTTCAAGTGGAGGCCGCTGCTTCGATTGTCAAGAGCCATGACCAAGTTATTACTAAGGCTCAAGAGACCATCGCCAAGGCTCAAGCTTTCTTGGCCAAATAACCAAGGAGCGCGATGAATCAATGAGGAATCTCGTCGACTTATCGCGCCAGCAGGACAATATAACCAGAGATCTCCAGGCGGTACAGGCTGAATTGGCTACACTGGAGGCTACTGTAGCGCAAAATGTTATCGCTAGTGACGAGGAATTATGTCGTCAGGCCGCTGTTCAAGCTTATGAAACCCTTCAACAAGACATTGACGATGCGGAGAAGAAAATAAAGGCCCTTTTGAACCATTGAATTGTAAAACTATTGTGTACACTGTTTTAGGTTCCCCCTTTTTTTGTAACAATTCCCTTGTTGTTATGGAGAACCTCATTTTGGCCTTCCGAGGTATGATTCTGCAATTATTCTTCAGAGATTTGTAACGAGCTTGCCATTTTTTGTCTGAAGTTTGCGAATCATCATAAAACTCTGGTATCTGTATATCTATTACGCGATTTTCTTAAGTCACGTGAATTTTAGGGGTTCGCGGATTTACACTATTCATATCTGACCAACGACCCGGGTTCCGGAACTCTGGTCCGCGATGCTTCGTCTGGAAGTTTGCGGAATAAACCGTAGATTTTTCAGAATTTGTAGAGACTTCTGCGAGCTGTGGGATGCAGCCGTTTGGTCATGGAATTCCAAGCGTTGCATGCTTCTATTAATGACGAGATCTCCGGGTTGCGATATCTAAGCGTCCCATGCAACAGCAATAAATTCTGTTGAGATCTGAGCTGAAAATCTTGACCGAAGATCTCGGTCTTATCTCTTCTAAACTGGAGGTCACAGTTAGCAGCTCGCCTATATAAGGCACACGCTCTCTTCAATGAAGGATCATTCAGCCGTGAGAAAATTTCTTCTTGACTCTCTTTTCTTTCTCTGTTTTTGTAGTCGATCCACCAGCTCAGCTATGCTTTCTTCTTCTTCAACCGAAGTGATGGATAAGAGTTGGCATGTCACAAGACCTCCAGACTGCATCAATACAGTGGGGTGTCTCACCGACAAGGTCCTTTTGACCGTAGTCATTTTCCTTAATTAAGGTATAGCTTCTCTTCTGATTCATACCCTCCACCTCTTTCTTTTTCTTTCTTTTTAACGAGGATTTGTTTCGGCTGTAGGAGATAACCGTAGTTATTCTCCTTAACAATGGCCCAGACCCAATGAGCTCGTAATTGCTTCCAATGCCTCAAGGGGCTTGGAAGGTCTCATGTATTTTTCATGAGAGAAAAGATTCGGGTCTGGGGCATTGTTTTTCTTCTTTCCTAGTATCCCACAAGGTTGGGGTACTAATGACCAGGACCTTGAACTTGCTCAACCCGTCAGCATATAGCTGGGGTTTGCATTCGGTATGCCCAGTTTTGAACTAATCAATTCACTGGCATCATCCGTGGGGGAACCAACCAGGAGGTCTCTTATTGTGGTCGGAAAGAAGAAACAAGACTATGCATTTTAAGCCATCCCTAAAAAGAAGGAGGCTACAAGAGCAAATTGGAAGTGGATGGCAGAAAGCAAACTTTTTGATCTGAACCATACCGAAAGAGGCGGTTACAGAAGCAAGTCTGTCATTCCAGAAGAAGGGCATGCAGAAGCAAACTTTTTTATCTGAACCATGCCGAAAGAGATGGTTACAGAAGCAAGTTTCCTCTTTTTTTTTAGCGATTTGTATTTGCTCTCATTGGCTGTATAGCACTTAGAGAATTCTCTGTAATTTTATTCTAATGATGAATAAAGAAGTTCTTTTCTTTCTACGTAACTGATAGTATCTGAAAGATGATTCTGATGTTGATTACCAGAGATAACTGTTAACTTGATAATTTCGATACGAATCACAATTTTTAAGTATCCAAAGCTACTATGAATGAAAGAACTTTCTTGTTGATAAACTTGATTCGCCAAATGTGTTATTGACTTGGTAAATTTGATGAGCAAGGAAATCCGATTCGCCAGAGATAATTTTTAACTTGGCAAATTTGATATGAAGAAAAATCTGATTCGCCAGAGATAATTTTTAACTTGGCAAATTTTGAAAAAAGGAAATCTGGTTCGCTAGAGGTAATTTTTAATTTGGCAAATTTTGAAAGAAGGAAAATCTGGTTCGCCAGAGGTAATTTTTAACTTGGTAAATTTTGATAGAAGGAAAATCTGATTCGCCAGAGGTAATTTTTAACTTGGCAAATTTTGAAAAAAGGGAATCTGGTTCGCCAGAGGTAATTTTTAACTCGGTAAATTTTGAAAGAAGGAAAATCTGGTTCGCCAGAGGTAATTTTTAACTTGGCAAATTTTGGAAAAAGGAAATCTGGTTCGCGAACTAAAGGCTTTTTAGTCCGGAACCAAGAACTTTCATTGACGAAGTTCTGATTACAGGGAAACCATTTGTTCATGACTAGCCTAGAACTGCCCAGGCCGTATTATAACTGGTGTTCTGCAATTTTTCTAAAGATAATACTTCTTCAAAAACTTGCCGTTGATTGGCATTAGGACTTTGTCACCATTAGGCTTTGTCAACCGATACACCCCGTTGGAGTAAACTGTATCAATGACGAAGGGTCCCTCCCACTTTGGCTGGAACTTTCCCCTAGGCTTCTGGCTTGTTATGATTGGTCTTCTAACTGACAGGACCAGATCACCTTTCTTAAAAGTCCTTCGTTTAGCCTTTTTGTTAAAGGTTCTGGAGATCCGCACCTGGTATAGCTCGATACTCTGTTGAGCTTCTAAGCATTTGGCATCCAGGGCTTCTAACTCTTGGAGCCTTTACTGATGCTTTTCTTCTTCTGTCATCCTTATTGTTAACGCGACTCGTAATGAAGGGATTTGGATCTTCAAAGGCAAGACCACTTCTGATCCATATACCAAGGAGAACGGAGTGGCATTGGTGGGAGTTCGGACTGTGGTTCGATATGCCCACAGACACTCTCCGAGCTTTTCGTCCCAATCCCGTTGATTGGATGACACAAACTTCTTAAGAAGTTTTATAATGGTTTTATTAAAGGCTTCTGCTAGACCATTAGCTGCAGGGTAGTATGGCGATGAAGCTACATCCTCGATCCTGTATTTGTTGTAGAATCTAGAATACACTTGGCTTATGAACTGAGATTCGTTGTCGTGAATTATTCTTCTAGGCACCCCGAAGAGATAAAGCACATGGTGCTTGATGAACTTGATAACATCTGATGATTTTACTTCGGTTAGGGAGATGGCCTCTGTCCACTTTGAAAAATAATCAGTTATGGCCAAAATGAACCGGTGTCCTCTAGTTGATGGCGGAGAAATTGGCCCTATGATATCCATACCCCATTGCTCAAACGGCCATGATGTAGCCGTCGGGTGGAGATATTCTGGAGTTTGATGTATAAAATCTGCATGTATTTGGCAGGCCTTACACTTCTTGGCGTAGTTGACTGCTTCTATCATCATCTTAGACCAATAATAACTCATCCTTCGGATTCTATTCCAGAGTTTCGGTCCTGACTGATGTGCTCCGCAGATGCCAGCATGAGCTTCTTCGAGTACCTTTTGAGCTTCGCGGTTGGAAAGACAGCGAAGTAAAACTCCATCGTAGGATTTTCTGTACAACGTCTGGAGTTCCGCATTGTAATAAAACCGGATGGCCCTTCTCTGAATGGCTTTGGCTTCTTTTGAACTTTCGGGTAATATCCCGTAAAGGACATAGTCTATATAAGGAAAACGCCAATCCCTTGGCTCTAGGCTAGATGCGCAAGCGTTAGCTTCGTTTTCTTGTGGCCTTTTCGCTTCTTCTTTGAGCTCATCCTTTGAGCAGAACAACTCCTTGCTGCTTACCATAATTTGCCTTTTAGCATGCTTGGGTAAGGTTAATGTAGCAGCCAAGGAAGCTAGCGAATCCGCATAACTATTGAGGTGGCGCTTTATGTGGCTGATATAGAAACCAATGAAACCGTTAGCGATCTTGATCACCGCATGATAATACGGCAAGAGGTCTTCATATTTGACTTAGTACTCCCCTTTTATTTGATTTACAACGAGTTGAGAGTCTCCATATGCCTCCAAATATTTGACCCCCAGTTGTTTGGCTATTCTTAAGCCGATTAGGAGGGCGTTGTATTCCGCGACGTTGTTGGAGTACGAGCTTGTCAATGAGTAAGCTTGAGGAATGATGTGGTTGCGAAGAGAGACAAGAACAACTTCCACCCCCGCTGTCGTCTTTCCTTTAGATCCCATTCGGGAGGCACCATCAAAGAAAAGTTGCCATACACCTTTCGAAACCGTATTCGATTCGGAAAACCTTCTCGAACCATCCTTTTCTAGAATTAAATCCCGTTCCTCCAACTCTCCTGGGATTTGTTCATATAACCTCGAGGATGCTGGGACTGGATATTTGGCCAAGAAGTCGGCCACGGCCTGTCCTTTGATAGACTTCTATGGGACGAAATGCATATCATATTGTGATAGCAAAATAGCCCAATTGGATAGTCTTGAATTTAATGACCCGAGTTTAGTCATTAATATTCTCAGAGGGTTAACTCTCGATACAACGTGGATAGTTTGTCCAACTAAATAGTATCGCATTTTCTGTATTGCGAACACCAATGCTAGACATTCTTTTCCCACGGGATTATATCGGTGTTCCGCCCCGATCATCATTCTGCTGAGGTAGTAAATGGCTTACTCGTGGCCTGACTCATTCTTCTGTGCTAGCAAAGGGCCTAATGAATGGTCTATAGCCCTTACATATACTGGAAGGACCTTTCCGAACTGGGGACACGAGCACTGATGGCTTCGTGAGATATTGTTTGATCTCTTCAAAAGCCTTTTGGCATGCGTCATTCCAGATAAACGACACTCCTTTCCTCATCAATCTGGTGAAAGGTTGACATTTATCAGATAAATTTGATATAAATCTGCGAATGTACGCCAGCCTGCCTTGTAATCCTCTTAACTCTTTGAAGTTAGGGGAGGTGGCATGTCTTGGATAGCTTTGACTTTATCTGGATCAAGATGTATTCCTTTCGAAATTACGACAAAACCGAGGAATTTTCCACTAGAGACCCCCAGGAAAGACTTAGCTAGATTCATCTTGAGCTGGTGCTTCCTCATAAGGTCAAACACTGTCTTCAAATCTTTCAAGTGATCTTCTTTATTTCTTCTTTTAATTGCTAGGTCATCTACGTAGCACTCCACTGTTTTTCGGAGGTGCTCCTGAAAAATTGCATGCATGGCCCGTTGATACGTAGCACCTGCGTTCTTTAGGCCAAAGGGCATGACTGTATAGCAGTATACTCCGAGTCGTATCCTGAAGGACGTATGCTTCTCATCATCGGGATACATCTTTATTTGATTATATCCCGAGAATCCATCCATGAACGTCATGCGCTCATACCCACAAGTATTATCTATCATGATATCAGTGATGGGTAATGGAAATTCGTCTTTGGGGCAAGCCTCATTCAAATCCCTAAAGTCTATACAAACTAGAATTTTTCCATTCTTGGTCATGGGAACTATATTTGCGACCCAATCAGGGTGTTGTTCCTCGCGAATAAAGCCTGACGCGATTAACTTTTTGATTTCAGCTTCTATAGCTTCCATGATCTCTGGGCGGAATCTTCGTTGTTGCTGCTTTACTGGCTTAGCTTCGGTCGGATCTTCAATTTGTGAACCGCCACGCTTGGATCCAACCCTGGCATCTCCTCATAACTCCAAGCAAAAATATCGATGTATTCGTAGACGAGAGATATCAATTCTTTCCTTTCTTCCGAGGATAGGTTCTCACTTATAAATATGGGTTTAGGATTCTTTTCATCTCCTATATTGATTTGGATCACTTTATCTTCAGTTGGGGGCTCCCACTGTTCAAACTGAATCTCCCACTTCATATTATGATGCTTGTTCCAAGGGTCGTCTCTTACTGGTGAGGTTTCCTTCAAATCTTCGTCTTCTTGGATCGTGGAAGCCATGTTCGCGGATACCTCGTGGAAGATCACACATGTGCTGACATCTGAATCCCAACATGATGATTCTGACGAATGATCGTACTGTCTTTCCTCAGTTTTGTCACTTGAGGAGGCCTCGGAAGTGGTGACGCAGCCCAACCCCTGTCGGTTTTCTAGTAATAGTCTGGCGTATTCCCTTCGGGGACAAAAAGTTGAAGGATTGTTTTCGTTCATTTTCCGAAATTCAACCCCCTACCTTCGGCCAGATTGTATCCCATTTTCTTCCACGGGAATTTTCATCATAATGGAAGAACTCAGGTTTTTCCTGTTCTTCCTCAGAATCTGAACATTTCTCTTTGTTCCCGTGACTTGTTTTTCCAAATATTATGGCCTTTTGGGTCCCGTTTTTGGGAGGGACCTTAAAAATAGCTTGGTCAGCACTTTCAACGTCATCACTTAATTCATATAAGGATGATCAGATAGCTGCTTGGAAGGAAGTCAGAGAATATATCTCATTTACACAGTCGCTAAATGCATCTGTGCTAGTGCTCGAGGGCTCAGAATCAACACCAGAAGAATAAGCAAATTCCAGATTTTCATTTATCACCCATTCACCATCAGAGTGAATGGCGTTATTTACATCAAGGCTTTCGAGGCTTATCACGATGGGCTCACCATCCCAAATTACATCCTCGGATTCCGAATCTTCGGATCCTGATTCTGTATCAGCCTCTTCGCCACTATCAGAGTCATCTTGAACGGGCCGATCTGCGATGCCAAACACATTTTGATACAGCAACGCGTCAGTAAAGTAGTTTTTAACTCCTTTGGAGGGTTATTTTTCCGCAATGAGCGTCTTTACGTTCGTGTCTTCGTCGACATACTTCATGCATTGGTGTAACGTGGAGGGCATGATTAAATTGCTATGGATTCAGGGTCTCCCTAATAGCAAATTGTATGATGTGTCCGCATCTATCATGTAACACGTGACTTCCATTTTCAGGTCACCGATTTGACACTTGAGCTTTATTTTACCCAGGAGTCTACTACCGTTAGCATTGAACCCGAAGATAGTAGTGTTGGTTGCGGCTAACCTGTTCATCGGCACTCCAAGATATCGTAGCATCTTTCGTGGCATGATGCTCAAGGCCGAGCCTGCATCAACTTGAATATGATCAATCTCCATAGACCCTATGTATCTCTTATAATACAAAGGGCGATGATACTTATTACTCCTGACTTGCATATCTTCCGGAGAGAAGGTGACGCAAAGGATGTTTTTACCAGAGATCTGGTGACATGTCGCGCAAAGAGACTCTCCTTTTTCGATCGTCTCTGGTATTTGCGCCAAGAATACTTCCGAATCTTGCAGAGTCTCTCTTAAAGCTTCCCTAGTAGATTTGGAGAGCTTCAGGAGCTCATACGAGGTTATCCTTGCAGGGATATTGGCTAACTGTGTTAGGATGTCGAACTAGAATGACTTTTGCGAGTTTTCCGCAAGTTCTTTTCCCTTCTTCCTTAGAGCTTTGTCAAACTTAGAGCTTTGTCAAACTTCAGCTCCTTTTGCTTGACTTTCTCTGGAGATGGTTGAGAACCCATTGTTTGGCCGTAATTCTTTAAGTAATTTTTTCCCGAATGAGTCCCCGCGGAGGGAGGGTCTGCATCGGCGACTAAGGAATTTCCGATTTTTTTTTCCGAATCGGTCAGAGCAGGAATGATCTCATCGTCTTCGAGAATTACGAAAACGACATTAGAGGTGAAGACCCTCTCTCTTCACTTTTTCCTAGATGAACTGGAACTCCATTGTTCATCATTTAGGAGATCAGGATGTACCCATAGTATCTCCCCCTATCAGTTACAAAGGGGAATAGTCCTTTCTTTTACTGTTGGTGTGGATCAAAATTTACGACTTGCCTTTATGGATGGGTTGCACTCCATCTTAAACTGTTGACTCTATCCAGTGGGGCGCTTTACCGAACTTGACGGTCACCATATTCACAGTCACCTTCTTCTGGTGCTCTTGAAACTTGATAACATTAGCGTCCACTAAGGCTTGAATTTTGTCTTTAAGGATGTAGCAGTTTTGGGTGGGGTGGTTAATGATCCTATGGTAGACACAGTAGTTAGGATCATTAACTTTTCCAGCTTCCTCTGAACGTTTAGACTCTGGCAACTTCAGCATCTTCTTACTCATGAGGAGGTTGAAAATAGTTTTCGTGTGCTCATCCTTAAAGGAGTATTGCTTTGGTAGCACTCGCGTCTAAGGATGAAGTTTCGGGGGAGTCTTTGTGGATTGTAGCGCATCAGTGACCATCGTTTCCTTCCCCTTATACCCTTGGGGTCGGGACTTATAGCTGTTATCACCACTTCGCTTCGGTTTATCCTCGTCTCCTTCTTCTTCAAGCCTTTGCGCAATTTCTTCAGCTTGTAGGGCGAGATCCTTCCAAGTTGAGGACTTCACCGCCCCCATCTTGGCTAGAACCTTGGTCGATAAATTATGTCGACAGCTTTCTATCAGGATCTTTTCTGGCATCCCATGCGTACATCTGAGAGAATCGTTCCGGAACCTTTTGATGAAGTCCCGGGCTAACTCTCCTTACTTTTGTTTAGTGGCTAGAAGCGCCAGCATTGACACCTCCATATCATCTTCATAGAATCTAGTGAGAAAGGCTTTATCCATGTCGCTCCAGGAATTGATGGTTCCCGGTTCTAATCTCCGGAACCATTCAAAAGCTGGCCCGGTTAAGGTACTAATAAATATTCTTGTAATAATAGGGTCATTTCCGGATAAATGCCCTATCTGCGACTTAAAATAGTAGGCGATCCTCTACCATCAAAAGATTTGAGTTTCAACGGTTTGTAACTTTCTAGGAACGGCACCGTTTCCCACTCCATGGGATATGGCTTTACTACACCCAGTTCTTGTAGGTCGCCCTTATGCATGAGGGCATTCAGTTGGTTCTGGAAGCTCTCCACCCAGACAGTATTTGTGTTTCCCTCCTGGTGCATGGAGCGGTTGTCATCATCTTTATGATGTTCTTCCGAATCTCGATTGTTATGAGGACTATGACCTTCTTCTTCGGTCTTCTTTTCTGTATTCTTCAGTTTAGCTTTTTCTAACTCCATCAGAACGTGTAGCATATCCTTAAGCTCGCTGATGGCGTTCTGCTGTGGCTGGATATGCCTATCTTACTCCTCCATTCTCCGCATAAACTCTTCTGGGATATTGTTCTGCATCATATATGCAGAGGCGGAGTCTTCTAAGAATGAATCAGACGTCTGTGATTCAGCCATAACAGACTTGGCTATATCTTCTTCATCAGATGAGATTCCCACCATCTGTCTATAATTCATAGGGATCGCCACCCCACTTTTGAGTCGAGTGTGCCGAAAAACTCCTCGCTCTTCGTTGGATGGGTCTTTCGAACTCGAAGAGAGCTCTGGGTCAGATGCTTCTTCTTCGGAGATTTTCTTCGGCGTCTTTTTCTTCTTCTTTTCTCCAACGCTTATCATGTTGGAGGTCATCGCGGGATATTCTGGCTCAGAAAACTCGAGCCCGTGTTGTCTCCTTTTTTCCAGTTGGGATGACGATGTTGACGGAGACGACAATCGATAAAACACCGCGGATCGGGCATGAGTTGAACAACGACAGTGAGACAGTACTACATTGATCAGTCGTTCACAGTGGCATTGAGATACATGGGATTCTTCTCTTCTTCTGTTTAGAAATTCCCTAAGATCTCTTGCACTGGAGTCCCTTGTGATGGGGCTCATTTGTGAGAGATAACTTCAGGGACGGTGGAGTTTCAGCCTCGCGGATAGGCATGCACCTTCTGCGAATTTGAGGTTCGCGAGTTTCTTTAGATTTTCCCTTTGGAACGCGAATGTATGCTCCGCGTTGATTATGGACAATTTTGACGGGTTCACTCCGCTTCCTATAGGAAACGTGAGTGAATCCTTCTGCATCTTGACCAACCTCGCCCTTAGGCTTCCATATTTGGATTGTAGGTTTCTGCCGAGACGAGTTGAGAGTTTCCTTTTGTCGTGTGTTCCTGTGAAGGACACGAGCTTTGCTTCTCCTCAGGTTTCTTTTCGTCGTACGAGTGGGAGGAACCTCCTTCTCTGTATGACAGCTTTACGGAGCGGGTGGTGGTCGCTTCCCCTTGTTGAAGTGGGGACCTTGGTCCGCTTTGCTTGAGAGATCAAGAGTCTTTATTGGAACTGGCAGAGAGCCCGTTGTTAAGGAACGGGATTTCGGACTATCTTGGTCCGTTGATTCGCTCAACTGGCTATTGCCATCTCCTTGGGAATTGACCCCTTGGAGATTTTATGGTATCCCCTTAAGAAAGTAGGGCTCTTGGAGCCTGAAGAAATAAATTCTTCGTACCTTTGCTGGTCGACGGAAATGGTGAGCGAGTGGACCATACTACCAACTGGAATGTTGTCGTATTGAGCCACCACCAAGTCACCGGAGGTGATGGTTGTCCCCAGCGGAGTCGCCAATTTTCTGTTCGCCATGAAAATTGCACGCTCTTTATATCGAAGTCTTTTCAATATAAGGGTTACAATCAAACGGTTTCCCGTTTACAGAAGATGAGGAAGATAGCTTTTCCTCTTTGTTTAAAGCTGGGTTTCTAGGTAGCTATGGAGGACGATCCTGCTCTCCATTGACACTCCGTACAATCTCTCTCAGTTGGCTAAAAGGAAAAGAAAAAGGGGCTCTTTACTCTTGATCACAAGGGGTAACTTTTGGGAGAAGACGTCCGTCTCTGTCTGTGTGTGTTTCTTTCGCTCCCCGCCTTTTATAGGGGGCTTGGAACAACGTCCCGCCATATTTTGCTCGACCGTTAGCTCCCACTACTCGAGAAGTGCCGTCATATTCGTTAGGTGGTTACTCCCACGATCGAAGTAACACCGCTGCATTCGTTTGGCAGTTATTCCCACGATCCGAGGTGGAAATTCTTCTGTTCGGGTCGGGTGACTTTGTATTAAATCCCCACCCGAAAGCTATGGGTAGTGTCGTGAATCTCAGGTTTAAATTCGCGAACCTGTTCCGTCGCCTGGATCGCGGACCTTAGTTTCTTAGGTTCGCGGACCTCAGTTTCTTAGATTCGCGGACCTCATTTTCTTAGATTCGCGGATCAGATGAGTTGCGGGCTTCTGTCTCTAAATTCGTGGATCTGCTTTGCTTTTCCAGAATTTTTTGCCGACAACTGAGTATTATTGTGGCAAATTTATTGAGGCTTTAGAATATTCAAACTGAATATGTTGCCGGTACCTATTACATGTGCTCGTATATCGTATATCGAGAGCGAGGCGTGACAATTCATTATTCCATGAATTTATCAAATAAAGTTCATCAAAATGAAAAATTTAATATTTTTTAGGGCTTCACAAAATGATCAATAAAGAATTAATATGGTTCAATTGAGCAATTAGTAGTGCCCAGGAGGTCCCACTCTTCGATGAGATTTATTTTGGGTATGTATGGACCCGTAATGGAATCAGATTGAAAGTCAAAAAGGGTCTTGTGGATTTCCTGCTCGGGGAGTGCTTTCGACGGGGTGGAAAACGTTTGCAGATGTGACCATGAATCAAACTAGCTGTGGACAGACAAACTTCTCTCGAACATCGACCGGGATGGGATGGCCAGGCCTCGGTTCCCAGTCTCCCCCTTATCGGATCGGTCAGAATCCTCTGACCTTCGCTGGCTCCGACCAATTATTTACCCCTAGATGATAACTGCCACTCCAAAGTTGAAGTTATGATGAGAGTTAATGAAAATTGTTTTGTATTCTAACACGCTTTATAAGGGGAGCGTCTATTTTAGATGGGATTTTACATAGCAAGATTTAAAATTAGGTTACTCTGATATCGTATTAAAATATCTTCTATTATACCAAAACTCTAAAATTATAGTGAAGGCCGAAAGAAATTGTTTTGTATTCTAACATGCAATAGGCCATAATTCAATTCGAAAATAAATTTTAGGAACCATTTGTAAATCCAAACCCTCTCAAAACTATTTAAGAAAAAACAAAAGAGAAAAAAGAAAACCACTAAAAGCTTTAAGTATATATATATATATATATATATATATATGAGAAAAATGAAAATGAGCTGACAGTTCACGCAAATTATCTGAGCTACAGTTCATTTCCACTATCTCCAATAAAATTTTTTTAAAAAATTTCTTTTGTATTATGATCTTGACCCCCTAGGGTTTACTCATACCCAATTTCTTGGGTTTTAGTTTTGATTTGGTCCTCCATCAAATTAACACAAAATTAATAGTTTTCAATGAATAAAATATTTTGTATGCACTTTATGAAAGGGTAAATGGACTTCAAAATTTATGAAATTTAATCTGAAATAAGTTAAGGAAGTAGAGATAGTAATTGTTAAAAAAATTGAAGAAAAATTATTGATCAGTTTTGCCGCTAACTCACGTAACTTTTCCTGAGCTGGCGGCTCACCTACAGTAATCCCTATATATTTATAGAAAGAGGGAAATTCACCGACAGTGAAGGGAGTTCTTTCAGTAGCTCTTAGCTGGCCCAATAAAATAATTTCACGTGGCATCACTGAAGATAACAAATAAAAGAACTCTCTTAATCGTCCTTTGAATAACGCCACGTATTATTAGACCATCTAAGTAGCGGTGAAGGAACTCCCCTCACTGCAGGTGAATTTCCTGTTTATATATATATATATATATATATATATATATATATATATATATATATATATATATATATATATATATATATATAGAGAGAGAGAGAGAGAGAGAGAGCAAATGGAAAATTCACCGACAGTTAAGGAAACTCTCTTCACCGCCACTTAGGTGGCCTAATAAAATTATTAGATATGGCGCCACTCAAAGAGTGGTTAAGTGAGTTTTTTTATTTATTACATTTAGTGGCACTACGTGTAATAATTTTATTGAGTCACCTAAGCGGCGATGAAGAAACTCCTTCATTGTTGGTGAATTTTTCGTTTTATATATATATATATATATATATATATATATATATATATATATATATATATATATATATATATATATATATATATATATATATATATATATATATATATATATATATATATATATATATATCGTATTTGAAGTTAACTCTGACAATGTAGAATTACACATACAGCAGCAATAATTATTATTTTATTTTGTTTATCACACGCTGGAAAAGTGATATCCACATGAATGGTGACCTCACCAAGTCCAAATCAATACACTGAATCTATCCACCGTTTATTCTCAAAATAGTTATAAAAAAAAAAGGTCCAAATCAATGGATGGGGAACATGAAGAGGCAAAGAATAAGTAGGAGTAGCTTAACCCAACACAACAAGAAAAGAAAAAGTTCACTAATCACAAGTGGTAGCTTATGATTATGTTAATAAGCCCCCAACTAGATAGTGATCATTATCTCAATAGCTTCTCATTTTTTATTAGTCATTATCATTAGAACTAGATTAATGTCATTAACAAAATAAAAGGAGTGGTTACTCTACTAATTAATGACAAAAGGAAAGCTCATCAACATGGACTCCAATCATTTGAGCTTGCTATATCTATTGACTTTGCCACTAATTTGGAGTGCAGCCAATTAATGATAAATAAAAAAGAAAAAAAAAATTAAAAGAAGGGAATTTCTAAAGGAGCACACTAATGGTCCTAATGAGCAGTACACCTTGCTTAGTGAGCATACCATCTCTTTTGAAAGGAGAAGGTATTTCCTAGTGAGTACATAAAAATTTCCCAAAATACTTCATCTTTCCTTCCCGTGATCTACAACCCTCTTCCTCTTTCCTTTCCGTGACCCATGATACCAAAAATCTGTCTAATTCGCTTCTTGGCCTCCACCTTTCCCGACGTAGTCTGCTACCATGTAGTTCATAGTCGTGCGCCTTCCCTTTTGCCCCTGCAACTCCCTCCTCAATAATCCTACAAAAAATAATACAATTCGGAATTTAACTTTGAATAGAAAATAATATCATCCGAGATCTAATCCCGGATGGAAACTTATACCATCTAAGATTTAACCTTAACAGAAAATAGTATTGTTAGGGATCTAACCTAGACAGGAATGGTCTTTTGGGGATGGAGGTTGAAGACGAAGACGAAGACAATATGGTCCGAAATTTTACTAACAAACTTGTAATATAATATTCTTAGTGAAGAGTGCTAATTGAGAGCAGTGGTGTGCTCATTTAGAAATTTCAGAAAAAGGAAATTCTAACTGTGCACCATTTTTTCTTAGTGGGCACCATCTACTTAGCTAGTACCACATAACTTTTAAAAATGGTACTTTTTTTCTTAGTAAGCACTACCATTTTTTCCATTTTAACATATTTTCTTAGTAAGCACCAATCCTAATTCCTTTCTCCCATCGTTATTCGCCCGATCGCTCCTTTTCCCTTGCCTCGCACCGTTCTCCCTATCACCACACGAAGACCGTTGCCACTCGCCCCGTTTCCCTCTCACTATCCGCCAACACGCACAAGAAGAAGAAGAAAAAAAAAAGAAGAAGAAGGATTAAAGAAGGAAGAAGAAGGGTCATGATGTTTACTTAGAAAAAGGTAAGGGCTATTTTTGTCAAAAAAATAAATGACAAACGTGTAACGATGCTGACTAAGAAAAAAGTGGTGCGCATTTAGAACTCCCAAAAAAAAAAACATAGAAGAGAACAAAAGGAATTTTACATTCTTCTCCTTTAGGCTACAACTTGGAGAAACAGTGATTTTGTTACTGTCAACAGTCATTTTCTATAATTACAAGTTGGAGAAAATTAGTGGGAACAAGTCTTGAGAGGATAGCTACGGTTGCAATTTGCTTGCAAGTGTTTTGTCCTTTTAGAGCTTTCCAGGTAAAAACAACAATTAAAAAAAAACAAAAATAAAAATAAAACAAATGTGAAAAAGGTAAATAGGGCCCAATTTGAGCCAAATGCAACAAACTTGGGGCCGTTATAATGCAGACAGCTAGTTGTGCTTGTTTTGATTTATTTGGATGTACCGATTGAAATTGTTGGGACAATTTTACCTCGTCAACACGGTTTAACAACAACAACAACTAATTCCTTTTATCCCAAATATTTAGGGTAAGCTACACGAATAAAAAAGAGAATCACGCCGGATCGATCATTTTAATAGTCATTCTCCATTCATTTCTATTAAGTAATATCTCCCCATTTAAACCTCTAAAATCCATATCTTTTCGTATCAACTCCATTCATATTTTCTTTGGTCTTTCTGTCGTTCTTTTAACTTGTTTTACATTGATAAACTCCCCTCGTCGAACTGGTGCATTTGCAGGTTTACGTTGTACATGACCAAATCATCGTAAGCGATTTTCTCGTATCCTCATTCCTTGAGATTTAACTCAATGATAAAATAAAATTTAAAAATAGAAAGTCTTAGCTTTTGTGTTGCCAAACGATTTTACGCTAAGGTTGTGTTTGATTTGAAAGAAAATGGAAGAAAGAAAAAAAAAATAAACAGAAAAAAATACGGAAAAATAATTTTTCCCTAATATTTGGTTAGTTAAAAACATTTTTATTTCTTTCAAATTTTTCAGGAAGTGATAACCTGTTTGGCTATCCTTTCGTATAGTTCTACTACCGATACTTTTTACCAACATGACTTTTTAAAAAAAGGTGTTTATATTAATATATTGATAAGTACCTTTATTAAAAAAGATTTAAATGTCAACTTGTGAATAGAATAGAAGTTATTATTATTATCTTTTATTAAAGAGAAAAATATAAATGAACTCACAGTTCACATAAGTTATCTGAGATACAATTTATTTCCACTATCTTCAATAATTTTTAAAAAAAAAAAATCTTTTGGATTATAATCTCGACCTCCTAGGGTTCACTCATACTCAATTTTTTGGGTTTTAATTTTAATTTGGTCCTCCGTCAAGTTAACACAAAATTAATCGTTTTCAATGAATAAAATATTTTGTATGCACTTGATTAAAGGGTAAATGAAATCCAAAATTTATGAAATTTAATACGGAAAAAGTTAAGGAGGTAGAGATAATAATTATTTAAAAAAATAAAGAAAAATCAATGGATCATTATAGTTTTGCCGCTACCTTATGAAACTTTTCCTGACAGCTCAGCTACAGTAATCTCTTTATTAAAATGTATTTTTAGGCTTAGTATTTAAGAATAGTTGCTTTGTACATGGTATTTGGGCCGAAAGTAGTTAAATAGCCCAACAGATCGGCCTACGGCCAAGCCCAAACCAGAATCCGAATTTTAAAAAGTACAGTGCTCAAAAGATTAAAAAAAGTATAATTTTTACATTTTTATGTTCTCTTTTTGTTTATATATATATATATATATATATATATATATATATATATATATATATATATATATATATATATATATATATTCCGATATGTGACCACAATTTCATAACTGCTTATAAATATTTTACCTCTTTAAATTTTAGAAACATAAAAAATATATGATAAAGTAGTTATATGATCATATCTATCTATTCTCATACATCATAATTTAAACTTCTTTGTTCTTATCCATATTCAAACATTTTTTTTATAATATCTATATTAAAATTTAATATAAAGATGATTACTTCATATTCTTTTTGAGATATTATTTTTCTTCTCCATATTTAAATTGTATAAATAAATAATAATTTAATTTTAAATTAAAAAATTTATATTATATATTTGCAAGTATGTAATAGGAAATGATCACACTCGTCTCAAATAAATCAGAATATTATGGATGAATAATTTTATAACTATTTTTCAAATAACCACTTTTATTTGGTTAGTCAACATTTTAGACTAGCACATGATATTTGATAAGCATCTAATTTCTTGAAGAAACATATTTTACTTATCTCATTAATTAAGATGAAATATATTATAAATATCATAAGTCTACTCTAGGCAAACTATTAGTTTAAAGCTTATTTAGATGTTATCTAGCAACTTTGTATAATAAAACTCTATTATATACTAATATTTAAATGATATTTTTAGATTTAGGGAATGGTGTATCCAAGATGTTTCCATAAAGAGTTGCTTATGAAAACACCCTTAAATCTCAACTTAGAGTGTATATGAACCGGTAATTATGATTTTTATTCTCTAAATATAGATGATGTAAAGAAAATCGTGTGATTTAGACACTTTTTCATTATCGAATAAGATGTCTTATTTGTTTTATTGTTGAAACGCTGTTCAGCTCGTACGTATCTAATATTTTGATAATATTTGTCAAATCCAGACTTTTGATAAATTCTCCATGTGATCTCTAGGCTTATAGGAATTCATTCAGATTTTCAGTTATATGATAGTTCGTACTAGGTACTCTGTCAGTTGTTCTTTTAGTTAAGCCATTATAGTCTTTATAAAATATCAAATCATTATATTCCCTTTTCTTCTCATCATGGAAGAAATTTTGAATGTAAGACTTCTCATAACAAGCCCAAATTTCATTTCAAAGTAGATTGTTTGTGGCATCATCCTAGCTTTGAAGGTGACAATCTAATGATGTGAGTGCAACACAAGGGGGGGTTTTTTGATAGATAAGATTTGAAAATGAAGTGTTTAATTAGCTAAGGTAGGGGAGGGGAACATGATGTATGTGGATTGTGAGTGTATTAGCACAACTAATTTTATTATTATTATTATTATTATTATTATTAAGAACACAAACTCTAGGTTGAGGGGTTTGATGGAGATAGTTGTGGAACAAACTCAACTTTATTAGCAAGGAGTCATTTCTTGGTGGGAAATGGTGATGGAAAAGGAGTTAGTTTGGTGTGAGAAGGAGAATAACAATAGATAAAAATTAAGGACATAAAATCCTTGATTCAGTGACAAGGCTTGATGTGATAGCTAAGCTAGATGATGCAATTTTTCCCTTTGTTTTTTACTTACGTATACATGTTCCTTAAATCTTTAAAAATTAGAATTTAGTTTCCCTAAATCTTCATATTTATAATTTAGTCTTCTAATTTTTTTAAGTTACCCCACTTTAGCCCCCCAATCATATTTTTGACCCGAATTTCCCGTTATACTCCTGAATTACTTCATTTTAGTTCTCCCTTCGCTCTTCCTCCTCTCATCCTCTTTTTATTGGGTTTCTCTCTCTATTCTTCTTCTCTTTCCCTCTTTTCTCCTAATTAATTTCTAAAATGAACTAACTCAAAGGAACCCAATAAGAAGAGGAAAGAGAGATAGAGGAGAAGAATGAAGAGAGGAACCCAATAAGAAGATGAAGAGAGAAGAGACAACTAAAATGAAGTAACTCAAGGATATAACAGAAAATTCGGACTAAAAATATGGTTTGGGAACTAAAGTGAGCTAATTTAAAGTATTTGGAGAACTAAATTATAAATATGAAGATTTAAGAGACTAAATTCTAATTTTTAAAAATATAAGAAATAGATACGTAAAAATCCCTTTTCATTAAGAGCCCATGAGAGAGAGAGAGAGAGAGACGGAAAGAGTTTTTCTTTATGGGTATAAATGAGAAAGAAGAGAGAGAAAGATAAGAGAGAATGAAAAAAATAAAACTAACTAAACTATTTCTATAATACTTTTTCCCTCCACAGCTCTGTCCAAAAAAAGTTCAGAATGGTAAATAAACCGCAAAATTCATAATTTAATTAAAAATAGGCTAGGACTACAAAGGACACGATTAAAAAATAATAAAATTATTTTTTTTTTTTTTTGCCCGTTAGCTCACATGCTAACGAAGTGAATAATTATTTTGATATATTTGCATAAACTTGTCCAAAAAAAACTTGGGACCCGTTGTCACGAATTGGCTACCCCAGGGTTGAGCCCAGGTCTAGGCTACCTCGGCGAAGTCAATTTTTAATTTAATTGTTTAAAAAAATAATTCGTGCTAAATTTGATATTTGAGTTATTTCTTTCCGGTAATTTAACGCAATTACATTTCAAATTTTATGTATTATTTAGATTTGTATCGGATCATTTAATTCTAAATAATAACTATATAAATGATTTATTGTTTCAAAACAAATAAATTTTTAATTTTTTTTGTTTAGCAACTCAAATTGACTATTGATTAACATAATTATTTTACTTGTATTTAATTAAGAATACATTTATATATGGAATATTTGATTAATCAAAAATAAACTTTATGTAACAATTTATAATAAAATAACTCTGCAGAAAAAAAAATTAATAAAATAACTTACACAATAACTTCTAATAGAACAACTTTGCATTATAATTTATAATAATAAATATCATAATCAATCAAAATTGACTTCCCATAAAAAAAAAATATCTTCACTGGTAAAAGTTATATATTATATATTCCTAACAAGAATAATAAATTATTAACATTTCTCAAAATAAAATCAAAATTTAATGAGCAATAAAAACTTTATTTTTAAAAGGAAAAATTGCATTTTATATTTACTTTAAAAAAACTAATTGTATATATATTTTTAAATTTACTTTAAAAAAACTAATTTCTTTGGTACTGCTTCATTTGAAACTAACAAGAGTATAATGATTTAATTTCTCGATATACTTTCAAATAAGAAGGCAGTCCTGAAATACTTCAGAATTAAGAAATTATAAATTAGAATCAAATTTCCTGTCAATTATTTTTCGAATTCTTAAATCCCAATTTCAAGCCCACTGGGCTTTGAATCCTAGCGGGAAAGTTTGTGGGCTGGGCTGACAAAAATTTGCCACATAACTTATTTGAAAATACAAAAAAAAAAAAAAAAAAAAAAAATCCAAAATATTAAAATAGAGTCTCGCCCCGCTTAAGTCCTTGATTCAATGATTCGACAGAAAAATGAAACAATAATACTCCAAAAGTTAGAGAAATTAGTATAAAATCTAAATTTTCTGATCTGATAATAACATTTACTAATACGATAATTAAGGGGGTAAGTATCATTCGTTGGCTTTTGCTAATTTTGACAAAAATCGAATAGATTAGAAAATATGGAAACCAAATTTTAATAGAACTCTTCAATTTTTAAAAAAAAACTATTTAAAAATTATAATTTAAATTATTTTAGTAAGATATATCTTCAATATATTTCGTAGCTGGTTATTGTGTATATATGTTTGTGTATATTTATTATTTTAAAATTATTTGATCAGTTTAGTTCGTTTTGAGTGAATGTAACCAACCGAGTTATTTTGATTAGTTCTGTTTTGAATTAATTTCGTTCAGTAATTTTGATTTTAACTAAATTCTTCTCACTCTTAATCATAATGTGTGTTTTCAGTGAGCACAAAAAATTTATTCCAATATTACACTTTCCCAACTTTTTTCTATTTTTGTAAGGATGATAATCAGGGGAAATTAAAATCGGGGCCCTGTTTACAATATTTCTCTACCAATATTTACCCTATTTACGCACCGTCGATGATTAAAAAAAAAAATATTTACCCTCTTTATGATACAGATTTACTCCATCATTAGGAGGTAAATAAGGTGGTCATCTTACCGCGTAAAACAATACACACTACTCATTGCAAGACAGTATCTGATCTCACGTAATCTAGGGATTATTATTATCTTTGGGAACATCCTAAATGCGCACGATATACTTTGTGAGCACCACATCCTATAGTAAAGTGTTTTACAACATAGGGGGAAAATGTTCACTATGTCGAGTGTGGTGCGCATTTAGAATTTCCCTTATCTTCTCCGATGCGCAGCCTTATTTTTTATGTTTTTTTTCTCCAGTAAAAATCTCTCTCTCTCTCTCTCTAACAACAACAATCGCCGCAACCCAACTGCTGCTGCCATCTCTCTCCAGCCTTCCGATTTCAATTTGATAGCAAGACGACGCAATTGGTGACGTGACTTCTGATATCGATACCCCAACTGCTGGCCAAACCCTAATCATGTTGGAATCGAATTGAATTGGATCAGGGCTCTGCAGTGATGAGAGCCCTGTATTTGCAAGAAGAAAGAACAACAAGAAGAAGATGCTCGAATTCTCCACCGCCGATGGATTTATGAACGGTAATAAATTTCTATTCCTATTGATTTTCAAAATTTTCCCCCTTTCTCCTTTGATTTCAGTTCATCGATTGAATTAAAATAAATTATTAGTGAAGGAAGGAGTTGATGAGATGATAAAGTATGTAGCGAACGAGCCGTCGGTGGGGCTCTACTACGTCCAGCACCACGCCCAATCCTCCATGCCCTATCTCCTCAACCTTAGGGTATCTATGTTTCTTTCTCTCTCCTCTCTTATCTATTTTGTTTTGCGACTTTAAAATCAGGTTTTGGATATACTGCTACCGTCACGAATGCAGAATCAAGAGCGGGGGGGTGGGGGGTGGTATGGGGAATACCTTCTGATTTGCTTTCTTTAGAAAATGTCAACTTTATCTGTTTCATCTTATAAAGGCTTGTGCTTTCTTCATTCACTTGTATGTTATAGTGCATTATTGAACAAATATGCGATTGGAAGAATATAACGTTGTTATTTATGTCAGATATATGAGTAATTTGCAGCAAACAGAAACTTCTATTTAAGTGCTGTTACAGGATTTGGATATCTCCTCAGACGCTGAACAAATATGAGAAATCCTGAGGATGTCAGGGTGATACATTTGAGGGAATTAATTGATGAGAAAACTGCTCCTTTTGCTCATGCACCACTTAGTTGTTTGTAATAGATTTATATAGGCGTAAAAGGACTAGCCTTAATGCGTTATATGCCAGATATTTAGTAGATTCCTGCCAGGGGAATGCTAGAAGGCAAGGGAAAATATCACCTAGTTCCACTAAAACTGAGGGGGGGACTGGAGGTTCTTGACCTTCGCGCTTTTGACATGGCCTTGATGTCCAAATGGTGGTGGCACATCGAGTCATGCTCAAATGGGGCAATTCAAGATGTCCTTAGAGTGAAGTATGGCCCTAGGAGAGGGGGCACGACGAGCAAAATCTCGCTACTCATCCAACACGTTAATATTTTGGAAAGGAGTGCTGCTATGCAAAAACATTTTCTAGCCTGACATCCTTTAAGCTACGTTAGGGGAAAAGAATATCCTTCTAACACGACTTGTCGCACAACAAATTCCATTACGATCACCGTTTCTTATGATCTAGCCATCAATATAGCTTGCTATAGTAAAGGATTATTGGAGGCGAAATAGATGATGATCGACACCCTGAGGCTGCGTGTCAATAGTGGCCAATGGTGAAATAGATGCTTATGTATTAGTGTTGGCTCGTGCTGGCCATTAGAGTTTTCAAATGTTATTTTTTTACTTTGGCCATTTTGGAGAAGAAACACGCTTGGTAGTTCTGGTTCCAATGATTTAAACTATCAAATATGTGCAACAATGTTATAAGGATTGACACAATATCTAAGCATATTTATCAGGAGTTGATTTTTTTAAGGTTAGAGAATAGAAATGTCAAAATAAAGTTTTTGGAAAATTAAGAGTGTAAAAAGTAGGGGGTAAGAGTAAAACCCGTTCACCTTACCTTTTTATCCTAAAATTTAGAGTGTTTCTTGCTCGTTTATCTAATAGGTTAATGTGGGAAAAAGTTTCTTGTTTCTTTAATTGGGTATTGTAAGAATTAGCTTTCTTACCCTATATATGTACACTTTTACCTTATCAAAACAAATATTAAATAATATTAATGTCATTGTAGTTTTATGCGCAAAATTAAAGAGTCTGAAGTAAAAGAGGGTTTGAAAATGATGAAATTAAGAAAAGCTGTTGGTACATATGAAATTTCTATAGAAATATGGAGATATTTAGGAGGGATTGGTGTGAGGTGGCTAACAGATATTTTTAACAAGATTTGGCAAATTAAGAAAATGCCAAATGAATGGAGGAAGAGTACCCTAGTATCTCTGTATAAGAATAAGGGCGATATTCAGAGTTGTTCCAACTATCGGGAAATAAAACTCATGTGTCACACTATGAAGTTTTGGAAAAGAGTGATTGAATATAGATTGCGACAAACTGTTAAAATATCGGAGAACCAGTTTGGATTTATGCCGGGGCAATCGACGATAGAAGCTATTCATTTACTTCGTCAATTTATAGAGCGATTCCAAGAGAGAAATAGAGATTTGCATATGGTATTTATTGACATAGAGAAAGCCTATGATAAAGTTTCACGAGAGATACTTTGGTGGATACTGATGAAGAAAAGAGTTCCCATCAAGTATATCGACATAATTAAGGACATGTATGATGGAGTAGTGGCCAATGTCAGAACATGTGGTTTAACAAGTAATTTTTCTATCACAATTGGATTACATCAAAGATCTGCATTGAGCCCATTCTTATTTGCTATAGTGATGGATGAGCTTACTAAAACCATTCAGGATGAGATACCTTGGTGTATGCTATTTGCTGATAATATTGTCTTAGTTGATGAAACAAGAGAATGGGTAAATATCAAGTTAGAGTTATGGAGGTATATATTAGAATCTAGAGGTTTTAGATTGAGTAGGTTTAGAACAGAGTATATGGAGTGTAAATTTAGTAAACGTCGGACCATAGAGTATAATGCTGTAAAACTGGATAGGCAAGAGATACAAATGAGCAGTCAGTTTAGATATTTGGGTTTTATTATTCAGAATGATGGAGAGATCGATAATGATGTTAACCATATGATACAAGCTGGCTGGTTAAAATGGAGGAGGGCAACGGGAGTTTTATACGACCGTAACATTCCATTAAGATTGAAAGGAAAATTTTATAGAACTGTTATTAGGCCAACTTTATTATATGGCACGGAATGTTGGGCTATAAAAAAATATCATGCACAGAAAATAAGTGTAGTAGAGATGCGCATGCTTTATTGGATGTGCGGCAACATTAGGAGAGATAAAGTGAGAAATGAAGATATTCGTGTTAAGGTAGGGGTAGCTCCCATCGATGAGAAGATGCGAGAAAATCACTTATGATGGTTTGGTCATGTGCAACGTAGGCCTACAAGTGCACGAGTTCGAAGAGAGGAGTTTATCAATATAAGACAAGTTAAAAGAACGAAGGCAAGACCGAAGAAAATATGGATGGAGGTGATACGCAAAAATATGGAGTCTAGAGGTTTAAATAAGGAGATATTACTTGATAGAAATGAATGGAGAAGGAATATCAAAGTGATCGATCCGGCGTGATTCTTTTTTTGTTCATGTAGCCTACCCCAAATCCTTGGGATAAAAGGCTTAGCTGTTGTTGTTGTTGTTGTCATTGGTAGTGTATAATGTCAATGTCATCGGTAGTGTATCAATTTCTTATAAATCAACCTAAGCATTTTAAGAAATTAATAATAAAATGAATGAGGAACTTAAGAGTATTGATTAATGTTATCATGAATTCGCTCTAGACTAATATTTTATTTATAAAACACAAGTTTTTCTTTTGATAGCATTTTACTATTGCAATCTAAATTTTTTCTTCTCGTTATTTTTTTAGTCTTTTGCATGTTTTACCTGCCCAAAGAATTTTTTACCTGTTAGCCTATAGAGTAGAGTAATTTAAATTTTAAAAATTATCCTACAGGCTAATCAAGAGTTTTGTATTTAGGGTTAGGGTTAGGGTAAGGGTAAGACCTTTTCCCTAACCTTATCCAACCCATTGCCAGCCCTAATAGGAAGGCACCAAAACAAGTAGATTCATATAGCGATATAGGGCTATTCTCAAGTTAAAGAATTGGAGTCAATAAAACAAATGAAAGAAATATCTTTGAATGAAAATATGGTGAAATGCCTCTAAGAACAGTATTTATAGAGTTTCTTGGATTAGGATATGAAATAGAAGTTATTGTTCATTGGTAAACTAATTTGATTAAATGGTC
Organism: Dracaena cambodiana; assembly: GCA_036321105.1. NCBI lineage: Eukaryota > Viridiplantae > Streptophyta > Magnoliopsida > Asparagales > Asparagaceae > Dracaena > Dracaena cambodiana. The sequence goes on from JAYEPQ010000007.1 coordinate 3,913,893, forward strand.
CCACTTTCTGATAATGAAACTTGACTAGTTTGTTCCATCATCTGATGATTTGTTAATTGCTGATACGTAACTTCATAAATCTTTTGCTTTTCTATGTAATTGACTTCAATAACCATCATCTGCTTTCTAGTTAAAACTTTTTGTTTCACTGTTTAATAAGGTTCGTAGTTCATGATGTGATTCATCTTTCTTGTAGCTATTGCTTCTTCAGAGACTGAAAGTTGGACATTATTTTACATTTCATAATGTAGATCTACCTACCACAAATTTTTTAATATTTCAAGCTTTCGCTATGTAGAAATATGTCACGCTTTAATTATTTTTATTTTATTTATTTTAGAACAAAATTGTGGAGAAGGTTCATGAGGTTACCCTGCATACAGAAGACATAGAGGACTCTATCTATGTGGTGAGGTCAATGACAGAGTGTGGCCTTCCTATTGCTGATGAAATGATGATAGACATCTGTAAAACTCTACATATCATGTCGGTATCTCAACCAAAAAGGGGGTGAGATTCAGCTTCATATTAAAAGTTGTCCCAGTTTAGTTGTTTTTCCTTTTGCATGCATAATGGAACCAACAGATCACGAAAATCACATTGTTTCCTTGTGGTCAATGAAGCATTTCAGACGATTCTATTAACTAGGGCGTTTGTTGTTTTCACTTTTGATTTTATTGCTAGAGAGCATCCAGTGCATGGCAACTAGCTGGTTAAATGTCCTACTACCTATTAATAACTTTAGCTGACATGTCATGCAATAACTAAGGTTTGTTTCACATTAAACAAGTTATAGTTGAGTATATCATTCTGCATGCGTCAAGTTTCTTGGCTTTGGAACAGTGACCAGACTCATCTGTAGAACTTAAATCCATAGTAGGTCCATGTAGTGCATCCCAACACGTGCTGGGACTGAAAACATCCGTTCACAGAGTTCTATGGTTGATAAATTAAGGCTCAAATGAAGCTGTAAGAGGGGTAATCCGTAATATTTTCCTTCTTGTCTGAATGTTGCAAATCAATAAATTGATGCATCTGTATATCCATCAATTATATACTTGGTCATCACTGTTCTAGATACATATTAGCGAAAAAATGTATTAGATGTAGGAGTGCCTTCTTTTCTAGTTTTTGCACTCTGCAAGCTGGTTGCCTTTGCAGGGTGAAGCTATCAGCCATGTTAAATTTAGGCCTGAAGGCAGAGGGGTTTTCATTTAGAAGTGAAAAATGTCATTTTGGCTGTAATTTTCAAACTTGGTTGAAATATCTGCATCAGCTAATTACCTTTAAATACAAATCTGCATAGTGACCACCAAAAAGTACTAATAATGTCATGAATAAAGAATGTAACAGAATCTTTTTGAAAATACCAGAAAACATAAAATGGAAAAAAAGAGAGGAGGAAACTGAGGAACTCAACTTGTCTCTCCCTTCTTTACTTCATTTAGCGGTTTCCTCCAATCCCTCGTGATAAGTACTCTATACTCTAAGCCATTTTCCTGCCACAACTCATTTAGAGTTCAAGAGTTAGGGTGGCATTGACGGATATATATGATATTTGTCTGTACAGGTCAAATTAGGTCAGGTCTGAATAGTTCTTCAGCCTGACTCGAACAGTTACAATATGATCAAGGCAGTCAGTTGGAATTGAGAATCTGACCGTTTAACATACTGTTAATGTGAAACTGTAAGGCTATGGTTTAGTCAATCAAATAAGATCAAGGCCCTGACCATTTAACTTGTGGAGGTAACATTTACGAATTAGTATTAACCATTCATTTCATTGTTTACACATGTATTCCCTAAATCTTCATAATCATTTATCCTCTTGTCATGAATTTTTAGTAAATACAATACGTCAGTTAATCTTGTAATACTCAGTTATTAAAGCAGTCTACTGCTAATTATAAATTATCTTACATTCAGTGGCTTTAAAGCTTTTAAATTCATAGCAATATTGATATTGTAAATGAATCTTGGACAAAACTGCTGAAACCCTGCCAAAGGTGATTCAAACTGAGGTCTCAAACCTTGCTCAACGGTCTTTACTTTTATTAATCAGCATGTCCCGAAGTTTAACTTTATGTTAGACTGCTTAATATATTTTTGGAAGTATGGACACCCCCTGAACTATGTGCAAACCGGCACTTACATTCCTTGAATTTGGAAACTAACACATACACCTTTGCACCATTATAAAAAGTTTTTGTTAAAAGGGTATGTCAAATTGACCTTGTTGCCCTCTTTTTAATGCTTTAATGGAAATATCCTCCACCATCTTCCTCTACTCCGACCTCTGTCACTACATTCTCTCCTCCCACTCCTCCATTGAACATCTTCGACTACCTCTTCCTCAATCCACTTCTTCTGTTTGGATTAAAATGTGTGAGAAATTATAATGACCCAATGGCTCAACATTCCCTCCACCCCCTTCTTCTACTATGCCCTCTTTTGATCCACCCTCTCCTTCCATTCCATATTTGGAATTCTAACCTCCTTTTTCTTAGTTTTCTTCTTAATCTTCATCTTCGTCTTTCTAGTTTTCCTCTTCCTCTTGCTCTATCCATTTCTTCTGTTTGGAGTTGCAATGGGTTAGTGATTCTAGTGGAGGACAAAAAAGATCATTTTACGTACTTTTTCGGCAAAATTTAACTTTTGGGGTTTTTTACATATCGATCCCTTACTTTTTTAAAAATTGAATATCGATCCCTCAAAACTTCATATTTTGATTTAAGTCCCCCAAAACATTTAAGTTACACCATTTTAGTCTCCCTTGGATCACTTCCGTTAGCCAAATTAACTTTTTGGCCATATTTACCCGTTATACCTCTGGAAAGGGATAGAAAAGTCCGTTATTTCCCTCTCTTCTCTCTTTTCCTTCTCCTCCTCTCTTCCTCTCTTCTTGGTTGGCTTCTCCTCTCCATCCTCCTTTCTTTCTCTCTTCTTGATTGAGTTCCCCTCTCCATCCTCATTTCTTATTCTCTTTTTAGTTGGGTTCCTTTCTCCATCCTCAACCTCTCTCTCTCTTCTTGGTTGGGGTTTCTCTCTCCATTCTCAACCTCTCCATCTCTTCTTGGTTAGGTTCCCCTCTTGAGGGTGAGGGTGAAGGGCTGATTAGTGGGGTTGGGGTAATAGGAGAGCTTAAGGGAGGGGAAGGCGGTGAGGAGGTGGAAGGAGAGTTTTGAGAGCCATTTTTTTAACCTTTCTAACTAAGTTGTAGACATTTAGGTCATTTTTACTAATATATAAAAATGAAAAAAAAAGAAACAGGGTTTATTTTGACGTAATAAGTAACGGAGGGACTAAAACGGTGCAACTTAAATGTTTTGGGGAACTAAAAATAAAATATAAAATTTTGAGGAATCGATATTCAATTTTTAAAGAATCAAGAGATCGATATGTAAAAACCCCTTACTTTTATAATGGTGTAGGGATGTATGTGCTAATTTTGAAGTTTGAGAGGTGTAAGTGCTAGTGCATCCAGAGTACATGTACTTTACCCTTTATTTTTTATGCAAGAAGTTCCGACTGTCATCAATTATACTTTCTACATACATATGAAGGTATTGTTCTTACAAAACTAGGCTATAATATAAACTAACCTGTGTTAAGGAGAAGGTTCTGTGGACGAGCAGAAGTGTGGATGCAGACTAACATTGTAAAATAGATATTAATATACTCTTTGGTGTATAGTGGGCAAAATATGTCCGAGGACAGTGGAAGAAACAAGCAACCTTAGAAGGTTGATGGATTTTAATGTACGTGATGATACCGCATTTATTAGACTCCAAACCTTGATTACAATTCTGAGTAGCTTATTGCATGTTATAGATAGGTTTGGACAAGTGATGATGTAGAAAAACCAATCCTGTACATATTGCTAGATGTGTATATTTAATGTAATTAATAATTAATGTAATTTACCGTGCACCAAGTGCATGCTAGTTATGAGGCATATACATAATAACAATCTAGGAATTGCGGGACAATTGCATCATTTTTTTGCTTAAAGTATTTTATACCTCAATTTAGTTAATTAGTGATATCTAATTTTTAGCGGATTACGAAATATAGTAGAAATTAGAGAGAGAAAATTGAAGTATATTGAGATTAACTTACTCGTTTGTTTGTAGGACAGAATTCTGACAAAATCATACCCAGAAAGGGGAGAAGAATCCATGTCTAGTTTTGCAAGTGATATACTTTAAAGAACTTCAATATTTGTTTAGAGGGCAAAAGTTTTTGATTAAAAAGGTTAATAGGGTTAGTAATTAATGTAATCACATAACAACCTTCAGAAAGCTTTTGCTTTAGTTTCCCAAGTCAAAAATAAGTGATGTCATATTCCATATACCAATTACCAATTAATATGTAAAAAAGGAATTCTTCTATGTATTACCATGAGAAAAATGAATAAAAAAAATAAAATGGCAAAAGCAAATCAGGGAAAACTTGTAGGGGATAAAAATTATGATAATTCCATGAGATCAAGTCCAAGTTATTTCTTTGACAGGAAAGAATCATGTAATCTCTATTATTTTAATACCTTGAAATGACTATTGGTTTAAGACTTGAGAGCCAACAAAATTTATTATGAAAAGAGAAGCTAATAACAAATTTAAGTTAAATTATGTAATTTTAATAAAAGAAGGATCCATGAAAATGTAATTTCTGAAATTTCTTAACTACTTTAATAATATTTGAAGGGAATAAATCTTACAATCTTATATCGAATACTAAATACTAACATTTTATTGGAACATATTTTCAGAATAATGGCTTATAATCTAGGAATGGCAGATAAACAGTGAAGGGAAGAAACTTAAAAATAAAGGAAGGATGAGGTTTCCTAGCATCAATTATTCCTAAAACTAAAACTTGTAAACTTCATCATAGCAATCCTTTTTTGAATTAGGTAATTCTATGTAACCCCAAAAAACTTTGAATCCTTAACCTAAATCAGTTGAAATTTCTGACACAAGTAATTATTGAACTATATCTCAACATCCAACTTTCTTCAAGGTGCATAGTTGCACTTCACATTCTTCAAATTCCCATCCATTAAAAGAAGGAAAGAAAAGGAAAAGAAACGATCTCCATTATCAAGCTATAGACTTTAATCTTAAATCCAAGTTGTGCTAGCTTCTTGATGTGGTTAGCACAATTGGAGAAGCAAGCCTTACGATTAATGATTTGAATCTAAGTAAAAGAAGCATAATATTAATGGACAAAATCATTAATACTGTAGATCAATTAAATATACTAATTATGCATGCAATAATGATAACCTTACGCAAGTAATGAATAACTAAACTTGGTCCTCTTCATATATATTAGTAATAATACTTAAGTATTAATAATGATCAGAATTCTATTGAGCATATTGTCAAACAAGTTGAGGGCAATAAACTTTTGAACAATTTCATACATATCAATATATTATTGTATAAAACTAACAAATTCATGTATTATAGAAATTCCATGTAATAACTGTAAAAGATCATCCAATTAAATTAAGGTAAAATGATACAAGAATTTGGAAATAATCTCGGAAAGAATATTTGGATGACCAAATGATATAAAGTGGTTTCCACATTTTGCAGAAGAAACAATCAGTTCAGGAACCAGGCTACAAGATCAAACAAATAATGCATGGGGTGAAAAACCTAATTCTTGAACCACCATGAAATATAAGTGCAAGAAAAAAAATATATATATTTGCATCCGCCTCAAATGCATGTGTGCTATAACGATATGTATAAACAATTGATAGATGAACAGACCTTCACTCCTCTTGTTATTTCTATTCTGGAAAGAGTTTGGATGATGATTCGGCATTGGAGAATATGATTTTGATTAGAAAAGCAGAGAGTGTTTTTTGTCAATTTGATCTCCAATGGGAGAGGATGGATGAAATTAATCTTGAAGTTTTAAGACAGAAGAGAAGGGAGGAAGTGAGAGGGAGATGGAAAATATAGATTTTCTTTATTATCTTTTTCGAGAGAGGAATCAAGAGAAACTAAGAGGAGGATATCAGGGACTTAGATGAGAAAGGCAAGAGCAGTGGGCCTGGTGTAGTATGGCAGGGAACAATGGCCTAAGACCAGTCCACTGTAACCAAGCCCAAGTTTTGATGACCAGATCTAATAAAAAATTGAATCGTCGAGATCTACTTAGGAAAATTGATGGCTAGAATTAATTGTAGACAAAGACACTTTCTTTATTTATGCATTTATAGTAGCGAGGATAGACTTTGGAGGGTGCTTCCGAGGAAGGATGAGCAAATTTTTCATTTTTTTTTAGTTTTTTTCTTTTGACAAAATTAACCTTATTAGCCTGAACCATAGTTACTAATAAGGGATAACGATACGGCCGAGAAACAGATAAACCTAAAAGTGGGATGTGTATATGTGTATGCATGTGTCTACCTGAAGACCAGGGATTCTACATTGTCTATACTCAGCAATTGGAGTGTTCCCTTGAGATATGTAAACCCAGAGTTTATAAGCAATGTATATTTCAATGATGATGCTGCTCTTTAGATAAAGATTATTGTCTCCCTTGAATTCTCTGTGTGGGAAGTTTGAGGCCAGGGTCCTTTCCTTGTAGGACTCTTTGAAAAATAGTGGCTTATGGTTCCCCTATTATGAATGGATCATTTATAGTATTTTGTTATAATGATCAATAAATTATACTTGTTTAAAAAAAGTATGTACATATAGATGTGTATTACCCTCGGTTTTTTGAGATTTATGATTTACTTATAGGTATCGATAGAGTTTAATTTGATTTTTAGTTTGATTGTTTCATAGGCTTTGGTTTCTTTGAGATTTCCATATATATATATATATATATATACATATGCTTATAAAACTGTTTTTTTAGATGAATGATATGATATTAAACTTTTGAAAATCTTAGCATGCTTATTTGGTATTTCTTCCAGATCTTTCTTCATGGAGGGGGCATGAAATTGCCTTGATGCGGAGGCCCAAACCCTTGTTCTTCCTCAAATTCATCACATTCCCACCATCGAAAACCCTAATTCGCTTCTGTGATAAGCATATTGTTATCAGAGCTAAAGTTTCCATTTTTCTTCTCTTTCAAAATTCTATATCCCACCATGTTCTTCTCAATCTTCTCATTCTTCCATCTTCTTTTTTCTTGAGTTGAAAAAGGAAAATAAAGGGAACGAAAAAACAGAGAGAAGGAATATCAAAAAAAGAAAATACTAAACCTTGCTGCTAACCAGACCTGCACCAATTCCCTTCCTGCTCAAACTATAGTCGTCCATATCTACCGCTCCTGCAGGCAAGCCTAGCCTTCCCCTTCAATCCATTTCCAATTCTAGATCCAAAATCCTTTTCCAACTCCAGAAGTAAAACACAGATCTGAATCCAAGTTCATATCCAACTCTAATTCCAAATCTAAAATTCATAACCCAACCCAATTTCAAATACAAATTCCAGATCAGATCCAACATGAATCCAGAACAGATTCAATCAAGTTTCAGCAAAACCAGATTGCTACAGTGATGTACAGTGCCGCAAAACTGAACAATATTGAAATTGAAGCAGATCTGAACCACATTCAGACTGAACCAATTCCTGTTCTCCAAGCTGTTATCGAGCCTATTTAAAGCTTGTTTCAAGTCCGATTCGAGCCAAATTTGAGATGTTGCACTACTTGGATGGTTCTTGAGCTCATATGACTAAAGAATCTTTCTCAGGTTTAGTGCATGCTCATTCGCAATGGTAAATTGTAGCCTCAATTAAATTGAAATAGAAGCGGAGCTTCATTTTTAGGTTAATGAGTATCAAAAACTCAATCAACAAATTGACAGGTTTGAAAAAAAAAAATTGAATGTAGGTATTTTCAGAACAATCACAATGAGAGGAGATGAAAGAAGCCAAAAGGATGTCGATGATGACGTCACGTGTAAGATCAATATAGATGTTTCCATTTTTAATGGTGTATGTGACTCAGCCTAAACTGAACGTAGATGTTCGTGATAAGCCACTAATATCGTTTGAGGAAACTTTGTTACCACCCATAAAAGTTGAAGAACCTAATTTTGAGACTTATGGAGATCTTTAACCGAAACCATTTGTAAAGCTTCAACAAAACCAAAATGTGTTTGATGAGATTCATGTTCTTAGGACATTTTGTGTCAATGTGAAATAGTTTCCGGTAATAGCTCTAAGACATCTATAGATGTGCTCCATACTTGTAAGAAACATGCTGAACACACCCGTGACCTCAATTTCCCATCTCCAACGAAAGTTTTGTGAGAAAATTTCTTGATAAATTGTGTTTAACCGTGATACTTATAAATTTGTTGTAGATGTAGAAGAAAGAACGGAAGAAATTTCAGTCCGAGAGGAGGTGACAATGATGATTTTAAACCCAATATTTTTTGTAATATATTTAGTGCTTTCCAGTTATTCTATTGCCAGTTTGCCACTACTAGGACCCTTATGCAGATATTAGACAGAATAGATAGATGACAGTAACATGATAAAATAGTTTCCTTAGTTGCAAAAAGTTATCAGTGATACTTGGTTCATTGGAAAGAATGACCTAATTCAGAGGCGGATTTGACACTTCCTGATACATATGCCTTGCCAGATTCATCTTCTATTTTAACCAATCTATTATAGAAGCTGGTTCTACCTACACAATCTTGGCTATGAGTAGAATACACTCCAATTCTACCGCCATCACTATGGCCCAATTAAGATATTTTGTGCAAAGATATTGATCGGCTCAATCCAGACATAACATGCTTGAAGGTAATTATCTGTCATGAAGGTTATTATCGTTGCATTCAAGTGGAGATGAAAACTTTGAAATAAGGGAGAATTGATGGGGACATAATTGAATAGGATTAATAATTTACTAGAGTTCTATTATATTTGAGACTTAGGATTTCTTTTTAAAATAGAGATAAGAGTTTGATGAGAATTTTACTTTGATTAGAATTTTCTTAGGTTTTGGTTTCTTTGAGATTTCTATTTATATGCTCTGGAAACTTATTTGTAGATGAATTAAATGATATGTTATTAAGCTTGGAGAAATCATAGCATGCTGATTTGCTAATTTCTTTGAAATCTTTTTTCGTGGATTTGTTTAAAGTGGGCATGATTTTGCTTGGATGCTGAAGCCCGAACTCTTGTTCTTTCCCAAATACTTCAAATTTCCACCATAACCCTAATTCGCTCCAGTGCTTCTTCACATCCTTTCTGAAAACATATTTTAATCAACTGACTTAAATTCTTTATGCTTGCTTAATGACTTCATACAAATGCAGCATGCTAAAAGCACAATGAAATAATGAACTTACAGCGCTCTCATGGTCACCCTGCACTCTGACAGACACAATAGAGGTAGATTTTAGGAACATATATCTTGAAAATTAGTTATGTTAATTTTAAACAGTAAAGTAGTAATTAGTTTGAATTTTTGCAAAATTAGCAGCTGACGTATAGTTATATACTCTATCCCACAGGTTGATCACGCCAACAGCTTCCAATTACGGTCCTGCTGCAGGTCAGCAGGACAGAGGAAGCAGCCATGGCTACCTGTCAGCTGTTCTCAACTCTGCAAAGCAGAAGGCAGCTGGTCTCAGGTGGCCCAAAGGGGAGCCATTCACGTCATCTACAGCACCACTGCCACCATCGGTCGACAGCAGTGCTATTTCTACTGATACCGAACCTGATGAGCTGCCTGTGTCAAGCTCCCTTATTGATGAAAATAATGATCTAGCCAGCTCGGTTGATGAAAAAATAGATAATCCTGATGTATCATCATTATTGGAAAGTTTCGACAAGTTCAGATTTGACAGAGAAGCCAAACTAGAAGAATGGCTTCGAGCACAGGAGGCTAGTGACTAGAACCTTCTGTGCTCTTGATCATGTGTAGGGTAGAGGATTGCGTATCTGTGGGTTATGAGTAACTTCCATTTTTATAGGAATGTTTCTCAACCCAGCTCATGTCTGCTGCTTGTCATGTACATTATACGGTATTTGATCAATTTGTTTTATTATTGCATCAGAATGAGATGGATGACCGTAAATTGCATTTTGTTCAAGATTTTGAAATAATATGCTCTTGTATATCATAAACTTTTTTTTTTTTTTTTTGTGCTATTGTATATGACAAGCTGTTCGGTCTTGCTATTGTGGAATGATTATATACGGTTGACTGTTTCATGTTGGAGTGCTTTGGTAGTATATTATGGCTTGGTAGAAGCTTTCTTGGATGGCTGTGCTAACACTTTGCTGGAAATTTTTGTACAGGGAATCTGTTTTTTTGGCATATTTTTGGATTCTGAATAATTCTTCATGGAGAGAGACTGAAAACAGAAATTATTTACGAAGATGGCAGTGTGGAACAGTTGCTTGCAGGTGAGATACCCCTCATAACACCAAAAAGAAGTTAGGGATGAGAATGAGCGGGATTGAAGAGTCAGCTCTTGGCTTATTCTATTTGATTATTTGAATAAGAAAATTATTATTATTTTTATTTTCAGCTCTTGGCTTATTCTATTTGATTTTTTGAATAAGAAAATTATTATTATTTTTATTTTTTCTTTATAATTTTGAATAGAACGGTCCAAGGGTTAGTTCATGAATTTGTCCATTCTCGTTCCTATTAGTAGCACCATTTTGTTTACTTACATGGAATGTTTGGAGTTCAAGAGCTTTTGTATTTGACTCTCCTTGTTAAGATGTTACTGCAGAAGTATGGTTACCCACTAGTAGCATCGTTCTTTATGTCATCTGGAAAACTATAATATTGTGAAGAGATTCTAAAAGTACCTTCTTAATTTTTAAGTATCCCCTATTACGCCTCTTATGAAAATTAAAAATATAGATTTTTTTCTAAGTTTACTATTTTATATTCCTCAATTATCTATCTTTTTTTCCCCTCAATCTCTACATACCCCTTTCTTCCAACCATTTCTTTACTCTCATAGAAAATTCTAATCTACTATATATTTAAAAAAAAAAAAAAATAATCTGCTTTTAAACAAAAACTAAAACAGTGAGATGTTAAAAATATTTTTATTTTTCTTATAAATTATTATATATATTGTACAAATTTTATTGTTTTACAAAAATTAATTATTTTTAAGAAAATTTAATATGTAGTATCATGCTCTTGGTTATACTCTCAGTCCAAGATTGATCCTTCAAAACTTTTAAATTTCAATTGAAAGGGAAGATAGTGAAAAGGACTATTATTTATTGTATAAATTTTTAGAGATTTATTATTTAAGTTTTCTGAGAATGTTAAGGTTTGAAAGAGATTTAGAGAGAAGAAAGGAAAAAAAAGACAAGAACAATATCCTAAATATTTATTGGCAAAATCTATAATAAAAGTGATTTTTACGAAGAATGTACTTAAAAATTGAATGAGTACATGAGAAGTTCTCTATCGTACAGAGAGGGGTGCATTTAGAAGTTCCCAAAAACAAGTGGGAGTGTACGTAGCCAAAAGATAGAATAAAAAGGGAAATAATTGAGACACATCGTCCTCTAATTTCAATTCTCAGTCATACTTAGAGAGACAGAGACAATGAGAAATCATGATAAAATTTGGATTTTCTCTCTCAAGTAGCTTTTATAAAAGAAACCAAGATATTCATGCAGATAAAAAAAAAACTGTCAATTCATTTTATTCTTCTACATGAAACAAAAGGTTTCTTATAATGTTTCTTCAACTCTCTTGCATCCTGCAGTAAATACATAAATATCTATTGAAAAACAAAAGATCATAGACCAAAAACAAAAGACCTAACAATATCAAATTAATTTTATAAAAATGTTGTAGACAACAGTTTAGTATGGAAGAAATAAGATTTCTCTTCTTCCAAAAAAAAAAAAAAAAAAAATCACAGGATGCAACTCTCTTTCCTTCAGGCACTTGAACTGGAATTTGGAAACTAAGCTAGTGAATTAGCTTGGGACAGCTTCTGCAACAATCTCATCTCTCGAGGGACTTTTGAACGTAGGATCATCTCCACTTCGCTTTCGCCTGACCCTAACTTTTAGAGTCCACTGAAGCGTACCCTCAGGCCGTGGAATCTCCCTTGGCAGCCGGAGAGGCACCTCGTACTGCCCCACCGTCGTCAGTGGGGATGGTAAGTGCAGATTTTCTGGGTATATGCAAATACCAAGCTGTCTTGCCACCTGAACAAACGAAAGCCTTGGTTAAATTACAGGCACGTGTACGTGTACGTCCATGTCAATCTAAAATAAGCAGTTGTACCTCAGACACGAGCTCCTCCTTTGTAATAGGTGTACGCAACTCATTGTCGACCTTGATTAGCCTCTTCAGACCCTATAATTGTTTTTCCACAGATGAGATAAGCGTTTGTATAGTTGTTAGTATCCTCCAAAACATGATGCATATCATACGGTACCATATGATATGCACAAAAAAAAAAAAAAAATACAACGATTTGTACTCATGATAAAATCCATTATGATTAGCAAGAATTTGTGTTCAGTCTTTAGTTTTTGTTAAGTACAATATACAATTGGAATTGAGGCAATAAAAGGGAAAAGCAACTGAAAAAATATAAAATCCAATTCGCCGATATGAATAGATTATGGAGAAAGAATCATGTCTATTGGAGGATACCACTTGGATATTCACGAGTGTTTTGAAGATAAAGGATGAACCAATGGATCTAACAAAGAAGGTAATTGTAGAATTTTAATCAATTATCCAAATAATTAGTATTTATTAAGTCCATTTTATAGTATTCATTAGTAAGACCTGGTAACTAGAATGCATTTTGACGAAGGAATGAAAAGAAAAATGAAAGAAGTATTTGAGAAGGAAAAGTTTGTGTGGGACGAAGGAGATGTAGGTGAGGAAAATGAAAATAGCATTCTTCAACTTCAAGCGAGTCTAATAATAGATTATATTTGTTAATGCTATCATTTTGATCAAAGGTCTTGTGCCCATTGCACTTTAGAATTTTTTGGGAACAAAGTCCAAAATCCTGATCCCATTAAAAGGTTCTAGCTTAATGCAAGTGGAGTTTGAAGCCCTAACCACTTGCACACTTACTGACTGCATTACATGGCACTTACACATTTTGAATGTTTTCTACCGAGCTATATGTAGCTATTGACTTGTATTTTGTGCTTTATTGGCTTATAGCATTCTCCATGGTTGTTTGTCGACTTATGTTTTATATTTGCTCATGTTTTTATTATATGCATTGTTATGTACTTGATTACTGACCTATTACATATTGAGCAATGTACTTATAATATGATATGCAATACAACATATAGGGATAACGTTACAAGAGATATATCCTGATTTAACAACTATAAGGATACGAACTAATCATGGCAGTGACTCTAGATGAGGAATTAGTTGATGCAATTATGATATTATATCTAGGGAGTTAAATATGTTCAACAGTGCTTGTTGGACTGGTTGATACTTGTGGAACGCTCCTACAAATGTTCAAGAATTTGGTACACATAGCTCACCACATTAAACTTTCGCATCTGAAAATTGAATGGAATCAGCTCTCACGATTTTCATCTATAACTCAGAATAGTTACTGTGGATGATTATCATATCTTGACTGCAACAATGATGTGATATTTTGTTTACGATTTTAAAAGATCGTGATTTTCTTGTTTTAACCTTCTAAAAAGACCCAGTAAGGTATCACTTATTGAGCTATACAAACAACACACTACCACCAACTGCAGCAAAATCTTTCACTGATAACATATTCAGCAAGGGAAATTTTATTTTTTTTAAAAAATTCCTAATATTCACATTAACAAGCTCTTAGGTAAATTATCCCACAGGCAATAAAATTAGGCATTTCAGTAAATGGCTGGATTATGAAATTGAATTATAAGCTTGCATCGCAGCAAGAATGTAGGAAATGTAATGAATACGGCAATATGTTACACAAACCTAAAGTATGCAATTCCCAGCTCACTAATACTGTTACCATCTCATAAACTTTTTAAAAAGGATATTGCATTCAAGAAAGTAGAAGAGGATATCTGTTGCATCCTCTACATAGCAAGCATTAAAATGACCATTTACAACTTCTCATGACCTCTGCATGGCACACAAACTTTTGAGAGAGATGAAAGCAATTTGGTTGAAGGGAGTTCAACAACAACCAAGGCCCAATATTGTTCCTGGGCAGAAACCCTCAAAAGTACTGATGTTGTTATACTAAATAAGATTTTAGATATATGAGAACCTCAGGTAGATTTCTTTTAACCAGGTTGGGTTCGCATTAGACGATTTAATTGATTTGGATCTGAATGGTACTGGTAGAGGATGAAACCAAGCATGCCAAGTCGAATGAGGGTCAACTCAGATTTAAACAAGGTCACAGGCCATTGTTCAGTAAGACCAAGTCATAAATAGTAGAATCGACATGCGTCATAGTGTTTAACTTTCTGATAATTCAAAACGAATTTGACTCTTATCTCACCAAGGTCAGATGGAGAATATAACCCCTCCAAGGTAAAGAAACCAAGAAGCACATTTCGTACTTCCGCCAATACTCTGAAAGCTTTACTTCAGGGCAAAGTTAAGCTGATGTTAATAACAAACAGATAGGCCCTTGCTTGTCTCGTAAATGCCTAACAAAATAAATGGTATGCTGAATCACTATATACCAAATTCAAACACTGTATATAGCAAGCGGGCAGCACAAAGTAATCCAATCCATCCCAAGTATAGTATAAATGACAATCACATAGAAAATGAGTTTAAATGGAGTGAAGACAAGTCTGAAGTTTCTTTTATGTACCATAAATGACCATCATAGGTACTCACCAGGCTCCCATTGTGAAGACGCAATGCAGCTGTTTGATATTCTTTCATTTTATTGGCATTGGGCTGTCAAAAAGAAAAGTTAAACTTTAACTAAATGAACTCGAGAAAATCACACTTCAGGAATCACGAGTCTTAGAACCCACAATCAGATCCAAATGAAGGATTCATAAATTTCACAAGAGGGGTAATCATGCAGAAACACAATGCCACAAGTCAGTGAACTGCCAGCTTGTATGTTAAGTGGCACCGCAACTATTCCTATTCCAGAGTCCTATATGCGTAAACCGAAATATTGATGCTGCCATTTTGATGTCAACCCTCTGAATAGGTGCCAAAAACCTGTCCAACTAAACCCACAGACAAGAATAGCCTTGCCGGTAAACCTAGTAGTTGTATTGGTAGGAACGCTATTCCGCAGTTTAAAGCTCATGGGACAAGAACGAAACCATACAATGTTTTCCAAGACTAAGGATCTAAAATAAGGAATAAAGATGACAAATATGATGAGTCTATGAGACAGCAAAGTAAAATTAATCTGAGACACATCAGCATATTAAAAAGAATTGCATTCATATAAATGCGATGGGATGACAATATATCAAACTTCAGAAAATATTTGGCTTTACATCAGGAAGGTTTCACAATAAGGCTAATATTTATGCAAGTATATTAATGGGTAATTCTTGCTAAGAAAATTGGTTTCATAATCCAGATAAAAGATAAGGTAAATTTTATTAATTTGAAGAACACAGAAGAGTACTTTTGGTCATTGAGGAGAAAGCTGGATTATAAAGACAACAATGGACATGCATGATGGACAATGATGAACCTAATATGCCAGTATGATAAATTTCAATAGTTGTAGGACTATAGCAAGATTCACCACTTGTTTAATAATGCTTTTGTCATAGATTACACTCATATCTTGATGTAATAAGCTTATGCAGTGTTATTTGCCAAAACTGCAGGCCACCCAATGAATTCAGATAAATGAGCTGAATGAGAAATTAGAAGCTTATGAGCACAAAGAGACAAAATTATAGAACACTGAGGACAAACTATTCTAGGCCCTAATCAAACTAAGAAGACTCGTCAGGGAAGTTCTCCACAATTGATACAAAATCAGTTATGGATCAACTTAATAGTCAATCCATTCCCATGTGTTCCAATAAATGGTTAATCATCTAGGATCTGTACAGGAAAAGTAGAGTGGGGAGAGATTAAGGCATTTCTTATCAGATTAGAGCCTTGCTGAAGAAGAGAATGACCGCTTCTGGGGACATGCCACAAGGGCACAAGGCAAGGACATTCAAAGAGGCAATATTGATTGTTGCATGATTCAGAAAGTCGTCTTGAAAGATGAAATTTGAGCTTAACAGGGAGAAAAAAAAAAAAAAAGAATTAATAACACACAGATATATCAGTTGTGATTGATTCAAAACAAAGTTTACTAAAGAAGGTCCACAAAAGGAAGATGGATTAACGAAAACGAGAATGTCGAGAGGGATGTAGCAGAAAACTAAAAGGCAATAGTGGATAGCATGAACATAACTGTGGGGACGTAGGAGATCCAGACTTATAGCCTAAGGGAACTATTTTTTCATATATGTGCAGTATGACAATTATCAAGTGTTCTAGCGATGCAACAAGAGGGGTGCTCAGATTTGAAATTTGAGGAGGTAGAAAATAGAGCAAGATCTTAGATGAAGCAGAATATGAAAGGATTTGAAATAGCTTGTTAGAAAATTTGAATTTGCATTATTTAACAAGTGTTGGGAAAGAGATGACACATGAGTAATCCTAAAAAGTTGGGTAATGATCGACTTTTGAGTCAAGTCATGGTCATGGTACGCGGAGCTAATATAGCTAAAGTTGGGTAATGATCGACTTTGAGTCAAGTCATGGTCATGGCACGAGGAGCCAATATAGCACAAGCTCAGAAAGAGAAGAACTGCTGGTGCACTTTTGTAACTTCATGGTCCAATTATAATATAAACTTAGGTTAGATATGGTTAGCACATAACTGTATGAATCTCGATTAATTCTTTTAACATCATCAACTTTTGTCCTGCTCCATAGCTTTAACTCCGTTTTTATGGAAGCAAATTAGATATGCTGATGATGGCTTTTGATGTACAATGAATCAAAGCTTACAGACAATGGATCATTCTGAATGCAAATATTAGAATTCCAACAATGATATCAAAAACCAAAAATCAATCTATAAGATAAATTTTTGAATGTGCAAATGGATGATAATATGAAGTTATTAACGCCATATACCTGAAAACTTAAAACTTATGCATACAAACTGGATAACAAGAAGAAAAAAACCAAAGATCCAGTTTGAAAAAATTGATCATATGCTAATATGCTGAGATCCTGAAGTCTCTAGAGTAATATCCGAAGAGAACACGTACAGTAATAGAATTTGGATTGTCATCTCTTCAGAAGCCACAAATACGGGGGGACAATTGCATTCTAATGTTAACTTTCTTGTTATGATTAACTCATTGTTAGGGAAAGAAAAAACTGGCAGAAAACTAGCATATATACATATACATGCTTGAAACTGTTGCAAAAGTGAGATAAAAAAATATTTCTATTACTAATATAACATGCTGACAGGTGAAACCCATCAACTCAAGCCACTTACCAAACCAGTGTCATCAGATATCTCTGAAGCCTCATCCTTTGCCTCTTCTTCATGTTGGCAAAGCTGTCCAAACATGAAATGACTTTTAAGACTTGACAAATGAACATGAGACAATTACTAATTATATATTGTTTACTAATACAGTTTTCAGTATTCTAAATACAGGGAAGAAGGAAGCAAAGCACTAATTTATAGAATTGACACTAGAACTAAGTTCATTGAGGTTATAATAGAACCACGAAAAATTAAAAGAGATCAGAGTGAATATGTACAAGATAAGTTGCAGTAATCAGCAGCATAAATGTTAATGCATGTAAAAGAGTTTACCTCATGAATGCAGAGCAGTTAAGCAACAATCATCAGAAGACACTGGTGTTCCAGTAAAATGTAATGTTAAATAGCAACAATAGCAGACAGTATAAGGTAAACACATCATTTGGCCAGTGAATTTAGCTCACACTCCCAGCCAAAAGCAATGGAAATGTTTAATTATGGAATTTAACTTATATTGTGCCTTAGAGAGGAGATAATTCCATCTAGCAAATTTTTATCACCTTCCCTTCTTAATATAAAGCGGCCATCTAAAGGTAGCAACATAGGCTTAAGTTTCGCAATCAACAATATAGGTTGATCTACCTGTCTACTGCTAATAATTTGGGGCACAAGCATAAATATTCCAGACTTAAATGATGCATCATCGGATGACAGCTCACCTAGTATGCAAAAAGAGACAGGAACGTCAGAAGACTTCAAGAGGCACCTGCATTATTACTTATGCTCAAGCACACTTAATTAGGGCTTTTTTTTTAACCATGGTTTCTCTCTCAAGCCTACCCCAAATACTTGACATAAAAGGCTTAGTTGTTGTTGGTTTCTCTCTCAAATATGATAGCTATAATGATGGAAAGTCTCCACTCCTTCGAATGTGACAACATAATGAGACAGACACATCCTCCCACATGCATGTCCAGAGTCCAATATCAACCAGCGATGTGGAATTATAGGGGTTCACATTTATTCGATGGTCTCATGAACAACATTCTTGATTCACATGGCACATGCTTCAGGCCCTTTTGGTTAATGCTAACTCAATACCACTAAGACCACCCTGAACAGGAACTCCCCAGAGAGTTATCATCCAACTGCACGCCACAAGCAAGCTTCACCAATGAGCACTTACAATAGTTCCTCACTTACAAAAGAACTTAAAGTATATCTTTGAGTTCGTATAAATACTTATACACAAGAAAACTTTCTAGCACATACAGAACATGAGGTTATTCACTTTTATGGTCGTGAGAAAGACACTTACATATGTATTGGTTTGAGAAGGTACAAATATGTAAAGACATTAAAGCATAAATTCATATCATTGCATTTACATATGAAAGAATCTAAACCATAAAAAATAATAGAAATTTGTCCACCTCACAATTTTACCAAGAAAATACATTCTTTTTTTACTTCACATCTCCTTTTGGCAACAAAACCTGTTTCTAAATACTACTCTAACGAGAGTCGGGTAGGGATGGGCATGGGCCAACCCAAAGACCAATTGGACTGTCCAAAAAAAAATCCAGCCTGATCCGCCCATTTCAAGTTTGGATCGAATCAGATTAAATGTATTCGGGTTCATTGGTTAATTGGATAAGGTTTGGACATGTTCAAACCCGCCTAAAAAGCCCGAAGTCCAAAAGCCCTAACATCCCAATCCAATTACTCCCATTCCCAATCTCTCTCCTCTCTCTCGTTCGTGTCTCGAGCGTTCCGCTCCTTTCCTTTCCTTCTCGCCGTCTTCCTCCTTCAACTCTGGAATCACGATTCGTTCAACAACAACAACCTCCATTACGAGGTTTTGTCTCTCTGTCTCCCTCCATGCTCGCTGAGCTCAAGCAAAATCAAATGTAAGCTCTCGATTCTCAAGCCCTGGAAATTTTTTGCCCAAGTTTGTAAATTTTAGGAATTTAATTGATACGCTGTGTTGATCCCATCAATAGCTTCACTTATCTTGATCTAGGCTTTCTTTTCTTTTTCTTTTTTTTTAAGGCCAATTGTATGATATGGAGAAAGGGCTTAAGATCCCACAAAAGGACGAACAAAGGCGACCAATTCTCTTCTGTTATCACTCATGAATCAACTTGAAAAGGTCAATCTTTTTAGTTTATTTTTTTCCTCCTTTTTCTTTCTCAGTTGGATTGTGTTTTGCTCAAATTGTTCTTTCATTTTGTTCTTAATAGTGAAATTGGGCGGAATTATTTAGTTTTTATCAATAATAATCTTTTATTATCTTAAAAGGAAGTAGTGCAAGTTCTGAAGGTGTAAATGCAAAATTAACAGTGACCATTGACAGTATATATATTTGTTCTTGCTGAATTTGTTCTTTTTAGCAATTCAGTCCAGGCCTTCATATTATTTGTATATAATTGTTGCTCTTGTTTTTTCATTTCTTCTATTTAATTATTTAGGTTGAGCCTAAAGTTAATGAAATTGAATGATAGTTACTACCTATTTGAATGTTGAATCAAAGTTCTAATTGTCCTATTGTGTTGGAAGATAATGATAGTTTTAGATTTTAGGGAAAATGATTAACTAAAACCCTGTGCCATCTACAGTTTTCTATGTTATCGCAATAGCCTCAAGCAGATCATCATGCTGTATTAGGGTATACTACCACTCTTTATGGCATATTTGTTCCATGTCGTCCTTGTCGTATGCGTATGCAACAAAAAAGGATCGCGAAATCGTAGACTTACTGGTCAAAAGACATATTCCTTGATCAGTAGACTATCTTAACCTTTCTTTTTCAACTGTTGAGGGCTCCCCATTGAGCTTTGTTTCTGGCGACATCGCTGCTTTTCAATTTATGAGAGATTTTGAGTTCGATTCTATTAGGAACTCAATTTGAATAATATTGCAAAAGTTTTAGGTTCACTGATGTCTTATTAATTTCCATTATAGATTTCGTGAAGGTCAATGATAGTTGAACTTGAATCTTTTTCTAGTTCAATAGTTGCAAAATACTCATCTAATTTGGGAATATTAAATCATGACAAGGAGTTCTCAAGCAAGCTCTAATACACCTTTTACTTATGCTTCCACAGAGGTAATTTCTTTTTTTATTTTTATATGTTTTATTTTTGTTTTCTGGAATTGACTTGAACGAATGGTATACTCACAAAAAAGCATGCATTTATATAATTTTTTTATTTCAGATGTATGAAGATATTGAAACTGAAAGTAGAGATGTTGAAAAATCTTCATATATGAAAAACAAAAGATCTGAAGTTTGAAATCATTTTGTGATTGAAACACAACCAGATGGTAAATACAAAGCAATATGCAAGTATTGTGAAAAATCATTTGTTTGCAAGATGAATTCAGGGACAACCCATTTAAATCGTCATATCAAATTTACTTGCAAAAAAAATCCTCATAAAGACATAGAGCAGCATATGACTCTTGGCAAATCTCCTGGATCCAATGGTGTAGTTTTTACTTTTGATCCAGAAGTAAGTAGAAAATGCTTAGTAAAGTTAGTGATTTGTGCAGAACTTCCATTTAAAATTGTAGGACATCCAGTATTCATTAATTTTATGAAGAGCTTACAGTCTTTATTTACTATAGTTGATTGTCATACTATTAGAAATGACTGCATAGCTTTATATCAAGAAGAGAAAATAAAGCTTCAAGAAAAAATAAAGAATTTAAATTATCGTGTGAGTTTTACTTCAAATTATGGACTTCTAATCAAAATCTTGAATACTTAGTGCTGACTGCTCACTATATTGATGATGATTTTGTTTTGAACAAGTTAATTTTGAACTTTAAGAAAGTTTCATATCCTCACACTAGCTATGCTCTCAATGATATACTTGTAAATTGCCTTACTGAATGGGATTTGGATGAAAAAATGTTTACTCTTACACTTGATAATTCTACCACAAATGATACTTTGGTAAGAAACTTCAAAAGAAATTTTGGTGAAAAGTTAATATTTAATGGTAAACACATTCACATGAGGTGTTGTGCACAACAACAACAACAACAACTAAGCCTTTTATCCCAAGTACTTGAGGTAGGCTACATGAACAAAAAAAAGAATCACGCTGAATCGATCTTCATTTCTCACTTTATCTCTCCTAGTGTTGCCGCATATCCAACGGGGCATGCGCATCTCTGTTACACTTATCTTCTGTGAATGATATTTCTTTAAAGCCCAACATTCCGTGTCATATAATAAATCTGACCTAATAGTAGTCTTATAAAATTTTTCCTTCAGTCTTAATGGAATGTTACAGTCGCATAAAACTCTCGTTGCACTCCTCCATTTCAACTAGCCAGGTTGTATCTTATGGTTAATATCATTATCAATCTCTCCATCATTGTGAATAATAGAGCCCAAATACCTAAACTGGCTGCTCACTTATATCTCTTGCCCGTTCAGTATTACAGCATTATAGTTTACGGTTCATCGTTTACTAAATTTATACTCCATATACTCTATTTAGACCTACTCAATCTAAAACCTCTAGATTCTAATGTGTGCCTCCATAACTCTAACTTGATATTCACCCCTGCTCTTGTCTCATTAACTAAGACAATATCATCGACAAATAGCATACACCAAGGTATCTAATTCTGAATAGATCTAGTAAGTTCATCCATCACTATAGCAAATAAGAACGAGCTCAATACAGATCCTTCAATCCAATTGTGATAAAAGAATCACTTGTTAGACTACCACATGTTCTGACATTAACCACTACTCCAACATACATGCCCTTAATTATGTCAATATACTTGATGGAGACTCTTTTTTTCATCAATATCCATCAAAGTATCTCTCGTGGTATCTTATTATAGGTTTTCTCCAGATCAATAAATACCATATGCAAATCTTTATTTCACTCTTGGAATCGCTTTATGACGAAGTACCTCTCGTGGTACCTTATCAGAGGTGTTGTGCACATATTTTAAATATAATGGTGCACGATGGAATAAAGGTGACAGATGATTCTATTAAACAAATTCGAAATCTTATTACGTATGTGGTTAATAGTCCATCTAGAATGCAAAATTTTAATGGAATTGCACAATTATTCAAGTTACTTACTAGAAAAGATTTGGTTTTAGATGTGCCTACAAGATGGAATTCTACTTATCAAATGCTTGCAAATGTTTTGTCATATAAGGATGCCTTTATAAGATATGTACAATTGTATTACAATGTTGCTCCCTCTCTTGAAGATTGGAGAAAAGCCGAATTGGTAACTAATTTCCTACATACTTTTGTCGATACAACTCAAGCATTTTTGGTTGGAAAGTATACTACATCTAACTTGTAGTTTAGAAAAGTTTGGACCATTCAGCGTGTATTACAAGAATTATCTACTTTTGGTGATGATATTGTTAAATCTTTAGCATTGAAAATGCAAAAGAAATTTAATAAGTACCAGGAAGAACCAAACATAATGTTGTCAATCGCATCAGTTTTGGATCCTAAATCAAAATTGGCATACATTGAGTATATTTATGCATTAGCATTTGGGATACATTGAGTATATTTATGCATTAGCACTTGGGGAGATGGAGAGCAAAATGAAATATGAAGAAATTACCACTCTTCTTAAAAAAAATCATGGTGAATATGAGAGCATTGTTAAACAAAAAACCGTGGTAGCGGATGAATCAAATCAGTTAATAAGTGGCGGCTCAAGTACTCCTTTAACTTCTTTGGGAAAAAAAAAAAAGGTAGATTCAGATTTTGCGGACTTTTAGTCTCAAAGTTCAATGAAAAGGGATAAGAAAAATAAAGTTGACAGTTATTTAGAAGAAGATATACTTCCTCCGATGTCTGATGTGGATTTCAGTGTTTCGGAGTGGTGGAAGAAAAATGGTATAGTTTATCCCGTGCTCTAAAAATTAGAGCGAGATATTTTAGCTATACCAGTCACTACCGTTTCATCAAAATCGGATTTCAGTACTAGTGACAGAATTGTAGATCAGCATCGAAGTCAATTGAGTCCCTCGACTATAGGCTTTAATATGCACACAAAATTGGCTTCGAAAGGATTATTATATAGGTATACTTATATTGAATTTATATTTGACATCATCTAGTCTTTTATGTATTTACTGAATCACTACTTTATTGCTTAATTTTATGTTATGCAGATGAATGTGTAGATTCTTCAAGTTCATCCAGTTTAATGAATAATGAAGAGTTAATTGTAGAATGCTTAGGGGAATGAAGGTCGAGAATGGTATGTAACGTCAAATTCTAAATGCAAAATTATTTTAATTTTCAATAGCTACACACACTTATGCTAGTTTTGCTTCTTGTATGTTTTAGTTGAAATTCAGAAGATGAGTGGATAATAGTCAGTGTATCTGACGACAGTAGAGACAGTTATGCTAGTTTAATGAATGATGAAGAATTTTGTGCATAAATTTATTTATCATCATTTGCTCGGTTATATTGTTCATAACAATGGTAACAGCAAAATTTCAAGTATGTTTGTTGGGACGCAAGATAAATGTGTGGTTTGCAAGAAAACTGTGTATACTATTGAGAAGGTATGGACTTATTTTTTCGCTATATTTTCGTTAAAGGCAGCAAGCATATTACTATTTTTCCCTTTTTTCTTTTTCCTCGAACGTTTGATAGGGTAACAGACACCCATGCCATAAGGAGTATCAGCTAGTATGTTTGTTGGGGCTTAGTTGTTGTTCTCTTCTTTCTAACTTATTAGTTTAAACTTTTGCCTAAAGCGGTTTATGTAGCGTGTTATCGGAGCATTGGTTTTCTAGAGGTCCTAAATTTCAACGTCATTGCTGATAATTTGACAAAGGTGCATTCAACAGGTGATGAATTATGAAAGATGGCATCAGAACCACCAGCTACCTCATCCGGAATGAGCATGAAGCAAGCAGCAGTGTCATATGTAACAGTACATTTGCGCCAACCAAGAAAAAGATGAAAGACATTATTCATTTGTTTCTCTCAGAAGTGAAATAAGAGGAGCAAGTTTACTTTTTGAGTAAAAGATTTATTAGAACTGTATCTAATTGCCTGTAAACAAATATTTTCCCATGTATCCTGTGCAAATTTTCTGTTCCTATTTTTTTTTTTTTTTTGAAATTTTTTCCTGAAGATTTGCATGCTAAGCTGGAACTGTGTACCCAAGGGCAATTGCTTTGAGAAAGATTAAATTCTTTGAGTTGTGAGAGTTGAGGCAACAAAATGAGATGTATTTCTTGCTTGATATTAGATTATGAACAATCTTTGTAGTGGTTATTAAGTTTTTTTATGTGATAGTTTCTTTAATGGTCATAGCATCATTTTTTTTGTTTTGAATTTTGATATAGACAGATCCAAAAAACCCATGGTTTGTCCGAAATCCATTGGGCTGAGTTAAATTTTTTTTAAGAATGACCCATTTGGGTTTTGGATCAGTCCAAAATCCAAAATATTAGTTTGGACACTAAATGAATCCGGCCCGACCCGATCCAGCCCTGTCCATTCTCATCCCTAGAGTCGAGCATGAGTTGTCAAATGTGTCCATTTGGAGAAGAAAAACAGATGCACCATCAATACAACATGCAAAATTTTAAAGTGTCATTAAAAATCATATCCTGATAGCTCCCTGCTTTATGGTGAGCCATTTTCTGAGCTATATATTAGTGCAGGATCCGATTGGTGCTATTTGACCACAAGTGTCAATTGTGGGAGTGTTAATATGTTATTAGATCCAGGAATCCTCCAAAATTCTGAAGTGAGACCTAATTTGAATGTATACTCAAAGGATTATCATGATGCCACATGGATAAAAAATTCTGCAAAAATTATATATAGTATGTATCGTGGATACGTAGAAATATGCACGAGGGCATATTATATTTCCCAATTTAAACTACTGTAAATTGACAAATAATGTTAACAATTCTAATCCATTTAATAACAAAAAAAATACATTGTCCATAAATCATGAACCCCTTGTTCAAGTAATATTTCAGCAACTTAGTCTTCAAAATTGGCAACATAAAAAAAGATAACATGTATATGATATAATTGTGGCATCTCTGATTAGCCAATTACATCTTTATAACTCAATATATGCAAAATCATGCATCCATTGGTAACCATGTGGTATACATGAAATTACAATTTAAATTTGGTATACACAGACATGCATCTGACATGTGCCACGTATTTGAGTGTCCAAGTATCTAATACGTCGACAAGGACAAGGATACTCCTTTGGAATATTGATACATCAAAAACAGCTACAGCTTTCAAGTATAATTTGTTAGGAAAAAGCTTGAGAAAAGATATTGAGTAGAGGATCTCTGTTCAAAAGCTATGTATGATTGTGAGAAATTTCTCAACCAAAACTTGATCAATTGGAACGTATTCTCTTAATGAATATGTTAAAGCATGTCCCTTGCATTCATGGACGTAAAATTCCCCAAAATTTTTTGGTCTAAAACATCATATCCCAAATATTTTGACTTAGCAGTTGTGCTTCAACTTGGCAACTGATGTAAAATTCTATTTTTCCCACAAGACTGTTTAAGGAGCTGAAGATAAAGAAGATGACTTGTAGAGGACAAAAGCCCAAAGGAATTCTTCTTAAGCACAGGTTTTCGAACCTTAATGATTATACATAATTACATATCTTCCAATAGTCTCATCTTAGAAGCAATAGCATTCTCTTGAACATATCCCTTCATGGTAATCTGAGAGCACTAATTTCAACTTCATTCACTGCATTTTTTTCGTTCTTTCATCCATTTTTTCTCAAAAACTTATAACTAATGTAGAATAAGAGGCAGCATTCATCCTTTAACATCTTTAGTTCCTTCGGCTCAACGGCTTCTGTTCAAGCTCATTGGTGGCATCCTAAGGACTTTGTTGGCAAATTACTCTATTTTAATTTCATTTTTCTATCATTGTGAATTGTCAGATAATACCCTATAGAGTTTTTTATATAAGGTAAAGGTTTAGGTTCAGATTCAAACAATTCACAATCAACACAATAACATTAAAAAAAAAATTGAAATTTTAACCTCAAACCTTGCGCTGCTCTCGAACTAGATATGCAAACTTCTCGATGTTGGGAACAGCAAGCAATTTGGGCATCAAATGATTCCGAAAGTACCCAGGTGCTACCTTCACCGTATCTCCAGCCTTCCCCAACTTCTCGACCGTCTTCAAAACAAAACCAAAGCCCCAAATCAAATCAGATCAAGATCAAACAATCGAAAAAGAAGCAAACTTTTCTAATTTCAGCTCGAGATTTCGATCTTACCGTCGTGAGGATGACCTCGAGCTTTCGATATCGGAGGCCTTGGGCGCTGAAGAGCAAGGAGTTGGTGATGCAATCGGCGCTAGGGTTTCGATGCTGGCCGATGAGGCGGCGGAGGGCTTGGTGAGAGCTTCGGAAATGAGCCATTTTTTTTTTTTCCTGCAGTTAGGGTTTAGGGTTTAGGGTTAGGGTTACGGTTAGATGAGAACGAGATGGATAAAGGGGAGGAGAGGAGGTAAGCTTACCGCCCCAAGTCTAGTGTAGTGACCTCGAAAGAATTGCCTCTGTTACGGCCTGAAGACGGGCGGCGAAGGACTGGAACCCAAGAGGGAATGGACGACGGGGTTTTAGGGCTGACCACTTGACGCGACCAGATGGAGGCCCAGTAAGCTAAACTTAATATTTTTGGGCTAATATAGGCCCAGGTTCGAGCCCAAACCAAAAAAAATTTCTTGCCTCATTATCCTTTACTTTTTTCTTTTTTTTTTTTCTTTTTTTTTTTTTATAGTTTAGGAAAATATGCTTTACCGTGACCATATAATTTAGTATATTCTGTAATTATTATGAAATTATTTATTGTGTTTTTAAAAATCCCATCTTATAAAGAGACTTTATTGTGTTTATTAAAATCTCATCTCATAAATAGAATAACAATAAAATATAGAATAGTGGGATTCTAGGTGACCCTATTATATTTCGGAAATATTTTCTCATAGGAATATGCTGAATTTTAATAGTTTATATTGCTGTTCTTCTATCAAGAAGTCTAGTTATGATTACTTTATAAATATATAGAAATATTTATAGACGATACTGATTCTTGTCTCGTATTCGAAATATGACTATTCGAGTTAGCTACATTACAATTACTTTTTTTATCCTTTTGAAATTCAGAGTTTTTCCATTTAGGTAAAGACTAATACACGGCTCATTTTTCTCACAAATTTTATTTCTCTCACTAAATTTCTATGAATTTCCTAAATTATGAAAACTAGCATCAACTCTAGCCCTGTACAATGATAATTTGACATCACCTTATAATTTATATAGTTTATAGCGGTTCAATGAGAAAATAGAAAATATATCATGTGGAAAATTTTATAGCGGTCTATCATTATTTTAAAAAAATCATGATAATTTAATATAAAATCAATATGTTAAGTGTTCACAGAATAAGAGAAGTTGGTGGTTTAAATATAAAGATGGAGCTATTAATTTAAGTTTTTGGAATGAATCGGTTCTTAGTTTTGTATTTAAAACCTATCATGCTTCCGAAGAGGCCGGATATTTCTTCCCAATAAAATAGGAAGTCTTAGTACAGAAATGAAAAGCTCTTCATCATATTTTCCATGACTTTTGCTTTGCATAATCAAAGGAAGTAGGAAAACATCCTATTCATATATAAAGTAGGTTTTGTTGCAATTTCTTTTTTGTAGTGCATAATACTTTATGTCATAATCCTTTTGTTTAATGACACTAATTTTATGCTAATGATCTCGCTGGCTCCACTTTGCTTGCCTTAGTGATGGCATGAGGATGGCCTTTTAGTTTCACGTGACTAGAGAAAGTTTTTTTTCTTAAAAAAAAAAAAAAAAAAAAAAAATCACCTTGCATTTCATTAATTGGATCATGAAGAAATTAAATGGAGAAAATATATAAGGATTAGAATAAGTTTAAGAGGTGAGAGATGACTTCATATGTTGAGATGTCACCTACTCCAGTAAGACCTAACCCTTCTCTAAACCTCAAGTAGACTCTTCCAAGGGAAACTCTAAATGCGCCCGGTATTTTTCTTAGCAAGTCCCGATTTCTAAGTGAGCCCATGCAAATTTGAAATATAATCATTTTTTCTTAGTGAGCTCCATTCCGTTTTCGCAATTGCCCTCTCCCTTTTCTCCTCCTCCGATCACCCCCAAAACCCTAACCCTAACAACAGCCGCAGCAGGAGCAGCAGCAGCTAGGGGTGTACATCGGTTGTTTTGGTTCGGTTTTTTGCAAAAAAAAATTACAACCGAACCAAATTACAATAACTGAAACCGAAACCGACCGACTTAAAACTAAACCGAAATTTCAGTTTGGTTTATTTATCGATTTTCGGGTAACGAGGGATTGGATTTGGGGGTATTTACTTAACGGGTTTAGTGTTTAGGATTCGGATTGGGTAATTCGGATAAATGGGTTTAAGGGTAATTCAAATTTTTCGGTCAGTTTCGATTTCAGCGCATGGCCACCGAAATCCAATCCATAATCTATTTTATAATTCGGTTTTTCAATTGACCCGATATTAAAAATATTTCCATCAATTTTGTTTTCTATATTTTGTTCATTTATTTCCAATTTTTCTATAAGTGTTACTTTCTTTAAAATTAGACGCAACTATGAAATAGGCTCTCCAACTCAATTAGGTGCCTACAATATCGCACTTGATTTGTAGGTAAAATGCTAACACGAAATCGATGTCTGGCTTAGTAGTTAAGTGATAGATTAGATTGGACGAGGTCAACAACGGTAACAACAATTAAGTTTTTTATCCCAAATACTTGGGTAGACTACATGAACCGAAAGATAATCACGCCGGATCAATCACGTTGATAATCCTTCACCATTCATTCCTACCGAGTAATATCTCCGTATTTAAACCACTAGAATCCATATCTTTTCATATTAACTCCATTCGTTTTTTTTTTATTTTTCATTTACTCTTTTAACTTGTCCTACATTGATAAGCTGTTCTGATCGAACTAGTGCATTTGCAGGTCTACGCTGCATATAACCAAACCATCGTAAGCGATTTTCTCGCATCAGGTCGAGGTCTCAAATTTAAGACAAAATTATCATATAAATGGCTTTTAAATTATAAGGTGACAAATACATTGATTGAATTCGAAAACTCTAGAAGGTTCATTCAAAATTAAATTCTATGGACAAGGTTTTCCAAATTAAAATTTAAAAATTAATGAAATGCACTGGATGACCTCTTTGGTTTCATTTCTTCCCAAAAATAAATAAATAAATAAATTACATGAGGGGCTTAATTGCTCTCGTATATATAATACAACTTGATTCGTTTTTTTCAACATTAGTAGTTTTTAAACATAGCTGACTACAATTTTATTTGACTATTAAGAAAAGACCTATGAACTAGTCCATCTTCATTAACTTGCTAATTCCAATTAAGCAATCAACTAACCTCTTAATCGTGCATAATTTAATTAGTTAGGGTCATTTAGTAGGGGATTAACGTCAATAAAAATCCATGCAATCTCAATTATATATATATACATAGTAAACGGAAAATTCACCGACAGTGAAGGGAGTTCTTTCACCGCCGCTTAAGTGGTCCAATATAATTATTATATATGACACTACTCAAAAGATGGTTAAGAGAGTTCTTTTATTTGTTACATTAAGTGGCGTCACATGTACTAATTGTATTGGGCCACCTAAGAGGCAGTAAAGAAACTCCCTTCACCGCCGGTAAATTTTTCGTTTTCTTATATATATATATATGAGATTACTATAGGTGAGTCGCTAGCTCAGGAAAAACTACGTGAGCTAACGACAAAAATATAGTGATCCAATAATTTTTTTTCAAATTTTTTCTAGAATTAGCATTTCTATCTATTTAACTTCTTTCAGATTAAATTTCATAAATTTTGGAGTTTATTTACCCTTTCAAGTAGATATAAAATGCTTTATTCATCGAAAAGCGTTAAAAATATGTCAACATGATGGAGTACCAAATCAAAACTAAAACCCAAGAAATTGGGTGTGAGTGAACCCTAAGGAGTCGAGATCACAGTTCAAAAGAAATTTTAAAAAAAAAAAAATTGGACAAAGTGAAAACAAACTTTAGCTTAGATATCTTGATCCAAATTTGGATTTGGATCGCTAAAGATATCATCTTAAAGATTTAAATCATAAATTTTGTTTTCGTTTCAGGCAAAAAACGAAAGTAAAAGAGAAAACGAGTAATGGTTACAATGGCCATCTTTTAAGTTTTATTTTTTGTTTGGGTTGATTACAATCAGATCTTCTATAGTATGAGGGCTATATAACTTATCACCCATAAAGTATAAAACTCTCACTTAAACCCCCTAAATCGCAGAAAAAAACTAATAGGGAAACTCGGACGAAAATATTTTTTCCACGGTCCAAGGGTCTAAGTGAGAGTTTTAAAATTTAGAGATGATAAACTATACACTTCTATACTACATGGGTCAGACCGTAATTAATTTTTTTTGTTTTTTTTATCTTCCAATAAGAAACTGAAAACAAAATTTCAATTTCATCTTATTTTCAATTTATCTGTGTGTGTATTTTCACTTGCTAAGCAAGAAAAAATGGGGAAAGTAAAAACTTTCTCAAATGACAAAGTTATCCCCTTTCCTTGGCCTTGTCGTTGAAGTAAAGTCACTTAAAAAATTGTGGTTGGTGACTCTGCAGCTTTATTTATTTTTTTTTTTTTTTGTTCTCACTTATTAAATATTTGACTTGCCAAAGTTATTTCATAACTCCAATGAGAATCAAAGCAATTATTTTTCAAAAAATTTAGAAAGAATAACTCCTAACACATAACTCCCCATCTCTCTGCCTCATTTATAGCCATAACATGCATCTTGCATGTGTCATTGTATTGAACAAGAAGAAACATTGTAAGATAATTTTTCTCAAATACTATCACAACTTCAAAATTTTGATATAGTAGTAGAGACTTCAAATTGGTATCAAAGCAATGTTTAAATCTCACGAGCCATTCATTTACTCCACAATGACATTCAAAATTTCGTTCATTCTTAAAAACTTTTCTGATCTATAAAATTCATGAGAAAATTTTACAATCTTTATAGCAATTTGGAGATCGAGTAATATAACAACTATTTTCACAAATTACGCAGAATTTATTTATTTATTTTTGCTATTCAAACTCTCATATAAAAACTCAGAAACTTTTACTTAGAGAGAGATGAACCACCCAGAACTTATTCGCGTGAGTCGATTTATTTACTTGTAACTAAAGCATCTCACATGTTTCACAAATTATAAACTATGCTCGGAGAAATCCATGTACCGTCATTAGAAAAAAAAATAAAAATATATATATATTGCAGAAGAAAAACATCTGGAACATGGGATTTATCTAATTTAGGCTAAAACTTACTTTACACCCAAAAAAATATTTAATTTTTAATTGTTTTAATTAACAGTTAATATTGATGGTGACTTTCGAGACTGGCCGGTGGACCTGATGACAAAGCCCATGGGGACCAAACTTCGAAATGATTGGGCTCCGAAAACTTATACCAGGGCCCAAACAAACAGTGCCCTCCCCCCCTTCTCGAAACCTCACCCACCATTTATTATCAATATCCAATTATCTCCATTAAATAAAAAGCCCAAAAAACAAAATTAAAAAAATAATATATCCTATCTACAATAAATTAACGCTCGCCTTTTTCTCCTCCCTGCCTCTCATTCTCGCTCTCCTCAAGGACATGGAGAGCATGTCGAAACTCCCCTACACCAAAACTTAAATCAAGAGTCAACTCCTCTCTCTCTCTCTCTCTCTCTCCGCTCTCTTCTCCTTACAGTTACCAATATTATTTTCTATATTATTTACAGTTAGATTCAGATCTAGCCTCAATCTCATATGCATACAAAGCCCCAGAGATCTAGCTAGAGAGAGAGAGAGAGAGAGAGAGAGAGAGAGACTGCCATCATTATATGCAGCATCTTTCCTTCCCTCTCTCACTCGCCATCTTCTCTTTATCAATCGTCGTCGTCTCCACCGCCGCCGTTCTCATGTTCTTCCTTCGCGGGTGCATCCCGCCCTGCTGTCTCCGGTGCAGCCGCAGCACCGACGCAGGCGACATCGAGCGCCACATGCAAGCATCTCGCGTAGCGGACGAACCGCTTGCCAAACCCAAGCAGATCAGAAAGTTCAGCTGGGACGAGGTGGAGGCTCTCACCGGGAAGTTCACCGCGGCGGTTATCGGGGTCGGCGGGTTCAGCACGGTGTATCTCGGGAAGCTACCAGATTTTCCGGCGGCGGCGGCGGCGGCGTTTAAAGTGCAGCACAGCAGCGAGAGGCTGTACCGCGCGTTTCTCCTGGAGCTAGACGTGCTGCTCAACGTTAGGCATCCCAACATCGTCCAGCTGCTCGGCTACTCCGATGACCGCGGTGAGTTTAAGCTTACCCACCTCCTCAACCAGTCAATATCTAAAATGTTTGATGGTTTTACAGAAGGGGTGCTAATATTCGAATACGTCCCCAACGGAACGCTCCACGAGAGGCTGCACGGTAGCGGCGACGGCCGAACGCCGTCGACCCCACTCCCGTGGTCCCGCCGCATGTCCATCCTCTACCAGGTCGCGTCGGCCGTCGATTACCTACACGACGGCTGCGATCTCCAGATTGTTCACGGCGACCTGACGGCGTCTAACGTGCTCTTGGACGGCAGCCTGAACCCCAAGCTCTGCGACTTCGGGTTCGCCCGAATGGGTTTCTCTGCCGCCGTGAAACCGGCAGCCGTCGGTCACATGGTCGGCTCCCCCGGTTACGCGGACCCTCATTATCTCCGAACCGGTATCATCTCGAAAAAGAGTGACGTGTACAGTTTCGGCGTGCTGATATTGGAGTTGATCACCGGAATCCCAGCCGTTGGATCTGGCGACGAGAGGATGTTGACGGTCGTGATGAGAGAGAAGGGCTGGGGCCAGCTGGCTGCTATGGTGGACCCCGCACTGGAAGCGAGCGTGGATGCGGGTGAGGTGGAGGTGATGGGTGAGATCGCGGGCAGGTGCGTGGGTGACCGGCCGGGGCTGAGGCCATCGATGGGTGAGATTATCAGAATAATGAAGGAGAGGGTGAGATTGTAAAATCGTTAGTAGTACTCTTTCGCAGCGAGGGGTATGTTTGAAATAAAAAGAGAATGTTGGGGGCAGTCTTGGGAAAATGGTGTCGGTTGGTGAGGACTTAGGTGTAAATATTGATTTGTTCTCATTGGAAGCGAAGAAAGAATGAGCGGGTTTGGTTGCTCACGTGACGGTGACAGCCTTTTCTTATTAAGCGCGTGACTATTACATTGCTACTTTTATTTCTTGTTTTTTTCTTTTCCTTTATTTTTTTTAGAAAATAAATATTTTGTCTCTTAACTTGGGATTTTTTTCTCTCGTGGAATTTAATGGAGGCGTGGGTGCAGCTGGAGTTGCTTTGTCTTGATCTTGAGTTGGACCACATTAGAGAGCTCAGGTTCCAAAATGAATCTACAATCTCTGGTGTGAGTGAGATAAGCCAAGTCAAAAGATTTCGATTATTGAATTTGACTCTAGTTATGGATTCCTTCGCTAATAATATTTTAATGGTATGTGATTAGGTACTTAGCTTTGCATTACAGCGTTGTGGTCCAAAGAAAAGGTCTTTGGGGAAAAAAATATATATATTCAAGCATGGGGTTTTGAAATCAAATCTATATATTTTTAGAGATTTACATAATTTAAAATTGGATATAAACAGAATTTAAATATTCATTTATTATACAAATAGTTCGAAACTAAAATTTAGAATTAACAAATTATTTAGTCTAACAATCATACTATTCAACTTTCAGCTTGATGGATTATAGTGGAAGAGCAATTCTAAAGATACGTTTACATGGGTAGATCTGTGACTCGGCGCAGTTTAAACGCAGCGTCACTACAAGTACGAAAAAAATATCATTTCGTAGCTTTTAATTCAGGATAGACGGTAAGAAAATTGTTATCTAGAATCTATATCATCGGTGGAAGATAGTCGTTCTGGTGTATATACTATATTAGAATTAAGGTTACAATATCTCGATCTCTCACTTCTCTCACAATTACAGAGAATATGCAAAAGGATATTCTCGTAACAGGTTCATAGTCTCGTAATAAGCCTTCTCTTTTTCAAACTTGGACCAATAAATTTATGAATCGATACCAATATTATTATAACTTATGGTGACTTGGGTAGAAGTTGTGCAGTCCAACTCTTAAATGAGTGGCAATAACCATTGACTGTGACGATATATTAATGATAATAGAAAGAAACATTCATACTCTCTTCTAGGGTTTAATGACCGAACTTTACAAACTGTCGGTGGCCGATCTCGTAAACTCATTACTCACCTCATCAATGGTGAACAGAATATGCGGCTAGCTCTCAAAAGAACTAATATATATTTTTATTTATTTATTTATCTTAAAAGAAAAGGGAAAAAAAAAAAAAAAAAAGAAGGAAGAAAATTAAAGAAAGTATAAAATGAGAATGTAGAGCTCAGTCCACCTACGACAATGGTGGCTGATTTTGACAGTCTACCTGTCCAAAGGCATGGCGTAGAATTTTCTGCCCTTCTTTTTTTTTTTTTTTTTTTTTGAGAGAAGATGTACAGAGATGAAAGCGATGCCAGCATCAAATTACTAGAATTTTGGAATAAAACATAGGGACGTGCGTTGTGCACGTGCATGCATGCAGTCTACGTATGAGGTTACGTGAATGTACATGCAGATGAGATGAATCTGGTTCTTGGAGGAAGAGCCCCACGAGGAGATACTGATTCTGTACACCAAATTTCATAGAAATTCCTCACAATATAAGAAGAAAAAAAATCAATGGTTTGATTTAAAAATATATTAGATATACACTTTTAACCTTTCTAAATACCAACTTCGTAATTTAGTATATTTTAATTAAAGAATGTATATATAAAATTGTTAAAAAGTGAGTGTACGATTGCATTTTAAATCGATAAATTAATTTTTCTAGTACGTATTTTATTTAGAAGTTTTCGTAAAATTTGAAGCTCCATGGAGTCTTAGATAATAGAAAAAGCTTAATAGGATTTATGGAAAAACTTTGATAGGCCAGTTTTCTTCTACTTTAGCTATTATTAACATTGACAAACTAATTCTTTTTTAATATCTAATAATTTGTTTTAATCGGAACTTATATTTTCTTGAACAAGAGCCATGATTTAGAATATAATTGATGCTCAATGTTATAAAAGATTAAGAAATAAAAGGTGTGCTATATATCTTTGTATTGAATGATCTACATAAGGGGATACAGATTTAAAAATCAACAACTAGCAAAAGCCTACAATATGAGATTAAAATATATGAGATGAT
This sequence comes from Dracaena cambodiana, assembly GCA_036321105.1. Classification (NCBI taxonomy): domain Eukaryota; kingdom Viridiplantae; phylum Streptophyta; class Magnoliopsida; order Asparagales; family Asparagaceae; genus Dracaena; species Dracaena cambodiana. Next base: position 3,949,845 of record JAYEPQ010000007.1, read on the forward strand.
AAACTAGTAGGAATTTGAATGGAATGGGAATTGGTATTGGCTTATTTGTATTTGTTTGTTATTATTATTATTATTTTGATATGTCAGATACTAAATTTACTATCCATATTTTACAAAATAGGATACAATTTCGAATCTGATCTAAATAATAAGAAAATATTGTTAGTTATGACAATAGTCTTGAAATAAAAATAACATCAACTATTAATAATTCATTTTTAGCATTGGAAAAAAGCTTCTTAATGCATTAGGTAATATAAAATCGACTTTGTTCTTCAGATTATCGTTAATAGTCCTGTGTGCTCCTTGAGCAGAGCAAGAGGAACCTCTCTTACAAAGGAAACTGCAGTTGATAATGCATTATCCCTTCACTCTATGATCACTGACACAGTTGGACTTGGACTTGTGCATGCGTGGCACGTGGCATGCATGTGAAACCCTCCTCCTTTTGGCCCTTGCAGAGGGATACCTTAGCTGGAAAAGGCCCTTAGCTCCCAAAAGCAGGCAAGCAAAGCGCCACCCCCCCCCCTCCCCCCCACCCCCCTACAACCCCATCCCTTGCCCGTGGTCACACTACAAGACTTCACCTTGCCAACCCTAAATTGCATTCTCACATGTCTTTGCTTGCCACATGACAATGCATACAATATCACCTGACACATCTCTCTCTCTCTCTCATACAATATCACCTGACACATCTCTCTCTCTCTCTCTCTCTCTCTCTCTCTCTCCAGCTTGGAATTCTCTCTGTCCTTGTGAGCCTTGGAGCTTGATGCATGCATCTCTCTCTCTCTCTCTGCACATTCAATAATTGGTCTCATTGTCACAACTTTCAAAGTTAGTTGTTAAGGGCTACAACTAACTGCTAACTGTACGTGGTGGGTGCATATCTAGCTTGTACTTAATTCTTCCACATTTAGGAGCATGTCAACTTTAGTTATTTTGAATTAATTTATAATAATATGAGTATGTATCTAACAACCATACAATATATAATACACTGCTTGTTTGGCATGAGGACACATTATCTGTTGAGGATACAAGTTGTGGCCAATGAAGATGGATGGGGATCAGCAACACCTTGATCAATCAATTTAGGGAATTTTGCTTTTTGATTTATTTTCCATTATTTAGTTGGTTAACAAACAAATTGGACCAACATTAATGCTGGGAAAATATTAAATAAAAAGAATAAAACTTTATTATTATTATTACTACTATTTATTATAATTATTTATATGTTATCAGAATAATTGTAGTCGTTTTTATTGTAGTTATTATTGTCATTACAATGTATCATTAGAGTGTTTATAATTGACTTAAATTTACCATCATGCATGGTTGCCTCATATAATAAAATGAACAACCAAACTATTTTATAAAAAAGATAAATTATAAATAGAAATATAAAGAGAGAAAACAATTTCTACCACAACCTTTTTTCCAATTTGGTAATGTCAGAGCCATGGCTACTCCCTCGAAGCTCATATGTTAGAGGATACAGGTAGAAAAGAGATTATATCAATATTGGACACATCAGCCTTGGCTAATTGCATGAGATCGGCATATGTTCTTTAAGACAGTAGTTACATGCATGTCCTGAAGCTAGTAACATCTTTCCAATTTCTATTAATTTATAATTGATATTATTATTATTTCTTGATTTTATTTTTTTAATTTTGAGAAAGTTCCATCACACTAAGGAAATTTACGGTTTGCTTAGTATTATCAACGTACTTTAAATCACATATTTTCAATTTTTATTCTTTTCTTTGTCTTTACCATTAAAGAAATGGGGTGTAGCGCACTTTACTGACTGACCATAAATTTAATCATTCTAGGAGAAAAGAGATAATGTTGTCCGGTTTGAGACACTGAAAGTAGGAATGGTAATGGACACACCCATGGATTAATTTTTGACTCGTTCTGTATAAAATTTTGAATTAAAAATAAAAATTTTATTTCTCTAATTCAAAATTTTATATATAACGGGTCAATAATTGATCCATGGACACGTCTAATATACCATCCCTATATCCACATATATATTTGGGGACAAACACTAAATGAATATTCTTCATATTATCTTTACTAATTAGAATTGCCATATGTGGCATTGGAAACTCTTCATTTGTAAAATTAGTTGCAAGTGAAAGAAACTATTAGGTATTCTAGAGCTCAAATGATCAATTTACATTTTCATCAAATTGATACAAAATATTTATTCATTAAAAATCGTTAAAATTTGTATCAACTTGATGGATAATCAAATCTAATTAACTAAAACCCAAAAAATTAGGTATGAGTGAACTCTATAGGAACGAGATCATAATCCAAAAGAAATTTTTAAAAAATATTTATCGGAAATAATGAAAATAAACTACAGTTCAGATAATTTGCATGAGCAGTCAGCTCATTTCCATTTCTCTCTCTCTACACACACATACAGTCTTTTGGACAGGCTTATTATCAGACTGGGATTGTCTTGACTTCTCATAAGGTCACGTTGAGGTTGCTATCTCTCCTCTATCACCGCCTCGATAATTGCCACTAGCAAATACTCGATGAGGTGGAGTACCATGATAGTGGGGATTGAGTTATAACTTTTGTGTTCGTTATGCTGCCCTATGTGGCATTACGTGCCAGGATAGTAAGGAGCGAGATGTACCATTTCTGTTTTAAGTCATCTCGTATTTCAACTTTCTTCTGTAGACCTAAGTGGCATTATGTAGTTTACAATTTTTTTTAATTTTATTAATCACTGATTAATGAAACTCAAGAAGATTAGTCTGATCATTCACCAACCAGAGCCGTAGTCTATCAGTGGGCCAATTTGATGGATGAGAGAGAGTGGCAACTAGGAATCAACACTAGGACCAGAGAAAACGATGAACCAGATTTGACGCTACACCGAACCTAAGAGATCCGCACATATATACATCAAGCTCGAGTGATGGATGCATATAATAGACGATATCACTCATCGTTAGTATAAGTCCACACACTAATTTTATGACACACGTACTCATCTTTAGTTAATTTATATACCTTTCAACTATAATATTCAAGGATTTTTACATACAAGTATTAAACAACAAAATAAATCGTATAACATATCCAACAAAAGTTGAAAACATCAATTATAAAAATAATTAAAGTTAAGCACGACAATCATAGCAGTTGAAGAGGGTAAAACGATAGTAGTATCAATTACAATAGCAACAACAAAGATAAAGAGAAATGAAGTGAAAGAGAAAGAGAATTTTGAAGGAGGCTAATTTTAATATTTGAGTATTAAACTCCATAACGTAGATTTATAGTATTTTTAACCCTCCGCATATAACAGAAATTATGTCTTAAGTTTTCACAGTATCAATTTGAAAATTTGGTTGATTTAAATAGAATTGTAAAAATAAAATAGATTTTTCATCGAATGATATAAGATATGAAGACCAAATTTATTACTAAGTTAAAAACTTAATTTGAATAACTCAATATTGTTTGATATATAGGATGACATATTGGGGTCGATACATCTTTGACTGGTACATGCACAAAACGATATAATTCAGAGTTTTGTAAAATTTGATATCTAAACTAAGCCTAAATTTCTTAGATTTTATTCAACATGTAGTTACAATATAGTTAGGATATCTAATCAAACAGTGATGTGGTACATGGAAATGCATGGGCATATATATATATATATATATATATATATATATATATATATATATATATATATATATATATATATATATATATATATATATATATATATATATAAAACGGGAAATTTACCGACGATGAACAGAGTTCATTCACCGTCGCTTAAGTGACCCAATAAAATTATTATACATGGCGCTACTCAAAGAGTAGTTAAGTGAATTATTTTATTTGTTATCTTGAGTAGTGCCACGTGTAATAATTTTATTGGGCCACCTAAACAGCGGTGAAGGAACTCCTTCCACTATCGGTGAATTTTCCGTTCTCTCAATATATATATATATATATATACATAGAGAGAGAGAGAGAGAGGACAAGGAAAGTAATTAACAGTGTGGTTGAATATACATGAATAGATTTGTTGGTATATATATATACATAGAGAGAGAGAGAGAGAGAGAGAGAGAGAGAGAGAGGACAAGGAAAGTAATTAACAGTGTGGTTGAATATACATGAATAGATTTGTATACCAACCTAAGACTGAATCCAACCTAAGACTGAATGAAGGCAATTGAAGAGAGGAGAGGGTTAGCTAGCAACACTCATTAATATGTGATGTAGACTTCATGAAAAAAAAAAAAAAAGACCAACTCGACAATTTGGAACTAGTCATAGAACTAGAGAAGATTTGCCTCATTTTGTGTATGTGGAATTTGTGATTCAATAACTCCGGCAATTGGCCGGTCCCTAATTTCTTTGTAGTGTAGATTGTACATATGAACCTCCAAACTACTTTCTTGTTCGTAAACGATTTAAATACTACTCAGATCATTGGTCCATATACATCATATAATTGATAAAACAGGAAATTCACCGAACGTTAAGACGTTCCTTCACCAGCGTTTAGGTAGTCCAATAAAATAATTACACATGACGCCATTCAAGATAACAAATAAAAAAACTCTATTAACCGCCCTTTGAGTGGCGCCATGTGCAATTGTTTTATTGGGTCATCTAAGCACTCGTGAAGAAAAAAATTCCTTTACTGTCAGTGAATTTTCTGTTTGCTCATTATATAATATTATAGACTTGATGGATAGTGAAAAATCTATGTACTATATGATGTACGCTATTCTTCGCTTGATTAATATGTTTTAAGTAGATCATTGTCATTGATGATCTAGTTCTCTATTTTTATTTTTATTTTTATTTTTTTCCTTCTAATAGGACTGCAAGAACACTCATTTTTCTAATCTTCACGAGCTACCATGTCCTTTGCATTGTGAGTCGGACGTAGTGTAACAATTTTGTAGACATTATGTCTTTATATTGTAATTGAAAATTCTATTTACTGCAAAGAAAATTTTTTATAATCATATTTTCATCTTTTTTTTTTTTTTAGAGTATATAGTATATATGTTTCAATATGTTTTCGTCAGAAATAAAAGAAAGTGAGAAGAACCTGGAGGGGATAACGTACGTATAGGGGGCGTCACTAGCCGGGTCCTGTGATCACTTACTTCAATCTCAGAGTCAATTCTCTCACGGAAAGATATTGTTATTGAGTAAGCCACGTGTGACTGATGCTTTCACGATAACAACTAGACATTACATTTCTGAGTGCTCTCGCCTTGGTGCTTTCATCTCGGTCTAGGAATATTCTTCTTCACTATCAAAAGGCCATTTGATATGATTTAAAGTGTTGCAATCTCTGGTCGTATTTTTTTTTTTTTTTAACATATAATTTGAATATGGGACCTGAATACTAACGGTCATCTACTTAACAAAATACACAATGATTTTTTTTTTTTTTTTAAGAACAATATGTTCAAGGTTACAACTTGAAGAGCTATATTTTCATAACGCAACTTGCATTAAAAAAAATTAACGAAGAATTATGTGCTAAGAAAGAAGCAATGATCAATTGAATTATTAGTGCTAATCTTTATATTGACACAATGACACATGCCTGTCACATGGGTAATCACGTGCAGAAAGAGAGCTAACCCTAATTACATGGGAACTTAATTAATTAGGGCCAGCAGCAATTTTTTTTTTTTTTAAAAAACAAAAAATAAACTATGACCATAGAAGGATCAACTTTTAAAGCATAATTAATCTTATTGGTTAATTATACAAATGAATAGTACAAGATCATGATCAAAGAGGGAATAAAGTTCAAGACATTGGTGATTGACCAAAACTAATTCAGATATTTTTCTTAGTTTTTTCTAATATATTTTAAAATAGAATGCAGTTTGATTTTGAACCGAAGACTTTTTATTATCCAATCTAAATCTCCTTAGTGATTACTAATTATAATTCAAATCTACAAATTATTTTTTTTGAACTTCAATTTTGGAACGCATAAAATTTAATGGAATGACTAGTTAATAGTAAGAAATAGGATTAGATGGTTGAAAATACTAAATTAAAGTCCAATTTACCATATTTTTCATTTGAAAAAAATAAAATAAAATAAATACAACTCTGTCCAATATCACACTAGCATATGTTAACAAAAGATCACAACGGTCAAATTCAATTTTCCTAATATTATTTCCTTTGTTAAAAGTTTATGCGATATGACTGGATTGTCCAATAATGTTTTATTTAGTATTTGTTTAATTAGTCTTTTACCCATAAAAATAATGTAGACATTGAACACAATGTAGAAAAAATTTCTTTTGTAATTCCTTACATAAGAACTTAGAAAATACCGGATCCCTACCTACACAAGCAAATTGTTGATAAAACTCCAAAATAGCATTTTCTTTTGATCCAATCTTTTTTTTTTCTTCTCCTTATCATTAAAGAAAGACAAAAAAATTTCAGGGTAACAAACGTTATCTAGAATTTTTCTTAGATTCGAACGATGATGAAATCTCCTAATACGGCAAAACTGACAGTTACTCCACCGATTATAGAAAATGGAAGAATGATACACAGTAACTTTTTATTTGATTGTAAAGTGTTTTAAATTAAAGTTTGGATAGTAATTTCCTCAACATGTTAGTTAATTAATAACTGTACCATATTATCATTATGTCTTGGTCCGTAACCTAATCTTATCTTGTCCTTTGCTTCCAAGTTAAGATTTTTTTTTTTTTTTTTATTAATCAGGCTAACATTTTAATTTCTGTTTTGCTACAAACTCAGTTCAAACTTCATTTTATTCAAACAAACACATTTTATTTCGTCGTGTTTAAAACTCCGTTAGAAAGAAAGATGCATAAAGAAAAAAATCGTAGTTTTGAAAAAAAAAAAAAAAAAGTGTTTTAAACCCGTGTCATACACGGTTTTGATGCTTAACTATTGCTCTTTTGGAAATAATTTTTTTTTTAATCATCTTATAGTAAATTTCTAATGTTATTTTTTTGTTAAAATTATTTTTGTTTTTCAATTGTAAATTGACAATAAATTTTTATTTTCGAACATATTTAACTAATAAATTGGCTAAAATAGGTCAAATACTACTACTATAAACAAATATTTTATTTATTAGGTATATATTAGATAATACTTTCGCTAAGTAAGCATTTTTGTAACAAAATAGTTGGTTAACACAATTTGTTCGTTACTCGTCGTTTGCATTTCTATTATTTTTTTTTCTAAAAATAAACTCGGAACCAAACACGAATAAAGCCCGTTTCATTCTGTATCCCTCTTGAACGGCATTATTGGAGGCTTGAATTTAAAGCTTTTAATATGAAAATAAAAATAAAAATAAAAATCCTTCATTAATCCTCTGGCTAAAGTTTTCAGTTGATTATCATGGAATTACGTAGGCTTATACATGCGAGCTTAGCATTGTGTATTGCTACGATGGTGTAGGGTGCTTGGAGTTTATATTGAATTCATGTTTGAACATTATTAAATTTAATCTAAATTTATGATATGTATACTTACTTACTAGTTTTAAAACTATGAATTAAGTGAATGGAAAAAAAAAAAAAAAAAAACTAACTTCTGGTAAAAAAAAAAAAATATAGTCCCATATAATATGAGTTGTAAAATATGTACATAAGAGGAGAAACCCCTTAGCACTAACGGTATCATCTTTATATCATACGCCAATTTTCTTTCAACATATTAGAAAAGTAGGCTTGTCCGGACAATTTTCTTACACCAATTGTCCGGATAGTCATTAAAAGCTCGAATCGGTTTTAAAGAGATAGTGTTCAATACTAGACTTGATCATCTATACTAAACGGTTTACAATAATGCATTTTAACTTACTTTATATATTTTGTTTCTTTTTCTAAACTTATAAATTGTGGATTTTCGATATCTAATTTTGTTTAGTTCAAACCACTATAGCAATATTTAATTTTTAACCGTTTATATGTGAGTATAGTAGTATATCGGATAGAGTCAAAAGAAGTTCATTAGTTTAAAAAGAAAGTTGAAAAACATTACCTATCTATTTAAAATTTTGAGTTAGATTGATTTACAGCTTCGTGTTAAAGCTTAATCATCCTCCTTGCCAATTATAATTAAGTTTGTCGGTTAATCTTTCAAAATCAGTGGTATCTTAATTTGTCGAGTTCGTACTAAATGTAGTTTTCTTAATTTGTTGAGTCGTGATCGTCTTCTAATTAACAATTTTTACAAGAGTAGAAAGCAAGGTAATTAGGGGTAAAATGGGAGGTTAGGCATACAATTAATATCAATCAAACATCATTATTGGCCCCATTAATATTGATTGATTGTCTTCTTCTGAGTAAGATTGCACAACTTTTGGGAAGGGGAAAAGGAAGAAGAAAACAAAAAAAAAGAGTCTGCTTGATTTGATCATCTGTCATAATTCATGTACTAATGTTTGTCGAATATCAATTTAATACATGTCAAACTAAACAAATCAAATAAAATTAACGGCCGTTAACAAACTTTGGACTTTTGCTAAAGTTTTATTTTTCATCTATCTAGATGACTACATATTTTTTTATAGATTATAAAGAGTGGGGACAATTCCTATCATCTACATGCATGCTTGAATTTAATTTTTTTTTTTATTGGGAAGATATCAAAAACAAATTTTAAAAAATGGCAAAATTTGGTTAGCACATAAAAAAATGGTGGATAGAATTGCTAATTGGTCAATAGTGGACTGGGCCAAGGGCTCAAGATTAAAGCAGGTACGTTATAAAGAACCCAATCGTGGCCCACTTAACGTTCTTAACTTGCTTTCATCGGTGTGAGAAGCCCATTGGTTCATGGAAAGTGCATGGAAATTGATATGGAGAGTAAAGGAAGTACAATTTTTTCGGACTCTCCTTTTTTTATGAATTAGTTCATAAAAAATGTTACTAAAAAGTTTGGTAATGGATCTAGTATTTTTTTTTCTTTTTTTTGAATCCAACCAAAAGTAGAGAAAGTATTATCTAATCTTACTTTAATTTTTATGACCGGAAACAATCAATAAAAAGTTAGATGTAACTTTTCATGAATTATTTTTTACAAACCAATTAATTTTATATTTTTCAATTTTCATAAACTAATGAGCGCTATAGAGTCTCAGTCACTTTCTGCTCCTCTTTACATGTTTAAGAAGGCATGAGAAACGCAAATCAAATTGATAATTACAGTGATCAGTTCTCCCCTTCTAAGTCTCCAAATCACCGTCACAAGGCAACCAAACAAACCAAGAATTTAAAAAACATTTGCTTATCAATGGCAACCAAACAAACCAAGAATTTAAAAAACATTTGCTTATCAATGGCTACAGATAGAACGTCTCTTCCCCCGTCGGGTATATGGATTGAGCAAGAAGGTGACCGCCTGCTCACCCCAGCCCCCTTTAGGATCGACATTAGGCCATTTGGATTGAAAACATGACAAAGCATCCGAAACATAACTGCACACTTATATAATCTTTGCCGATCGCTCGGAGCATTCGATGGAACCGATGCAGGTGATACATGAAAAAGGTGACGAAGCATATAGCCTTTGCAATACGACACTCGACGACCAATAACTTCGGCTTATTACCATCTCTAGCGGGGATGCAGACGATATCTTACTGGTTCAAGCGCTCTTTGAAATATGGCATCATATAAAAGCCGACTGGAGCCAAAAACACAGGATTATTAAGACAAACGAAAGCATTTTAACAAACGGTTCACTCAACAGGTGATAAAAATACATGATCTCAACTCAAGCTTGGAAAATATAAAGTTTCTCCAAATTCTTCAAACAAAGCTAAATGGATAAGAAGCTCAAACAACAATCAAAGTGATACCACAGACTTGAATGCAAACGATGCAAGGAAAAAGAAAACGATATTACTACGGGTGAACAACCACTGCACAGAAACTGGTAGAGATGGTAATTATAGACATGTCCATAAGTCAATTTTGGCCCGCCCCTGTATAAAATCTTGAATTTAAAAAAAAAATTGGCCCATGAACGTGTCCATTATCATCCCTGATAGTAAGTTCAGTAGCTGTCTTTAAATAGATGCCCATGCTGAACCTCCGGAGCCAAAGTTCAAGATATCAATGGAAGGTGGTGGTGAAGGGGAAACAGTACTCAGGTTGAACAAACCGAGCTCCACCAAGAGCCTATCGATCATCACTCCAGCTACGTAGGACAGGCCGGAGGCTGGCACCGCGGTTCCCAGGTAGTAGAAGAGAGATAAGATGTAGTCTTTCTGCGGCCGGACATGGGCCTTTCCAATTGCCAGCAGAGCAATGCACAGCAGAGAAGTTGCAGCAACTGCTCTGATCTTGTAATCCCTGTTGTCACTCTCTCTGAATGCAAAGCCATAAACAACAGGAGGCAGTAATCCGAAAATAACGTATGAGAGTAAAGCGAAGAATGTATGCCGCCCGAAATGCTTTCTTTGTCTGAGCTTCTCCCAGTAGCGACCCACTCGTTCATCTCTTTGGTTCTCGGCTCCAGCATCGTGTTCTCTCTTCAGTTCAGAAATCTGCAAAGCAAAAAAATATTCCGAAACCCTCAAGTTACTAGAGCTAATTTTGAAAGTCTTTGTTGGTTTGCACGTTATGTTAATGTTTTAGTTGGTTGAAAGCGATCCTTATCTTATTTTACATTATATTAGAATTTATTCTATGTTCTTTTTGAAGTCTTGACAGCAGGCAAGAGCCCTCTATATTTCATTAATTAGAGATAACAGAACATTCTACAAGAGAAAGTATCAGATTTGCTGCTGAAAGCCATACAGACAAGAAGAATTTATTCTATGTTGGCGTGTTATGTTGTGGCGTGTCAGTGTTGGCATGTACATGCTTGCGCTCTGTTTAATGCCTGATTGTTTCGGATACAAGAATCCTTCTGTGCCGATTATATATATATATATATATATATATATATATATATATATATTAACAATTTGATTTGATTGTCCAAACCATCCAGTGTAACCCTACAACAACCAACTAAGCCTTCTATCCCAAGTATTTGGGGTAGGCTATATGAACCAAAAAAAGAATCATGCCGAATCGATCACTTTGATATTCCTTCTCCATTCATTTCTATCAAGTAATATCTCCTTATTTAAACATCTAGACTTCATATTTTTGCGTATCAGCTCCATCCATATCTTCCCTTCGTTCTTTTAACTTGTCCCAAGAAATTTCTTAGCGTAATCCTAAGAAATTTATTTTGAACCTCATGAAGCTCTGTTATGACATCTTCTCTGTTGAACCGATAGCTATTGAATCATGTTTTAGTGCCCTATTAGGTTCTTTATGAAAGGAGTATCATTTTCTCTCGATTTAAAGATGTAAACTTTGCAAGACTTCGCTATAGCATGATAGGAAGGAAAAAAAAAAAGGAAAAGAAAAGAAAAAGAAAAATTATTAATTAAAATCTGAGGACATAACGGAAAATTCTATCTAGGCATGTCTTTTGGTCCTGTTAAAACTTCATTATTAACCTTTTCTCGTCTTTACCATACAAAAGCAAATTTCCGGCAAAAATTCAGCATTAATTGAATATGTTAATCTCAAGTCATAAAACATGCTCATGAGGTTGAGAATGGAAACACTTACATCTTGAGCAATCACAAGAAATCCACCAATCATATTCGCTAACCCCAAGGCACATACATTCACTGCAGAAAAAATAAAATAAAATAAAATAAAAAATCTTCAGATAAAGTAGAGCAGAAAATGCTTTTAAAACTAAACTATAAACTAACATAATGAAATTCCCTATGCATCCATAACCACGAAGCAGCCAACAATTTACTCCAAAAAGAAAAGCTGCTAAAAGGTTGTCAATAGCACGTCAGATCCAGAACGAGCTTACAGTTACCATATCATGTATTTCATTGATCATGGCATAAACCAGGACTATTGCACTCGTTCAGATAGGTCCCTCACAGACCTAACATGAAACAGCCAAGATTTGACGCCCCGGTATTTGATTGCACTTTTCCAATTTCTTTCATTTATTTGAAACATCCCACAATCACTACAGATTTTGATATGCTTTAAATTTACAGACACTAGACAGTACCCACGTATATGGGAATGTTTACATACGACTGTATCCTATAATCTAAAGATTTTCTGTGTTGTCATGTCTCTATCCAGGCTTTGTAGTTCAAGAACTCACATTTTACCATCTGAATCAAATGAGACGGAGTTGCTAATATAGAAATTGAATGGACAGACAAAGAATATCGAGTTTTCCTCCGCCCAACAAGTAACTGTAGTTCTTTAGAAGTCAAATTGGTGGAGAAATGAAAATTCCTGGTTGCAGAGCCTTTGTTTAACTCTCACAACTAATTCTATTAATTGTTCTCGGGAGAGATTTCAAACTACTTCCTGACACTCTACCTATTCAACTCAGTGTGATATTTGTTTAGGATTTGTGTTCCAAGGTAATGCACAAATTCATTGAAGCATATTGAGGAAATTGAATTGATGGATTTGAGCATATATTGCCTTGTAGGAGTGTGTTAGGATTCTGGATCCTACTTTAATTTATGTGCGGCAAATCGTGTCAAATATCATAAAGAAAAAGCCAAGCAATTGAGCGGAATCAAGCTTATTGAAGCCTGACATAGCCAACATCGAGAGGTTGAACTGACACAACTTCAAGACTATATAACAGTGTTACAACTTGAATTACTTGATGGAATCTACAAAGTTGTAGAGCTTAGAACCACATTTGAAACAATACCAAGATCAACAAAATCAGGATTATAAGGTGAAAGTATGATCGCTCAAAGTTGGGAGAAAATAATAAGAAGAATGGATGAAACTTGTGTAGCAGTATCAACTTCAAGCCCATATTTGATCCTTGAAGCAGACATAACTGATAAAAATTTCGTACGAAGAACTTGTATAGCCTTGAATTTTCTTTCTGACGGTGCTTGAGTCACCTCAATCAGATTTCTGCATCGAAAGTTATGATTATTTTACTGAAGTGCTGCTGAATAAAATAAATCAGTTCAGCAAGCTATGGGTTGGCTGAAAATTCATTCAGGTTTTGGACTTTAAAAGTAATATTTGAGGTTATCCAATCTCAACCATTGTGTTTCTATTAGAATTGGATTTATATGGTCCTTATTTGGAAGATTTTGAATTATTTTGGCTTTGGATTTAAAGGACATTTACTTGGAAGGTTTTAATTGTTTTGGAACTGGATTTAAGAGCGTTTATTTTGATTAGATTCGAATTGTTATTAGATCTACTGGATTAAAGATGGATGGATGAGATTATAAGAAAGATTTGACATTTATTTAGAAAGGGAAAATTCTATATATATGCCATCCTCTTCAAGGATTTTTGACCGACTCTCAACAAAACTCAAAGCAAAGGATTTGAAGAGAGATTTTGAGAGGTATGCGATGATCAAAGCTTGAGAAATTCGTCATTTTCAAGATCGGAGATTAACTTAAACATGTTCATCTCCGCTTCTAAACATTGATCATACAGCTATGTGGTAAATCCTTGATATTTAGATTTCTCTTCTCATTGATTATTGATTGTGGTTGTCATCTTGAATGAGGTAGATAACTTGGGCAATTAAATGTTGGGCTCTAATTCATGGTTGTCTAGTGAGTTAGAGATATTTTTAGATTATTGCAAGTAAATCCAAAATTTATACTACAGTTTCTTCCGTGGTTTTTCAATCAGTTTGGATTTTCTACGTTAAATCTCTATGCCTATTGGAGTTGATTATTTGAGATTCTTTTTTGTTTTGATTACTTGATTGGTTGGTGATTTATTTGTTACCCCTCGAATACTCTGTACTTCCACAACTCTTTCAAAGTGCTTTAAATCCATAAAGCTGTAAAGAGCATGATTAACATATGAAGCCAAGAAAAATATTGAAACCCTAACTCCAAGGAAACCTTCATTAAGCCTGGGTTTCATACGGTACTTTGAATAAGAAAGATCAGCATAAACAGGCATACTTTCTCTCTAGATAAAAACCGTACTTATCATATAAACAATTGATAAGTGAAAACTACAGCGTTAAGTTTAATACTATTGTACACAAGTAAATATGCAACAAACTCATCTTCTCAGTATCGCTCAATGCTAAACATTTAGGTTAGCACTTAGCAGGTAACTTCATATCTAGTAGTAGAAAATAGTAGAAAAATAAATGAGCTTCCACAAGAGGGTTGGTACTCACGTGTGGATGAACCAGCTCCTGCTGCAGATGATACTACACCAAGACTTGTAATTGATTCAACCAAGCCTCCATACACAATGCTTTTAAGCACATCCCAGTCATTCTCTCTTGGAGATTCTCCCGGAACCCCCGGAACCACATCTATTATAGCATCTGGTATCTGAGGACCACCAACGATTGGATTCTGGACGACACCCTCCGCTGGATGCGTAGGTTTAACCACCGCAACAAGACTACTCATATTATTTCGTAATTATTAAAAATGAAAAAGTCCATCAATAGAAAATTTGATCATTAAAATTGCACCTGGAGGAAGAATACCTGTTACTGGTGGTACAGAATTGTTATCTTCATTGAACTGATCGATTCTTTCCAGAGATGGAGGTTTAAAAACTGGCTTCTCAGCAGTTTTCTCTGCATTATAAACAAAATAAATAAATAGAGAGGGAAGAACGCATACCAATCTGTCCTGGGATCTAGACACCCGGAAGCATTTAGCAAAACAATTGATCGGTTAGAAAAGTACTATCTATCTTTCTGTTTAAATATCTTCCTAAAAGCCAGTTTGTTTGGTTTTAGTTCAAGATTTCTACCTTGTGGTTTCAGTTCCTTAGTGTGCTCAACTAATTGTATGTGAATCTCTTTTCATACGTGTTTTCTGTTTTTTGTTTTTTTTTTAATACAATTTTTTTTTTTCACAAGATTGATCGGTAATCAGCTTATTATTGATGTAATATTTAGACCACCAACATTGCCCCTAGGTTGGACTCTTCGATATAATTAAAGATAAAAGGATAGTCTCCAATGCACCTGCACCGCCTATAGAGCACAAAAAATAGTTAGCGCTGACTATCACATGGAACCTTTCCAGCTTAAGCTCGACTTTAAAACCTCAAGCAATGGACAGGAGTCTTCGTGGCATGGACTGTGCACTTGGGAAACAGATCCAATACTCAATGTGAGATACCATAAAGAAAAGAGAGAAAGAAAGAAAGGAAAGAAAAGGTAGAAGGAACATTAGAGTCTAGGTACTTTATTCACAGTCATCCTTAGATAGCAGTATTAAAAACATTATGCATTTCGCCATCTCGGAAATCCTAATACCAGCTAAGCTAAATGTAACAGCATAACCCACCAGAAGCGTATTTCACCTGGTCAACTACAAATCAACTGAACATAATGAACATGGGCTAAGTAGCAGAAAAAGGAAATGGACTTGCAGCTGCTAACTTAACAGGAGAGAGAAGAAGGCCTCATTTAGCTGACCCAAAAAATAAGGAACAATATCGTTATTGTTGCTTTTTTTTTTTAATTGGTAACTGGTAAGCATACAAAAAAAAAAGAGTTTCCATCTACCTATAAATTAAAAGTATTAGCAAGCTTTAAAGTGTACTTCAGTTCTTAAAAAAAGTCACCAAGATAAATAATTGCATGCTGATCCATAAAAGTAATGAAAATCACTGAAGATGGAAATCTGAAATTTTGAGTTGAGACATTCTTTACCAAGGCATACCGTCTAGCAGTTATTGACTTCGAATTTCATAATTAAGAAGGACTATGAGAAACGTACCATCTTCAGTATCTGGGTTTTGGCTTGAATCTGATTCAAAGCAAGACGTGATCCAATTCCCTCTCCTTGCAGGTTTATTTGCTGAGATTTGTGCATCATTAATTGCCGGTGTGCCCCAAAGGACATGGAGAATATTACATCCAGTCTCTGTTCATGGCATAACAGGCAGTCATAAATCAAATCCGGGGGGAAACGAACGAGTAATAAAGAAACCAAAAAGCAATTTCACTTGAATCCTATGCTAGTTGGTCATGTCTAGTAGCATGCAACATTAATGTGCCTAAAAACATCAATTTAACACGTCTTCAAGTTGCAATGAGTTTCATTTACGAAACGAAAAAAAAAAAATAGCGTAATGATATTGCATTCTTTGACACCAGTATATTATGCCTGCACCCACCCATCAGTGATTTTAAGAAATTTGTATAATGAACATAACCTAGAATTATTCTTATAATTTTATACTTGATTTGACCTATGGAAGAAAATGCAAATATATGTTTCATGATTGTTTGAGTAATTGTGATGAGATTCTCTAAGATCATGCTAAGAATAACAAGGATTTTCCAAAGATGATGTCATTCATTTGATGAGAAATATAAAGAACATCGAAAATTCACATGGCGAAAGCTAAAGCAGTACTTTATGTGGCTATGAGACTTTCATCTCACGCTAGGATTCCTCTTTTCTCTCTCAGTTGAAACTTTATATGACTTCCATCTCGCTCTGCTCCCAAGTGATAAAAGAAAGGAACAATTTTTTTTAGAGAGAGAGAAGACAAATCATGGTCATCTTGTTAAATTTCATAAAGTAGGAAATGTTATAAACCATACCATAATGGCAGCGCAGGGTATATACAATGGGGCGAAGAACTCATCATCCTTCTATTTTGATTACCTTCCTCGTGTATGTATAAGACAAAATCCATTCAATTTCAATAAAATGAATTTTCTTTATTGGAGTGGGATTCTCCTAAATTATATATAATTAAAGATGTGGCAGGTTCATGATGTATTCGGTGCCTTCTACATCAATTTACGGTTCTCCATCAAACGCATTTTGGACATAGTATCAATATCTAAAGAAGTATTGCAGGAGATAAAGTATTTATGACCTTGTATTCCTTCCGATATGTGCGCCTTCCCAGCCATAAGTTACCACCTGGTAGAACTCGAATGGCCTGACACTCCTAGTTTAAAACTATCTTAGATACCCGTTCACTTTTGATTTGTCCGAAAAATTAGGACAAAGATATATACCTGAATAATTCTACACAGCTTTCCGTTTTGATTTAGCAATCACAGATGATCTCTGTAGGTTATGAAAAAAAAAATCTTTCGAGTTTTCTTAGTTTAGTCCCTCTCTACTGCTAAGGGCATCTATTCTCTAGCTTGCAGGGACATGTATTAGCATGTTTCGTTAAATTCTATTTAATGAAACGCGGGGGGAATTACCCATCATATACGCTAAAAAACATTCTTTTGGGGTAAGGTAATGACAAAATTGCAACATATTTTAGGCTACAATATGTTAAAATATAAAATAATTTCCCTCAACCCTCACCACAACTTCGGAGTTTTGGTGCAATGAAAGGGACTTCAACATGGTATCAGAGCAATCCAGGTTCAATTCCTGCCGGGCGCGCATTTAATTGTGGGTTTTAAAAAAAAATAATACCGCTACGTAAAGTCCAGATTTGAAACTATGAACTTTGAAAATCATGCTAGTGGAAAGAATGTGTGCTGCGGTTGACCCACCAAGTAGTCCACCATATCACACAGATCATAAAGAACAAATTTACAGTGTCGGGATCATAAACTGCTAAGAAAGTGTCTTGCATCCATCCGGCTTCAAGTAGTGTTGGTTTGGCAAAGGCAAGAGGTTGGGATTTAGTCCCATATAGGAAAGATGTTAGAGGTATATGTGGTTAAATCTGTTTGGACTCAGTGATGCAATCAATGGTTAGTCCTTTAGAGTCGGAACATTTGTGGAAACCTACGCTAGTGATGCATATCAATATGTCCTTATTACTACGAGAAGCAACAACAAGAAGTAGGAAACAGCATGGACAAAGGTTATTCAGGAAGCTCATTTTCTGCAAAGTTGAGGTGAATGCTTGTACATCTGATATGTATGACGATTAGCAGCCAAATTAGAGGAAACATGTTGATAGTGAACCATATCGGTCATAAGCCATATAAAAAGCTATATCTGTTAAGTATTAGCTTTGACTAGACCTTGTTTTTTGAAGCACAAAAAATAGCAAGATTGAATGTGAAGGTGTTGCAGGACATACAAAAGGGGACATAACGATACCTGTCGGGATGAAAAAGCTGAAGCAAGATAAACATCTGAATACTATTGTATCATCAGGATCTGGCGTTTCGGGTGGAAGACGACTAGCTCCTGGTACAACTTGGGGTTCCGGAGGTGGTAATCCACTTGGAATCTCTGTCCTTTTTCTTTTGCGTAAGATCACCCTTTTGGTAATACACAAGCGGCATTTAGGGCAGATTAAATCATGAGTCTCTTGTTCCCTTAAAACTCGTTCAACATCAAATTCTTCAACAATGAATGAGCTTGATTCTCCTTGTGTATGCCCTGCTTGTTCTTGGATTTCCTCGTCATTTCTAGTGAATCCATTTCCACTCTTTTGATCAGAACTAAGGTGAGAATATGACCTTAAATTGCCATTCTGTTCTTCAGCATGAACATCCTTGTGACAATTTTCAACATCAGCGCCTGCACATACCAAGTCATTATCACTTTTCAGCCGTATACTGTTGACATACAAAATTGTCAATGCCAACAACTGTGCAATCAGTAAATATAGCTTGCAAATGAATGAAAAGCTACCAGAACAATTATTCTGGTAAGAGAAGCTGACTTTAATGAACAAAAACCTATTTAATTAGGATGACAAATTTTTGTTTACGTGCACATGCAAAGGTTAAAATATTTGCACGGCCATATGGACCCTGACAAGTAAGTACTATCTTCAATTCTCGGACTGGAGAACTGACCTTTAATTGGTGAATGAGTATATTTTCCAATCGCCACTTGGCAACGTCCTTCATGTTTCTGAATAAGATCTATGTCAGGACCACTCAAACGGTAGGTCCAAGTGCAATGCCGACACTTCCATACGCCTTCAGTCACAGAAATATAAATGTAATTGTGTTTTCACCAAACACCAAAACAAGAAGTGCTTAACTGAAATGCTCAAAGGTGTTTCCCTCAACAAATCTAAATGAGGTCGTCTATAACAAGAGACCTGAGTGTACTTAGAAAAAGGAGAACATAAATAATTTGATGGGTCAACTAGAAATCCTTTACACTATAAATTTCTTTCTAACAGGTGGTGGGACTTACCTTTCAAATAAATCACCCATATGTTCAGAACTTACATGCCACCTCAGAGCACTATTTGAGCATCCTAAACACAGAGCTTCTTCTATATTCTTCAATCTTTTACAGGTTTATAATCCCTATCTTTAGAGTTGATTGCATATCAAGCTATATCAGAAATTATCATATTAAAGTTTCTGATTTGTTGATTAGACTCCTACTCCTTAGGTATGGTGCCAGGAGGTGATTGGGAAGTTAGATAATTATCACAATGTTACAAATATTGGTCTACGAGCCCCTATTTTAGTTTAATAAAATCTTCTTGTCTTCGAGACTCATTTTAGTTTGCTAAAGTCTTGTTTTCTTCCATCATACTCTCTTCCTATCAATTTTTTTTATGTATGAGAGATTCGGTCCTGTGGGTGATCATCACGACAAGTTATGCAAATTTGCTAATTGCAGTTCGAGAATCAATGTAATGGGTACCTAGAATTCATTTTAGATCAATGGATGGTTTTCCATTTTAGACTTTGGGGAGAACCAATATAACCAAAAACTTAAATTAATAGGTAGTGGCCCCAAATTCTATTTAACCTGTGAACTTCTCTTGTTCTATCCGATGTAAGACTATACTTACATATAAACTCCTAACAATCTCTCTTTTTATTGTGAGTATAGAGCAATCATCCTACCGGATCCATGGCTCATAGCCACCAACCATTCATAAGTGATCTCAACTATGGTCTAAATTAGTAGCCACCTATATATCATGACTACTAGCATCCACGTGGTGGACCGTGAAACCAAACCTAAAGTTATAACCCGATACATTTTAGGTTTCACACCAGTTTCACTCTCTTTTGGGTCACAACCTGTAATCTGATACCATTTATTGGGAAGAAATGTCGGGTCCCGCTAGAAGCATAATAGGTTTTAAACACAAAGTTTAGAACCAATTCAATCTAAAAACTTAAATTAGTAGGTAGTGATGCCAATTTTTTATTTAAATTTATGAATTTCTCTTGTTCTAACCAATGAAGGACTATATTCACCCATAAATTTCTCTTGTTCTATCCAATATGGGCATCCATAAACTTCTCATGTTCTATCCAACGTGAGACTTGTTAGATTAGAAAACTATCTTGTACTTGGATTTAATTTAGTTTTAGTCTCACATGGTCTGTTGGATTGTTTGTATAGTGTTGAAATACCTATGAATATATGTATCTCTTAACTTGTAATAAATAAATTGGTTGGCTCTGATTATTTCATAACATATCAGTGCGTATTATGAAATAAATCTCAGTCGTCAATCTCAACCATCCTGATTAATGACCGACTAAGATTTCAACTCTGACTCTGATTCTGCTACCGACTCCGTAATCGTGTCACCAATTCGATACCGAGTCTGATTCTGATTTCGACTCTGCAGTCGCGTTACCAATTCTATTTTGCATCTACTTTAGTTTTTACTTCTTCTCTGTTTTGTAACTGTAGAGACTCTAGCTGGTCTTTTCTTGACTACAAAGGTGTAGTGTAATCCAGGCTTAATACAATCCTTTGTTTCTTCATTTGTTTACTACTGTTTCTAAGAAATAAGTTTATATGCAATCACCTATTGTTTCTAAGAAAAAAAATGTTTATTTGCTGCTTACTATTGTTTCTAAGAAAAAAAATTATATGATGTCTATTACTGCTTTTAAGAAAAAGTTTATCTGCTGCTTACTATTGCTTCTAAGAAAAAAGTTTATTTACTACTTATTACTACTTTTAAGAAAAAAACTTATCTATTGTTGCTACGGCTACCTATTAATTTTCGATGGTGAGATAAAGGCCTATCATGGTGGTGATTGGTTTGCTCTAATAATTCAAGTGATTCATCTATTGCTGCTACTACAACTATCACTGTCTATTGTTGCTACTGCTGTTACTCATCCACTTCAACTTAATATGTATTATTAAAAAGGGAAACAGTGTTTTCTAGTCTGTGTAACAAATTGGGTATAATTGATATTTATACTCCGACTTGAGGGGAGAGTGAGATTAGAAAACTATCTTATAATTGGGTTCCACATCGCCTGTTGGATTGTTTTATGGTGTTGAGACACCTATAAATATAAATAAATAAATATATATATATATATATATATATAGAGAGAGAGAGAGAGACTTAAAATAAATAGATTGGTTAGCTCTAATTATTTCATAACAAGGCTATACTCACATATAAGCTCCTAACAATCTCTCCTTAATTATGAGTATTACAATCATCTGTAAGATCCATAAACTTGAGAACCAATCTAATCTAAAAACTTAAACTTATAGGTTGAGGACCTAATTTTATATACAAACCCATGAGTTTCTCTGTCCTACCCGATGTGGGACTATACTTGCATATAAATTTCTAATTATTTCCCCCTTCATTATGAGCATACTGCAATCATATAAGAAAACCATTAGCCTTTGAGCACCAATGATTTACAGGAAACCATAGGCTCGTGGGCATCAACTATCTGTACTGCATCATAGTTATTAACATACACATAACAACTTGTGGGAAACTAGACCCAAAGTCACCATGACAGTTTGGACTTTACACCGGCTTCACTTTTTAAGCCACAACCTGAACTCTGATATCATTTATTGGAGAGAATCATCGGGTCCCCTTGGGAGCATGATGGGCTTTTAAACCCAAATTATCCTAAGAGGCCTGACGTTTCTCCCCAACACCATCTAGCTAATTGATTAGTGATGATAGATTCTTCCACTAATTAACTATTGATATTTAGAAAATAGAGTAGATATAAATATTCATAGTAGATTTCCTGCATCAGGTCTTGATTGGGTGAAAGCTTTGAGTAATAGTAAGCATGGAGATGTCATCTAAGAAATACGAACACAAACTATTTTGAAGCCGTGTCATGTCATACACCATATTAGACACAATATGTCGGTTACTATCATTTTGGTTGCATAT
Organism: Dracaena cambodiana; assembly: GCA_036321105.1. Taxonomy (NCBI): domain Eukaryota; kingdom Viridiplantae; phylum Streptophyta; class Magnoliopsida; order Asparagales; family Asparagaceae; genus Dracaena; species Dracaena cambodiana. The sequence continues at coordinate 3,972,023 of JAYEPQ010000007.1, forward strand.
CACTGCTTTTTTCAAATTTGCTGTATAACAATGTATCTTGTTGTGTCATGCCGTGCCTGTGTCAAGTATGTCTTTGTTTATGCTTATTATCCTGGCACTTAACAGAAAAATTAGCATGGAATGGAGTAACAAATCCACAGAAAACCATTGTATCATCTAAGAGACATGAAAAGTATAACTCCTAAAGCAAGGACTTCAATGAAGATCAACTATCCTAGTAATACCCCACTTCCCACACACTTCACTAGAGAGTTTTACTAGATTTTGTTTTGACAAGAAGTTTTACCATGATTACTCCCTAGCACGGTTTTAAACATCAGGCAATAACTAATACTATTTTGCATATATCATATTGGATTTTGACATATCCAATACACCGTATAATATCGGACCAATATAGCCATTTAGTTCCAGTATTGCTGACCCAATATTTCTGATTTTGATGCCATAAACAGCCAGCCAATATAGATACCAATTCTGACATTTTAAACCTTGCACCCTAGGAAATGCATGCTATAATTAATTCTTGAGTTCATTGAAGCTATTATATACTACCAACACATCAATGCTCTACATAGTCTTTGCTCCACATAGAACATCAAAAGTTAACTCTGGTACCATTTGCAATGCCCTGAACAAGGACATCCTAGGAGACTACCCGTTCTATTACTACTCCTACTAGACTGCACTTATAGAATTTTACTGCCATAATACTATTCTTCCTTCAAAAGTACTTTCACTTTGGTTGACAGAGAATGATCTAACAAGGAATCAAAGGAGGCATGGGTTATTCTCTCCATTCTACACTCCAAGACAAAAGACCTTCCTTAAGTTTGGAGAACGAAATCCCAAACCTCAAAATTTCTTAGTATTTCTCGAAAGTGAGTGAGTTACTTGACAAGGGAAGCTGTTTACAGTGACTAGAAGAAGCCTTTCAAAGGTCTTCTACAATCTCTAATTCAGCAGGCAATAAACAGAATCCACTACAAAGAGATCCAAACATCTTAGAGCTAATTATGTTGTAAACTTCTCGTAGAGTAGATTACTACTACAAACACTTAAAAACTGGTCATACAATAAGCTAAAAAAAGAACAAGGGTTTTGATCTTTCGATCTTCGAATCAAGTACATTATGAATCAAAAATTTGGGTAAACCTGTAGAATACTTGATCTTATATCTCCACAGAAACATGCCCTAATCAACAAAACTATAAAATACCCATTAAAATTCAACAAAAAAGGAATCTTTATCGCATTGCTCAATTCACATCCGACCCAAAAAAAAAAAAAAAGATGAATTAGTTGCTGCTTGCACAGCAAACAACCCTAAGAAAAGAAAGTAGATAAAATAAAAAATTATGTAAAAATACCCAAAAATCAAATCAATGAGAGTGATGAAACTAAGAAGCGACTGAGCAGCAGTCACCCAACAACCACCATAAAAAAGCCTAGACAATTTCTCCTAAAATTGACTCATTTAGGCCTTGGGTCAATCTCTAATCATAAATTTTTAGAGACCCCAACGACAAACTAAAGATCCCTTTTTTTTTTTTAACCGTGCTTAAAGTTATCAATTGATCTGTTTGGCCCAATAGAGTAAGAAGTTAAAAATATATATATATTAAAAAAAAAAAAAAACACACCTAAAAGAGAGTCGGGAAATTCTAAATGTGCAGCATAGTTTTCTAGTCAGCCCAATTTCTTAGTGAGCACATCATGTTTTTTTTTTTTTTATTCAGGGCCCTTTTTTCTCAGTGAATAACGTCTCTTTTTCAACTTTACCCTTGTAATCACCAAGCAATCTACACTTGGAACATCCCGCTCTACCTCTTTCTCCCTTCACTTCCTCCTCCGACCAAAGTTCCTCCTCCTTACATCGGCTGTACAATCCCAGACAACGAAGTTGAAAGGATAAATGTTTTCTAATTGATTTGTTGAGAGAGCAAGTGAAGTGTTTGGTGCTTATTAAGAAAAAAAGAGAGAGAAACTGGAAGGAGTGGTGCTCACTAAGAAAAGGATTAAGAGTTTTTTTGTCAAAAAATTTTATGGCGGACTTGTAATTATTTATACGTTAGGTGATGATGTTCACTAAGAAAACTATAGTGCGCATTTAGAATTCCCCAAAAGAGTCAATTGGGTTTCTCCGTCGACAAAAAGAGTTAGGAAGTGGTTCTCCTGTGGTGTCCTAGGGATTGTTTCCGATCCCAAAACCGTCCCTAAATGCCTATTGACGGTTGATAAGGGATTCTACATCGGAGTCGGATACATCGTCATAGTTAAAATCCTCATGAAGGATTCTATGAGTTTTATGTTCTATGGTAGACTCTGACATCTTGTTGTGACAGACTCGCTCGCAGATTGCCGTTTGCCCTACAATATGCCGCATGGTACCCTAAAATTATACGTACCATGCAATGTAGTATTCTTTACCGAAGTTCCGCAAGGCGCCGTCGCCAGTATAGGTCATGTTGATTAATTCAAATTATAATATCTCCGGCAAATAAGAAATGGTAAAAAAAGTTTAAAATGGCAAGCCAAAGGAGAAAAGGGGTAAATATGTCTTTTCATAATTACACAAATTGAAAAAAAAGAATTTCCAAATGAGCACACCAATGATCTAGTGTCAACACTTTTCTAAACCGGAAAAATAAATTTATAAACTTAAATGACAAACTTATAATTTTTTTCGATTTTAAAAAGTCGGCTCATTTAGAAACTCCCATAAAATGAAATCACCTTTATCTAAGTCCAAGTGCATATTGTGTTGATCATCAGAGTCCGTACTGGTCCGTTCCTCTTCAAATTCTCTCCCCATTTTGCCCTTCTTCTTCCGCCTTGCTCTACGCCCACCCAACTCTTCAGCGGCAGCAGCCTCCTCTTCTTCGGTTGCCTTCCACTCTCTCTCTCTCTCCGCCTGCATTTTCTCTCTCTTTGTTTTTGCCGTTAATGGTATCTCCAAGAATATGACAACCTTTTGGATGTGGGAGTTAGCTCTTTATAGAGTGGTACAGATTAGTATTGCATAGGGCTTGCACTGTTCACATGATGCATTGATGGTAAATGTATTATTATATATGTACACTCTTGGATCTTGTGTGGGAAATTCTAAATGTGCACCACATTTTACTTTGTGAGCACCACATCCTATGGTAAAGTCAACATAGGGGAAAATGGTGCTCACTAAGCTAGTTCTGCCTATGGTTAATTTTATTATTCTCTAGAGATACAAATATGATTATATATAATACTAACTCTATAAACCTATTAGGGGCTAAAACAACATGATTATACATAACACTAAAAATATTTTTTATAAATATTTTTACATTTGAATTTAAATGAAATCTTAATTTTCTGAAAAATAGTAAAATACTAAAATATACATGGATCGATTGGTCTGAGTAACAAATAGATTGGCAGACCAAGCCTATGGTTGGTCGACCAATCTAGTAACAAATAGATTGGCAGACCAAGCCTATGGTTGGTCGACCAATCTAGAATCAGTTACGAAGTTGAATTCTGAATTGGTAAACCAACCATAAGATTAGTTGACCAATTATTAACAGAACTAAATCTGGATGGATCGACCATTTATAGAGTTGGTCGACCAATCCGGAATATATAGAGCCACACATATAGTGAACTGATCGACCAATCACACTTTAGAAATATTGTTTGCAATGAATTGGCCGGCCAACAGAGTGAGGGAAACTCTATCTCCACTTTCTCTCTCCACTTTTGGAAAGTACGGAGATGGAAAGTGCTAAATCCATCCCCTCTACTTTCAATGCTAAACAGGAAATAAAGTAACTTTCCACGAATCATATTTTCTATAAACCAATCTATTGAAAGTAGAGAGTATTGAAAGTTTAGTCACTCTACTTTCCAAAACACTTTCCAGTTTACTTTCAACAAATCAATCAACCCTGTATATGTAAGTGGGAATCCGTTTTGTTTTTGTAGTCTGGTCCGGCCTACTGCTCTTTCCTTGTACTTATCATGCATTTATTTGTATATGTTATGGTGAATATGTTCTAATAGGAAAAAAAAAACATAAATTTAATTTGTTCATAGGTTTAGAAGCAACAATATTTTAGAAAATGTCCATGTTCATTGATTATGAATTATTACAAAGCCAAAATAGGAAAACAATTGTACATACAAGAACGAAAGCCATAAAATTTAAAGTTTCTATTTAACATAGAAATTTTAAATATCACAATTATAACAATTTTCTATTTCTTCTATCGTTCAATAACTCACTTAGAAAATATCATAAAATTCTTTTTCCCAAGTCTTTACAAAATCACATAATTTTGTGATTTTGAAGAACAAATAACTGTAGCTTACTATTAATTGATTGTCTAGTTTGAAAAATTATAAAGTAGAAAATTCAACTTTCCTATAATTTATTATAAATATTTTTTCAAACCCATACCAAATTACAAAATTTAATATTTTGATAGGTGTTGTTGCTTTTAATATTTGGTTAATTACAATCAGACCCCTTATAATATATGAGGTGTATAACTTATCACACCTATAGTTTAAAACTATTACTTACTATCACTTCAGAGGTGATAAGTTGTACACTCTCATACTACAGGGGGTCTAAGTGTAATTAACTCTTTAATATTTCAAGATGAGATAATGAAATAGCCGATTCAACTGTAGAAGTCAAAAAATCATGACAAAGCATGACATCGAAATCAGAAATATTTTTGTCAAGAAACCAAATACAAAAACAGTTAAGAAATAGGAAAAAAAATAAGCTCTTATTATGAAGAAGAAACAATCATAATTTGTTTTCCATTTATGTTTTTTTTCCCTTTCTTAAAAAAAGAGTAAATGAAATCACGAATGTCACAAAATAGTAAAATCTGTTAGTAAGCGCACAAAAGTTCAACTATTCAAATTCTATGCATGTTGTTGGCGAAACTTTTGGAGAAAAGAAAAGAAAAGAAGAAAAAGGGAAAATTTAATAACAGCCAATATGTTGATCATCTTTCATAAGAGAGGTCCGCGAATAGAAATTAAAAAGAGCTAAAACGCGACTCTCGTAGAATCGCATTTCATTTTCCAAAATAGCCAAAACACGGATCCCCGTCCATATAAATCCGCGAATATGACTAAGACGCGGATCTCCATCTATAGAGATCCGCGGATTAAATTAACAGAAACGGACCCCGTATGGTCACGTTCTACTTAAAATTGAACTCAAACGCAAGATCGTATCAGGGACCACAAAAAGCCCATAAAATTCAAGGGTATAGTTAAAAAATTAAAATGCAGATCATGTACTGTAGAGAGATTCGCGTCTGATTTGTTCTTTTCTAAGCACAATCAACATGCGAACCACGGAGGATCACGTTTCTGCTTCAGAATTTCAAGGAGCAAAATCATCTCCAGTAGCACTCAGATGTGGGTCCAAGCATACCATGTAAGGCACCAAACGCCAAACGCAAATCTAAAGGTTGATATTTGCATTTTGGCTACAATTCAGATAATTAAAAACGTCAATTACAAATTCTGGAGATTTAATACAAATTCTCCATATCAAAAGATGGAAAATTAATTCTCAAATGAGGAGGTCATCAGGTGGACAGTTACATCAACTCAAAAACCTCCAGGCCCCTATAAACAGCAAAAGTTTAGGCTGAAAAAGGCATCTGGAGATCAATATTATAAAAGAAATCATTTCTACTTGAGTGTTAGTACTATCAAGAGTTTTAAAAATCTTGTCAACTGGAGAAATTTATTCGGAGTATCCACAGAAAGAAAGATAGTCTTCCATGGCTACTATAGAACCCAATTTAAATAAAGAGGAAATTAGACTTTCCTCATGTTCTGTAAATGGGAAACCGTTCCAATTATAATCATTTCATTGAGAAGTTTTCAATAAAAAAAATTTACAATTTTCATGGCAAACACATGCAAGATAGAAACAATTGCTGCTTTTGTTTTGTTTTTTTTTTTTTTGTTAGGCTAAAGTAGAAGGAACCCGTATGAGATATTATATTATGCTATCCAAATTATTTGTCTTTGGGTGGGATTTCGAATAAGCATTGAATTTTTGGTACTTTTCTCAATGAATTATTTTTTACAAATTAAAGCAATACAACAACAATATTAGTTATAACTAATAATTGTTTATAACACTTGTGAAGTTACTATGTTATTGCCAATAATCAACTTTTAACAAACACCAAAGCCTTAGAAAGTTAACAATATTATTGCGTTCAATCATCTTGGAATAGACTTTCATAATATTTCGATATGTTATTGGTTTAGTAGGTTTAGCATAAGCATATCATTTCAAATCCGATATACTTTCATATTTCAATTTCAAATCTAAATCCAATCTGAAATCACCAATAAATATGAAATTGAGATCCATAAATGAATCTTTAAGAATCTAAAAAAATATTTATTAGAAGGAAAAAAAAAAACAATCTAAAAAATATCAAACTACTTATTTATTTTGCTAAAACAAGATCATGAGGACTACAACCTCTCATATCTCTCTTATGTCTCATTCCATATACACATCTCACTACAAGTAGTGAGAGCCTTGATTAGACGGAAAGGACCTATAAAATTATCTTTGAGTCGAAATTAATATCCTAAATAGCAGTAAAATCAGAATATACATATTATTCTTTGTCCAAACATATTGGACTCAAATATTAAAAAAAACCCTTTCACTTGATATATATATAGAGAGAACGGAAAATTCACCGACGGTAAAGAGAGTTTATTTACCGTTGCTTAGGTGGCCTAATAAAATTATTATACATGGCGCCACTCAAGATAACAAATAAAAGAACTCTCTTAACCATCATTTGAGTAGCGCTACATATAATAATTTTATTGGGACATCTAACCGGCGGTGAAGGAACTCCCTTCTCACCGGTGAATTTCCCATTTGCTCTCTCTCTCTCTCTATATATATATATATGGGATTACTGTAAGTGAGCCGTCAGCTAAGGAAAAGTTACGTGAGCTAGCGGAAAAATTATAATAATCCAATAATTTTTCTTCAATTTTTCTTTATAATTACTATCTCTACCTGCTTAACTTCTTTCAGATTAAATTTCATAAATTTTGGAGTTCATTTACTATTTCATTAAGTGCATACAAAATGTTGTATATATTGAAAACCGTTGATTTTGTATTAACTTGATAGAGGATCAAATCAAAACTAAAACCCAAGAAATTGGGTATGAGTGAACCTTAGAGGGTCGAGATCATAATCCAAATTTTTAAAAAAAAAATTCAAGATAGTGAAAATGAACTGCAACTCAGGTAACTTGCGTGAGCTGTCAGTTCATTTCTATTTTTCTATATATATATATATAATTAAAATTTCTTTTTCATTTCATCTCCATCCATCAAAGTGAGTTGAATTCAACAAATGAGGTTCTACACGCCGGCTAAGTGATCTCACATATATTTATAAAATCATCACGTGAAAATGGACCAAAAAATCAATAATAACACAAGCAAGTGAATAATAATAATAATAATAAAAGAAGACTTGACCAATTCACTTCACATGCTTCTAGCAAAGTCTCACCATCACAACAATCGCAGGAATTTATGGAGTTTATTTGTTTAATAAGAATGGATTAGGAGTGATTATATATTTAGTTATCACTAATAATCACGCAATCAATAAAAAAGAATATTAACTAAAGCAAAGTCAGCCAGTTCCCATAAGAAACTCGGTTGTCATTTTCATTAGAAAAAGACAATAAACATTCGTAATGATATAATATTCACTAATTCTTTTTAAAAATTAATAGATTTAATTGGTATTTATAGTTGTCGTGCGAACAACTTGACTGAAAAACTCGACTGGCGGGAGTTTCCAAAGAAGCACACCACTTTTCCCAGTGAACCCACTAGATATCCCAGTGAACCCCCTAGATAGTTCCTTTTTGTTCGGTTTTTCATTTGGAAAGTGGGCTCACTACGACAAATGGTGTGCTCAACTGACATGTGAAAACAAAAAATGCCTGTTGGCGGGTAATATTGCAAAAAAATAAGTATGTGTGAGTTTGACTAGTCAAAAAGATGCCTATTGGCATATACTAAATAGTTTTGTTTTTGTTTTTTTCTTCCAAAATAGAAAACTCACACACACACATATATTGTCAAGTTGTCGCCTATAGGAGAATACCTCAAATAAACTCGTATTTTTTCTTGATTATCTGACAAGACTAGTTTTTTTTTTTTTTAGATGTTGTAATAGGAAAAAACATAAATTTATTTTGTTCATAGGTTTGGAATTAAAAAGATTTTAGAAAATTTCCATGTTCATTGATTATGAATTATTATAAGAGTTAATTACACTCAGACCCTCTGCAGTATGAGAAAGTATAACTTATCACCCATAAAGTTTAAAACTCTCACTTAGACCTCCTGGACCGCGGAAAAAATATTTTCGTCTGAACTTCACTGTCAGTGATTTTCTGCGGTTCAGGGGGTCTCAGTAAGAGTTTTAAACTTTAGGAGTGATAAGTTATATACTCCTCATACTACAGGGGGTCTGAGTGTAATTAACATTTATTAGAAAGCCAAAATAGGAAAACAATTGTACATACAAGAGCAAAAACCATCAAATTTAAAGTTTCGTTCAACAAAAAAATTTCAAATATCAAATTTTAACAATTTTCTATTTTTTCTATCGTTTCAATCTCTCAGAAAATATCATAAAATTCTTCCTCTCAATTCTATACAAAATCACATAATTTTGTGATTTTGGAGAGCATATAACCGTAGCTTACTATTAATTGATTGTTTAGTATGAAAAATTATAAAGTATAAAATTCAACTTACGTAGAATTTATTATAAATATTTGAAGAAATTCTCATGAAGTATTATGTTACGTTATACACATATTTGTGTTCGGAATTGAATTTTTGGTACTTTTCTCAATGAATTATTTTTACAAATTAAAGCCATACATCAACAATATTAAAGTTATTAATAATAATTGAATATAACACTTGTGGAGTTATTATGTTATTGACAATAACTAACTTTTAATAAACACGACAACCATAGAAAGTTAATAATATTATCACATTCAATCATTTTGGAATAGATTTTTAAAATATTTCGGTAGGTTGTCGGATTAGCGAGTATCAGTCTCCAATTGACACTCCTAAGTTTAAATTAAAAAAAACATTAATTAAAGCTTAGTTTTTCCTAAAGTCATCATCGGCACTAAGTCTTGTTTTGTAGATCAATCAGTAGTCACTTAAACCAGTTTAATATTTTTAATGTCTTTCACATGATGAATTAGTCACTAATTTCAAGAAATGTTTGACATTTTGAACATTTTTTTTTAATACCTTTCACACGATGACTTATTTGTTTTGCTAAGAAAAGATCATGTGCATTACAACCTTTTATATCTCATTCCAAATGTATGTCTCACTACGTGAAAGGTCTCTATAAAATTATCTTCGAGCCCAAATTAATATCTTGGTACAGTTAAAATCAGGATACATATATTATTCTTTCTCACTTTACCTATACAACAACAAGTAAGCATTTTATTCCAAGTATTTGGAGTAGGCTACGCGAACCAAAAAGAGAATCATGTCGGATCGATCACTTTGATAGTCCTTCTCCATTCATTTCTATTAAGTAATATCTCCTCATATAAATATCTAAAATCTATATCTTTTCGTATTATTTCTATTCATATTTTCTTTGGTTTTCCCTTCGTTCCTTTAACTTGTCCTACATTGATAAACTTTCTTCGTCGAACTGGTACATTTGCAGGCCTACGTTACACATGATCAAACCATCGTAAGTGATTTTCTCGCATCTTCTCATCGATAGGAGCTGCACCTATTTTAGTACGCTCACTTTATCTCTTCTAGTATTGCCGCATATCCAGCGAAGATGCGCATCTCTGTTATACTTATTTTCTGTGAATGATACCTTTTTATAGCCCAACATTCCGTGCTACATAATAAATCTGGTCTAATAGCAGTCCGATAAAATTTTCCCTTTAGTCTTAACGTAATATTACGATCGCATAAATTTTTCTCTTTATACCTCAACATTCCGTGCTATATAATAAAACTGACCTAATAGCAGTTCTATAAAATTTACTTTATATGTAATTAACATTTCTTTTTCACTTCATCTCCATCAAAGTGAGTTGAATTCAACAAATGAGGTGTCATGTGCTGGCAAAGTGAGCTAACATATATTTGTAAAATCATCACGTGAAAATGGACCAAAAAAAATTAATAACAGAAGCAAGTGAATAATGATAATAATAATAATAATAATAATAATAATAATAATAATGAAAGACTTGGCCAAGTCACTTCAAATGGTTTATGCGAAGCCCTCACCATCACAACAATTCCAGGAATTTATGGGGTTTATTTATTTAATATGAATGGATTGGGAGTGATTATATATATTTAATTATCACTAATAATTAGTCTAATGATCATGCAATCAACAAAAAATATTATTAATTAACAAAGTCAACTCAGTTCCCATCAGAAACAGCTACATACATGCCCCCCTCAGTTGTCATTTTCATTAGAAAAAGACTATAAACAGTAGTAATGATTAATATTTACTAATTTTCTTTTTTGTAAAGAATTGATTTAATAACAAGACAAATTAAGGATCTTGTTTATGTACTTTGGTCAGTCATTGTTTAGTTGTTGTGTGCACGATTTGACTCCAGCGGGGAGTTTCCAACCGAGCACACCACTTTTTCTAGTGATAGTCCAGACAGTCCTTAAAAAGTGGGCTCACTAGAAAAATGGTGTGTCACTAGAAAAAAGGTGTGCTCCTTTGGAAACTCCCCAGAATTGTCGACCGGCTATGTGAACACAAAGATGACTGTTGGCATTCACTAAATAAGTTTTTTGTTTGTTTGTTTTTCTCTAAACTCACTCATCCATACACGTATATTTTTTTTTTTGGCAATTCTATTTGAGCACTCCACTGTGATTTGTGAGCCCGCCTTCCTCAATCAACTGACAACCTTGACCAGAGGAAAATATATATATAGTTAAAAAAGAAATAATAAATTTGTACTCCTTACCACTTCAGGAGGTGCGTGCAGTGGGCAAAGTGATGTGCTCAAATAGAATTTTCATTTTGAGTTGTTGCCTATATAGGATACCTTAAAGATACGCATAATTTTTTCTTGATTATCTAAAATGATTAGTTTTCTTTTTCTTTTTTTTTTTAGCAATACATTTATTTTTTATAATATTATTCAAATTGAATCTCTATTGAAATAGAAATTTGGATTTTTTTTTTTTTTTTAACAAATCAAGAAGATACGGTATCATTAGAGATAAGGTTTGTTGGGTTTGAATAAGACTAGTTGATCAAAATACTTCGAGATATGCCTGGTAAGCACGGATGAGAATAAGTCAGTCCAGATCAATTTTTAGTCCGTCCTATTTAAAATTTTGAAGTAGAAAAATAAAAAATTTATCTTTAATTTAATATTTTAAATATGATGGGCCCAATAATTAGTTTTGGACATATCCATTCTCATCGCTAGTCTAGGGATGAGAATGGACGGATTCAATGACCAACTTTTGGTCTAAAATTTTGAGTTATAAATAAAAATTTTATTTTTATAATTCAAAATTTAGAATAAGAAGGACAAAAAAATTAGTCCTTGAACCCATTCATTCCCATCCCTACTTTTAACTGCATAAACATGACCTAAGTTATTACATAATATTATCCTAGCTCTTTTTCATATTACTTGGAAGGAAAAAAATTAATAATCTTTCACAATCATATTATAGTTCTTAAACATTTAAATGTGTTGATTTGGAAAATAATGACATAGAACTCATATCATTTATGGAAAAATGATGTATGGGTTCGTTTATATCTGATGTAGAACTAAGCTATTAGTTTGGATCAGATAACATATAATAAATATGTAGAGTGGAAATTTAGATGTCATGTAACGACTTTAAGACTTACAAAATAAAGAAGGAGATCACCGAGAGTGATGGCTTGATAATACCCATTCAACATTCAAACTGGACCTCCGAATTATAGAATGAGATAGAGAGTTGGGGTTTCTCTTTGTCTAGAAATTCTGGACTATTTTACGCATACCTTCTATTAGAATTTATATCTGACATAGAACTGAACTATTAGTTTGGATCAGATTTTATATATAAATTTGTAGAGTGAAAATTTTGGATGGCAGACAATGACTTTAAGACTCGTTAAATAAAGAAGAAGATCACCGAGAGTGATGGCTTGATAATATCTATTCGACATTCAGATTGGATCTCCGAAAATTGGATGAGATAGAGAGTAGGGGTTTCTCTTTGTCTTGAATTTCTGGACTATTTTACATGCACCTTCTATAAGAATTTATATTTGATGTATAATTGAAGTATTAGTTTGGATCAGATTTTACATATAATAAATTTATAGAGTGAAAATTTAGAAGTCGGGCAATGATTTTAAAACTTACAAAATAAAGAAGGAGATCGCTGAGTGTGATGGCTTGATAGTACTCATTCAACATTCATGTTGGATCTCTAAAAATAGGATGAGATAGAGAGCTATGGTTTCACTTTGTGTAGAATTTATGGACTATTTTATGCGTATCTATTGGAATTTATATCTGATGTAGAACTGAAGTATTAGTTTGGATCAAGTTTTACATATAATAAATTTGTTGAGTGAAAATTTAGAAGTCAGGTAATGACTTTAAGACTTACAAAACAAAGAAGGAGATCACCGAGAGTGATGGCTTGATAGTACCCATTCGACATTCAGATTGGATCTCCAAAAAATAGGATGAGATAGAGAGTTGTGGTTTCTCTTTGTCTAGAATTTCTGGACTATTTTATGCGTACCTCCTATTGAAATTAATATCTGATGTAGAACTAAAATATTAGTTTGGATCATATTTTATATATAGTAAATTTGTAGAGTGAAAATTTAGACGTCAGGCAATGATTTTTAGACTTACAAAATAAAGAAGGAGATCACCGAGTGTGATAGCTTGATAGTACTCATTTGACATTCAGGTTGGATCTCCGAAAAATAGGATGAGATAGAGAGTTATGATTTCTCTTTGTCTATAATTTATGGACTATTTTATGCGTATCATCTATTGGAATTTATATATGATGTAGAACTGAAGTATTAGTTTGGATCATATTTTACGTATAATAAATTTGTAGAGTAAAAATTTAGAAGTCAGGCAACGAATTTAAGACGTACAAAATAACGAAGGAGATGATCGAGAGTGGTAGTTTGATAGTACTCATTCAACATTCAGATTGGATGAGGTAGAGAGTTGGGGTTTCTCTTTGTCTAGAATTTCTAGACTATCTTACGCATACCTTTCCGTTGGAATTTTTCCTCTAAAATTCTATAAAATTAATAATATAAATTACTAAAAAAATAAAAATTGGAAGATATTAGCAAGTTTGGAGAAGTGTGTAATCATTGTCTTAAAGGACATATTTTGACCTGGTCAAGCCGATGCAAATATGTGCAATAAAAATACAATATCTTTTCTACCGGTGTTGTCTAGTATACGAGTATCAATAGAGTTAACTAAGAGTTGTTAGCTTAGACATATCTAATTTCGAGAGAAGGATAGGATATCTCTTCCCAAGTCTGGTAACATCTTTCAATTTTTATTATTTTATTCAATAATTTGTATTGTTAATTTTGTGAAATTTTATAAGAAAAATTCCAACAATCTAAATGACATATACCAATCTCGTTCGGTCAGCGAAGGCAAATATATCAGTAGCGATACAATCCCTTTTTTACCATGAGTTGGTCGTGAATTGTTAGTTTTGACATGCTCAATTCTAAAAGAAGGTTAAGATAGAAATCTGAACAAAAGAATTTTGTTTTTTAGATAATAGAAGAAGACAGAGGATGGTTTTTTTTTTTGCTAATCAGAGGATGGGGGTGGTTGTGGGTGTAGGGGGAGCCTAATTGGCCAATTTAGATTCTATTAAGCAAAAAATGAGGAGGAACAATCTCCTTAATTCACAATATTATAATTCGTATGTCTAAATATTTTTAGGGGTATTTACTAGTTTGTCCCTCAAATCTTTATATATTATGTTTTTGCCCCCTAAATCTTCATATTTAGGATTTTGCCTTCCAAATCTCATAAGTTACAACAATTTTGTCTACATCTCTAACACAGTTAAATATTTGACCATTTTACCCCTTTTTTCCACTTCTATTTTCCTCCTCTCTTCTTCTTCTCTCTTCCTCATCTCTTCTCCTTTTTTTCATTATTTCTTCTCTCTTCTTTCTCCTTAACTTCAATTAGTATTTGTTATGGATTGTGTGTATGATCTCCCTAGGTGATACCAATTGAAATTAAGGAGAAAGAAGAGAGGAGAAATAATGAAGAAAATAAGAAGAGAAGAGGAAGAGAGAAGAAGAAGAGAGGAGGAAAATAGAAGTGGAAAAGAGGGGTAAAATGGTCAAATATTTAACTGTGTTAGAGAGGGGGACAAAATTGTTGTAACTTATGAGATTTGGGAGGCAAAATCCTAAATATGAAGATTTAGGGGGCAAAATCATAATATATAAAGATGTGAGGGACAAACCAGTAAATACCTAATATTTTTATTAATAAATTTGGGCCAGCTCAAAAATTTGAGGGCAGTACCGAAACCCAATAAAGTTTGGGCTTGGGCCTTCGCTTTGAACTTTGGAGCTGGAGTAGAGGTCCTAAATCAAGGCCTGTGAAATTTAAGGGCTAGGGCCGGGGTCTTATAAGACCTGGTACAGCCCCAGCCTGTTACCCACCTAAACTCACTATAATAATAGTTTTTCCTTTTTTCTTTTTAGGATCCAACCATTTTATAATTTACTAAGAAATTAAGAACTTAATATATTTATAAAAAACTTAAATAACCTAACAATATCTTTAAGACAAGCTGCACATAAATCTCTTAAGTCTATGCACACCTATACTTATTTGTTCTTTTTGCATACTGGTATAGTCTTGAAAATTTGATTTGAATTTTTTATTTAACATAGGAATAAAATTGCAGTTATTCTTTCAAAAGTTCATTTATTACATTCTATATTATATTTATATCCTCACTTTGTTTATTTTTTTTATTTTTTAATATCTTTTTTATATTCATATTCGGTTCTTACATGATTTTTTTTTTCTATGTTCCGTCGCATCTGTTTTCAATTTAAATGGACATGAATATAAAATTTTTATTATTGAATTATCATTTGTATTTGTATCTATATTTATTATTGCAAAATCAATATAAATAAAATAAATCCCGTATCCAATCCGTATCGGATCCAATATGTAGCACTAGGCAGGCATCGAAAGTATTAAAAGAAAAGCACACTTACGGGAAATTCTAAACGAGAACACGGCTTTACTTAGTGAGCACCATATCCTGAAGTCGAGTGTGAGCACCAGATGGAAAGTTAATTGGTGTGCTCGTTCAAAATTTCCCTACATTTACTCTATACTTTCCGTGCTTTGCACGTGCATATATGTCTGGGAGTAACTCGCTCATTTGGCTGGGTTACTTGCGAAAAGGGAGTTAGAAGAGTTCTACTGCCTCTAAATTGGGAAATTCTAAATGCGCACGACATTTGACACGTGAGCACCACATACTATATAGTAAAGTGATTTACAACATAGGGGAAAACGGTGCTCACTAGTTAAATATGGTGCACATTTAGAATTTCTCCTCTAAATTAGGGCGAAATGTAACTTGGAAAAAAAAAAAAAAAAAAAAAAAAAAAAAAAATTCGAATTTTAGGTTTTAGCTCTCGAGAATGAATCTCCCAAATCATCGCCATTGCCGTCAAGATACAAATTTTCATTTGTTTGCTCGAGAGATGAGGGTTGGTTAAAAAGGTACCAATTATTCGATAAGCATCAGTTTCTAGGTTTGATTCCATGCAAAGCGGAAAAGAAATTGTTGAAAGGTGAAATCTCGTCATGCCTCTCTATGAACCAACACTCTCTTTGTTCAAATTGTTGATGGTCGTTATTGATGCCCTGCAGGTGTTTGAAGATTTGCCGATGTGAATGTTGATCCTGCATCGGTGTTTGGAGTTCATGCTACTTCCCATGTAAGACTCCTAATTCTCTTAAATGCATGAAATCTTGTTTATCTTTCTTATGCATGTCATGTTCGGCATTTCAACTGATAAATTGCACGAAAAAAAAATCTCCGCTCTAGAACGCAATAGGTGAACAAAATTAGCTTACAAGCATGAAAGAAATGGATTCGTTCTTCGCAATATAAATGAAAGTTGAATTATATAGTGCAAGCACAATTTTCTATAAACATATGGAGAACACATCAAGAATGTGGCTTGCATAATGCAAGGCAATTGCACGGCTTGCATTCTGTGGTGTTACTGCTCATATGGAAGACGTGATTGCAAGCCATAATCTTTGTCCTTAAATACTATTATTATGTTAGACTGAATTTGTGGATAACATTATCTATCTGGACATGTGAAGTGATTTTGGACATTGCTAATTCTATATGATAATTTTTGCTTGAGAGTTGGGAGAGTAGATTCCGGTGGAAACAGCCAACAGGACAGATTCGGATCTGATCCTACAAGATTCACTTGGGATCCACTAAAAATTCATAGGATCCACTTGGGATCTATGCACAGTAAGAATTCTATAATTCACTTGTGGATCCATACTCAAATACTTATCTTGTTTGGGTTTTGGATGATCCAATATCCAATTTTCCTTACAACATATGTCGATTTCTATTAAGCATCAAATAATAACAACAAATATTCTTACTCCTAATTGTTGTTTTATTTTATTTTTATTTTACCAATATTAATATGCGATAAAATAAGCGAACATAAATTATTTAATGATGAACATAGATGAACTCATTCAGACCTAAGCAAACTTCTCAATCTAAAAACTTATCTGGTTATTAGGTTTGGAACATTAACGGCCCATATCTAGATCCATTAAGGATTTGATTCTATTTTAAAGATCCATACCATACTCAGTAACCTATCGTTTCTAATTTTTAGGTCAAAACCAAATTCTGGTCAGATTCTAATTGGATTATAAGATCCATTATCATCCCTAAGTAGAAATTATAGTTTAAAAGAAGGATGTAGAGTGTTAGTTAGATTGGTCCATGGCATAACATAAGGCTAAGTTCCTGAGTAATAATCATGGCTATCAAATTTCATGATGCTTTTGTACACTCCATGGCAGTACATGATGCATTTCAAAAACTACAAGGTATTGGAACATTAACGGCCCATATCTAGATCTATTAAGGATTTGATTCTATTTTTAAGATCCATACTATACTCAGTAACCTATCGTTTCTAATTTTTAGGTCAAAACCAAATTCTGGTCAGATTCTAATTGGATTATAAGATCCATTATCATCCCTAAGTAGAAATTATAGTTTAAAAGAAGGATGTAGAGTGTTAGTTAGATTGGTCCATGGCATAACATAAGGCTAAGTTCCTGAGTAATAATCAGGGCTATCAAATTTCATGATGCTTTTGTACACTCCATGGCTGTACATGATGCATTTCAAAAACTGCAAGGTATCATACTAGGTGATACTTTTTGTTTTTCTACATCAGTCTCGGATAATTGGAGTTTCTCTTTGTTGAGTTGTTGAATATAAAGATTCTAGATGTTAAGTAACTAGCCCGTTGAAGTTGCTGGATTGGCTAACAATTTTGGAACCTCTTAACTCCCAAGTGAGAATCCTCATGAAATTTTAGGTTGAAACTTTTTAATATTTTATCATGATATACCTTAATGTCTGTACAATATTTTTGGTAGCTGATATGATATAAACTCGATGTTGCCAGTTTTGATATAGTAAATGATTAGCTGTTACCAATATTGATTTCGATATTATAAACTATGATTTAATCTTTCGGCCATTTTCATTGCTTGAATGTGATTGATGATATCTAAGGTACCGTCTATAGCCTATGAGATCCTTATATTATACTTGGTTGATTTTGAACCTCACAACATGTTATAGGCAGCAAGAAAAACGCTGATAGATCCAAAGGTTCCCACTAGAAAGATGATAGAATGCGAGGGTAGTCCTTAGCCTTGCGCAGAAGTCATATGCAAAGCTATCCTTAGCCTCTAACAACAGTCATAAGCAATACTATCGTTAACTTCATATAGAAATTACATACGAAATTATCCTTAGTCTCGCGTAGAAACTAAATGCGAGGCTATCATGAGCCTCGCGCGGCTGTTAGACACGAGACTATCCATAGCCTCGCATGGCTATTTAAGTGCGTATTTAGCCCCGCGTATTGACCATTTCTAGCTACAAAAAAAAGAGAAGTTACACCCCATTTTCTCCCGCCATGGAATGTGGGCGACTACACCCCATTCCCTCCACTTAATAGGAGATTTCAATCCCCATAATAGAGGAGATTAAGGAGAAGGTGGTTACACTCCTCTAGGCCTATAAATAGCCCTGAAAATAGAGGAAAAAGGGTTTGGTGGTTTTGTGCCTTGTGGGGACCTTAGTACCTCTGAATAGGCTATCAACATTGGCTTTTAGCTTGATAAAAAAGAGAGAGTCTAGAGAGCTCTTTGCTGCCCCCTTACCATCTCACTACCTGAGCCCAAGAAGAAGGTGATCGATCATCAAGGAAGACAAGGTCGAATATCATCGCCACATCGAAATATCCCACATCAAAACAAAGGAGTGGCAAATTTCAATCCTCTCTTCTTACTGTTAAGTTAGGAAAACATTGCAATGTTCTTTATTCTTTTTGTAAATCTCATCAATTGTAATCGAGATTTTCAGTGGAAGGAAAAGCAACTTTTCTAGTGAACACAAAATTTCATGCTCCCCCTTATTTAACCTGTTGTTTGGTACTTAAACTCACCTCGTGCACCGTTTGGCTCCAATACCTCAACTTAACCAAAGTCTTTATCCATGGTATCCCATACTTATTGGTTCATTGACTTTGATGAAGTCTCTCCTCGGAGAACACTAAATCCACAAATTTGTTGTTGCACCATTGCTTACAAACTAGGCCTAAGCCACTAGATCTAGTGCCATTTATTATGGCCTAGAAAAGTAGGTGGAGAGCCTAATGAGTTTGGAATAACAATTAAATGACAACAATTATTGAATCCCGTAACTCAACTTGTTTTGCTAGCTAGTGGCTCCCATTCTATGAAAGAACTGATCCTGGTTTGGTTGGGACAGATTGCTGAGTTTGGTTAAAAGTAAATAAGGTGTAAGATGAGTAAAATTAGTACCACATGATTATAGCGGTGATGGGCATGTGTTAAAATAAGATTCGATCCAAAAATTCATTTGAGATTTACCTTCTGAGTCATAGAGGGTGTTAGTCATATTAACCTGTCCACCTTAACATAGACCTCATGAGTCAAGCCTTCCAAACCCCAAATTATCTTAGACATTGGTTTCTATTGATGTTATGTTGACTCTTCAGTGATTATAATAAAAAGCATAGCTACTGTACTTATGTATATTGATAACTTGATACTGGTAGTTATCTGAATGGTAAAAAAGTTACTTATATTGTGTGTTTCTCTTGTAGAATCTTGGTAGCATCTAATATTTCTTAGGTATAGAGGTAGAGCACTCATCAGAAGGGCTATTCATATCACTTAGGAAGTATAATTGAGATCTTCTAAGGAGATCACAGCATCTGTATGAAATTTTATTGATTTTGTTATATCGAACAAGATGTTATTTTTTCCATGTTTTTTTTTTTTTTTTAAACCAACTATTCAGGATGAGATATCTTGGTATATTATTTGTTGATGATATTGTCCTAGTCGATAAGATGAGAGCAGATGTAAATGTCAAATTAGATATTTGGAGCATATCTTAGAATATCGAGGTTTTAAATTAAGTAAATCCAAATATAGAGTATGTGGAGTGCAAATTCAGTAAAAAAGAATTCGAGACTATAATGTTGTGATAATAGATGGACAAAAGATATCGAGGAGCAACCAGTTTGGCTGCATGGATTCTGTTATAAAAAAAATGGGGAGATCTATAGTGAAATCAACCATAAGATCCAAGTTGACTTGTTAAAATAGAAGAGCATAACAGAAGTTTAATATTGTAATATTCCATTAAGATTGAAAGAAAGGTTTTTATTACACTGTTATTAGCCAGCTTAGTTATATATCATAGAATGTTGACTATAAAGAGACATCATACACAAAATACGAGTGTAATAAGGATGTGTATGATTCATTTGATGTGTAGTAATACTAGGAGATGTAAGGTAAAAAATTAGGATATTATTACTAAGGTAGGGTAGCCCCATAGAAGAGAAGTTGCAAGAAAACCGCTCATGGTAGTTTTGTTATGTACGACATAGATGTATGGATATACCAATTCAGAGTGGAGATTATTAATAACAAAGGGGCGATCGAAGAAAATACAGATAAAGGTAATATGACAAGATATGCATGCTAAAGGCCTTAAGGAAGATATATTGCCCTATATGAATGAGTGAAGAAAGATCATCTATTGGTTCATGTAGCCTATCCCAAATACTTGGGATAGAAGGCTTAGTTATTGTATATCATATATAGTATTTGATATAGAAGTTTTGATCCCTAGCAATAATTATATTGTACATTTCATAGCGCTTATTGTTTTTTGCGAAATTTGGTGATATAGTGGCTTTTATCCGATTTCACAGATGCTATTTCGGGTATAAAAAATGACGTGATATTATCTACTATCGGACCCTTGTTATTGGGCAAAAATTATTATTGGGTTGAAACCCAGTTGACCCGAATCCGCACCCAATCCGTTGCTATTTGTATTGCTCTTTTGTGAAATTAAGTTTCAATTGAATTGATCGAGCCCAAATCTCTCACATCTCTTGGCAGCGGCTTAGCTAAGCATCAACAGTGCAAACAATCAAGTCCCAGTTGCTCTCATCTCTTTTCATTAGCAAATGATGTTGCGAGAGGGAACGTCAAGGAGCAACATATTGGAAATATAAAGGCGAGCTATAGCAGGCGAGACTAAGTAATTTTATGTTTTTTAAAATTGACTTCCAACTCTTATTGTCCTTTATGAACCTTCACTTCTCAGTCTCGTAGGAGAGATTTGCTGGGAGTTAGAGTGTGTCTTAAGTTTTTTGAAAACTATTGAGAATTTTAATTGTAAATGGTTCAATTTTAAATTAGAACCAAAAGATTTCAAGGTTGATAGAATGCTAGATAGATATCTAAGATAAGTTCATGATTTATGCATCTCTATCAATTTCTTAAGTTATTTTTAATTATTTTTTAATAAAATAGAGATGAAAATTTTACGAGATTAAATCTGAAACTTATTTTCTTTTTTAATTTAGCGAGTGAGTAATTGTTTAATCTATGAAAGTATTGACACTAGTATTTTGATTTAGTTTTTAAATTGTAATTGATAAAATAAAATTTCAACACACCCTGCTGTATATCTTTGTTTTTTTGTTTTTGTTTTTTTGTTTTTGTTTTTTTCACTTTTACCATTACAATGGCTATAGCCCTATCTTCCACATTGTTATACATAATATTTTTTATAGTTTTACATGATATATTGTTTTATTCGTACTTGATTTATGGCAGGTAAATGTGCATATTTACGGTCCACTATTGACATTCAATATTTACTAAATATACTTAATATCTCCTTGATAGCCAATTCATTATGGCAGTTTTCCATCCGATATATCCACGGTAGCCAATATTTAATAAACTAGACACAACTAGCCATTTTGGCCTAAGTATAGCTAGAAACTAGTCACCATATCTTTTTCTATTACTCCAATTTTTAATATTGTCAAAAAGAAGTAGGATGAGCAGGAGAGAGTTAAACAGACACTCTAGCTATACCATTGCTTGAGTGTAGGTAAACATTAACCAAACTATGTTAAAATATTGTCCCAATCTCTTTTGTTATTATTCTTGCCAGAGAATTAAGAATAATAGCAACGTGATGGAGGCACAAGGATTTTAGCGTGGTTTGGCCAATATTTAGCTACTTCACCATGTTAGAATAACTCGATTGCTGCTTTGTAGCATTTTTCCAGCTGCCCTATATTTCTCATATTTGATGGAGTAATACAGGGAACGTATAATGGCCAATTTTTAGCCATGCATGGAAAGGTCATTACGGCTATTACGACATACCTGAATATTCGTAGTAGCTAGTAATAATATAGAAGAAATGATAAACAAGGAAAACTTGCTTTATGGGCAGCCAACTTGGATAATATATGGTAAACTTGCTTGTTTTCAACCCCGTCACTAAGGATTGTAGATACCAAAAAAAAAAAAAAAATGGAAAATTGCTCAGCGGGCACACCCTCGGGAATTTCTCCCGCGGGACCCAACCGCGGGAGAAATCCCGCGGGTTGCACCCGCGGGAGCGTCCCACGGGTGTAACCCTTCTCCCGCGGGTTGATACCCGCGGGAGCGATCCCGCAGGTGCCAACCCGCGGGTTGTTTTCCGTTGTTTTGTTTCCTATTTTATTTTGCTGATATCTCGTGATCCAATTTTTCAGGGATAATCAAGTCGGATTTTTAGCTTCTTCGGTCTATAAAAGATATAAATTTAGTCGGAGAAAGGACTTTTGGATTCTTGGACTTTGGGAAGATTTCGGGCGAGCTCGGGAAATTTAGAAGCGGAGCAGAGCCATTTTCTTCCAGTCGGACGATCAACGGAGGCATTAATGAGGCTCCATCGCCACCCGAACCCACATAAAAAAAGGGAATAAATTAATATTCTCGTTCTTATAATTCCTCAGATAATTTGTAATCCAAATCTTTTCATTGTAATCCAGAAATTTTATAATGGAAGTAAAGATGCAATTTTCGGACAAACAAGAACTGGCGACCACAGTGGGAGCCCCTCTCTTTGCCACGGAGAATCTGGTGGCGCAGTCCGACCGGGTGCCGATTGGCTCAATGGTTGAGACGCTGGTCATAGAAGTTGACCAGCAAAAATATGAGGAATTTCTTTCTTCCTCTGATTCGGAGCCCAGGCGTCATCGCCCACCGGAAATCAAAAGGCGTCATCGCCTATGAAAACTTACGAGGCGTCATCGCCCGTTGAAACTGACAAGACGTCATCGTCTGTCAAGTATACGGCGTTATCGCCCGTTCCAAAGTCAAGCCAAAAGTCAAACCAGTCCCTGACCCGCTTCCAAAAGAGAAATTTGAGGCGTAAAACTCAACGAGCACGTCTCAATCATACAGCAAAATTTGCAGAAAAATCCGGGACAGAAAAATCCGGAACAGTAAAAAATCTCGGAAGCAACCCCACGGGTGCAAACCCGCTGCTTGCAACCACGGGAGGCAACCCGCGGTTGCCAATAGCGGGAGGCAACCCGCGGTTGCCAACCGTGGGTGCCAACCCGCGGCTGCAAGCCGCGGGTGCCAACCCGCGGGTTCCACCCCGCAGGAGTGAACCCACGGGTATAAACCCACAGTTGCAACCGCGGATTGCATCCCGCAGATGCCACCGACGGGTTACGTTAAATGAACACAACGCTCATGTCTCTTCGAGCACGCCTATGGTGAGCACACTACATGCACCAAGAATTTTAATCTCTCTATCAGAGGCGTGCGGGGCCCACACAACTACTCAGACTAGTGTGCACTCCAGAAGAATCCGTAGAGGAGTTGGTGAACAATCTGATGCTGGAAAAGAGTTCAGCCCTGAGATATTGCAGACTCTCCAGTATTATGAACCAAATTTGCGACGCAAGAGACGTCAAGATGCAGATAGAGAGGAGAAGATACCTCAAGATTTGAGAGACTATCTCAATTGGAAGAAGAACTCCTCACAAAATATCCCTCACTGCCAATACGAACAGCTGATCTCAACTGTTCTATCAAACTGCCAGTGCAACTCAAAACGATCAGTTTTTGAGCGGATCACCGAACCTAAAAGAATGCGAATGGTGAAAAGGATGTGCTCGGAAACCGATCTGCCTGCTGCCACATCGCATATGGTTAATAAAGTCAAAAAGTTGGTCGGAAACAACCTTTCGGATAAGGAAATCACTCTAGGGTCAAAAGGAGTTTCTATCGAACCAGAGGGCGCGCTTCTAGAAGAAGTCTCTGAAAGGCTTGAGAGACAAGAAAAATATCTCGAACAGTAAGAGGAGACCATAGAAGAAATGAAACAATTTTTAATTGAGTTATTAGCCCAAACTAGAAAGAACCAATTCTCGTCGTCCGTTTCTGATCGACAGGAAGGAAAACGGCCTGTCCAAATAAATGAGGACAGCGAGGAAAGATGCCCACATTCTCTGAAAGCCCGATTCTTTGAAGATGATGCAGAAGTCTCTATACTATCTTTGCTAGCAGCGAAGCAAGAAGAAGGCGAAACGGTTAAAATTTATGTCGAGCAGTTTCGAGAGCTTTCTGTTCGATGCCCACATAGCATGACGCAGGACACACTTGTGGAAACCTGCAGACACAACTTGTTGACCGATATACTAGATAAGATGGGCTCGGTCGAATCCAAATCATGGAAAGATCTGCTTAAACAGGGTGAACAGGCCGAAGAAATACTTCGACGCCTCGAAAAGCAGCAGTCTGCAACCGGAGGCAGTACAAATGAACCTCCATTTCAGTTTTTCCGTTCCAAAGGGAAAGATATAATGGCAATGGCGGTAGAAAGCACACCGAAGCAGAAACCATGGCCAACCACAAGCAACACAGCAAAGTCGCCCAGGCTTCAAAAGCAGTATTCGTTCAAGGATGAACATACTGCTATTATGTTCAATCTGCTCAGCAAATGCAAGATGCTTAAGTTGCCGGAGAGTAAGAGGTCTGAAGAGATAGGAAAGACTAACGATCCGAATTACTGCCTGTACCATTGGATTGTAGGTCACCCTACAAAGAGTTGTTTTATCTTAAAAGATAAAATTCAAGCGTTGATTGACGCTGGAGCAGTTCAGTTCAAAGCTGAACAAAAAAGGAGTTAGAGCTAACTCCGACACATTTAATGTGTGTGGTCTAAAGGTGCCACTTGGGCTCACAACAATTCCTAAGACGAGCTCAGGGCGGTTAATTTAAACCCCATCATAAAAAAAAAATCAAATATATATATATATATGTCAAAAAAAATGAAATAAAAAAAAAGAGAAACGAAAAATTATAAAGTTACCCAACGCCGTCAAGGCTACGGGAAGAGAATAAATTTCTCGTCAACCCCACCATACTGGGGGTAAAAAGTATGAATTACCCAACGCCGATAAGGCTACGGGAAGAGAATAAATTTCTCGCCAACCCCACCATACTGGGGGTAAAAAGTATGAATTGTCCAACGCCTTTAAAGCAACGGGAAGAGAATAAATTTCTCGCCAACCCCACCATACTGGGGGTAAAAAGTATGAATTGCCCAACGCCGTTAAAGCAACGGGAAGAGAATAAATTTCTCGCCAACCCCACCATGCTGGAGATAAAAAGCATGAACTGCCCAACGCCGACAAGACTACGGGAAGAGAATAAATTTCTCGCCAATCCCATCATACTGGGGGTAAAAGTATGAATTGCCCAACGCCGCTAAGGCAAAGCGAAGAGGAAAAGTTTGGTATTTAAACTCAAACGAAACCCTCGACAACTCACCATGCTGAGGATAATAGCATGGCTAGCTCAACTCAAACGGTAGTTGGTAAAGGCAAATCAAACCCGTTGATAGCTGGGGGTTTGCTAAAAATCCCATGACAAATCTGTCACAACAGTATACATCGCTGCCCTAAGCTGCTAAGGCAAAGGGAAGAGGAAAAGTTTGGCATTTAAGCCCAAACGAAATCCTCGACAACTCACCATGCTGAGGGGAATAGCATGGCTAGCCCGACTCAAACGGTAGTTGGTAAAGGCTAATCAAATCCGTTGGTAGCTGGGGGTTTGCTAAAAATCCTAATCAGATAAATCTCTTGTCACGTTAAGATTTCACCTCTGATAACGAAACTTTTTTCGTCATTTTTCTCCAGCAGAGCAAGCGACACTCCAAAATATTTGTCAAGTTAAAATCATACCTCTGCCATCATAATTCAAAATCAAATGAGATAAGATCTGATTAAATCCCCTGTCACGTTAAAAAATCACCTCTGACAGAAAAGAAAATTCACACTTCATCAAGTCCAACATTACAACATCTGATGAACGTGCTTTTGATGTCGTTAAGTTAAAAATCACCTCTGACAGAAAAGAAAATTCACACTTCATCAAGTCCAACATTACAACCTCTGATGAACGTGCTTTTGATGTCGTTAAGTTAAAAATCACCTCTGACGAAAATCATCTCCCTATCAAGTTAACAGTTACCTCTGATAGTCTGATTCCAAAACTAAATACGTTAACCGTCACCTCTGTTTTAGTCAGCTTGTCCCTATCACGACCAGATCCTCTGAATAGGTTTAGCTCCAAGACACGTTTAATGTCACCTCTGTCTTTCCCTGATCCGTCATACTAGATGTCACTGAACGGTTAGGATTCTACTGAGCACGTTAATATGATACCTCTGCTTGACTTAAAATAAGCATGTTAACATCATACCTCTGCTTGTCATCTAATGAGTACGTTAAAATCATACCTCTGCTTGTTATTGAATAAATGAATATGTTAACAGTTATCTCTATCGACCAAATCATTTAAAAAGTCTATAATCAAAATTAAAGAATCCAAAGTATTTCGAAATTCAGTATGGTTCAATACAGAACTTCGAAAACTTTGGAGGGGTTATGTAGATACCAAAAAAAAAAAAAAAATGGAAAATTGCGCAGCGGGCACACCCGCGGGAATTTCTCCCGCTATTGCACCCGCGGGACACCCGCGGGAATTTCTCCCGTGGTTGCACCCGCGGGAGAGCTCCCGCGGGTGCAACCCGCGGGAGAATCCCGCGGGTGCCAACCCGCGGGTTGTTTTTCGTTGTTTTGTTTCCTATTTTATTTCGCTGATATCTCGTAATCCAATTTTTCAGGGATAATCAAGCCGGATTTTTAGCTTCTTCGGTCTATAAAAAATAGAAATTTAGTCGGAGAAAGGACTTTTGGATTCTTGGATTTTGGGAAGATTTCGGGCGAGCTCGGGAATTTGAGAAGCGGAGCAGAGCCATTTTCTTCCAGTTGGACGGTTAACGGAGGCATTAACGAGGCTCTATCGCCACCCGAACCCACGTAAAAAAAGCTAATAAATTAATATTCCCGTTCTTGTAATCTCTCAAAATTTTTGTAATCTCAAATTTTCGTTGTAATCAAATAATTTTACAATGGAAGGAAAGATGCAATTTTTGAGCAAACAAGGATGTCTGCAACTCTATCATTATGTGCATCTACGAGTGCTCATGGTTTTATTTGCACTTTCTCCCTAGCAAAGTTGTAGGTATTTGCTTCATTTACTTCATTCATGCATTTACATTGTTAGGAGGTACCTCATCTGCTAATGAAGGTTACAGATTCAGTCAAAAGGAAGAAACTTATAATATCGTAACTGCTCATGGTTTATTTGGCTGATTGATCTTCCAATAGTCCCGTTTTACTTCCCTTTTGAATGTTCAAGGGTTGAAGTTTTGCAATCATTCTCTATGTGCTGATGGAAGCTCAAGTTTTAAAACTTTACAAGCTCATCTCCACTAGACAGGCCTCTCTTAAAGCTAAAATGGTTGTGGCTTGCCTTCCAAAATAACCTTTACTTATGGGGCCAAACGTACATATTAGTTGTCGGATTTCTGTCCTCCCTCGCACTAAACTCTATGCCAAATACTGAAGAACCATATTTTCCTCAGTTTCCCTCTGACCTTATGGCTCCCCTCCAAAGGAAATTCTTTATAGAATATCTTTGCCTGACGGTACCCCTCACTTCGGAGTGATTAGTAGACTGTTGAGCTGTAAGCTGGCACCTCATAGGAGTGCAAGTATTTGCCTTCTTTTTTTGGCTCGAATCAACTGTGCAGAATGATTACATTCACCTTTAGAAGCCGAACACTTGATGCTTTCATGGATGACTAATATCACCGTAACAAAGTGTAGAAGACAAGCAGAATATTTCCCCTCCATATTCATGTTCATGCTTTCTCTAACCCCTGTATTTCTTGCCCATGTAACATTTTTTCCATTCACTGTCACTAAATTATTGATATATTTCAGTTTCCTCTCTAAGTTATGTTCTCCTTTGGAAGTAGCCATAACTATACCTTAGCCTGAACATAGACTAGTTAAACACTGTGGTCAAATCAAACCTCACATTGAAACTATAATTAATTAGTTATTGATCGATTCTGATCTTGCACACCTTACGATGCTTGATCTGAATCAAGCAATGCTGCTTATAACTAATAAGTTGTATACCTTAGCCTGAACATAGAGTAGTTAAACACTGTGGGTCAAATCAAACCTCACGTTGAAACTATAATTAATTAGTTATTGATCGATTCTGATCTTGCACACCTTACGATGCTTGATCTGAATCAAGCAATGCTGCTTATAACTAATAAGTTGCATATTCCAGCTCATGTTTTTGTCTATTCATATATTCAGCAGTGGAGTACATATGCGGAGTCTTGGTTGACTAGGGAAACATCCATTTCTCCTCTTCAATTTGATATATATTATAGTGCAAAAGGTGTCAGAAATTTTATTTTTATACCAAACCTTATTTTTCGAAATATCAGTACATATACATATATTTCAGTTTATGAGCAGGATCTAATGCTCATAGTATCTGATACATAATTGAGAAGTATTACTGCTACAAGGATTTGAAATGATTGCTTCATAGATAATTACATCTTTCCAAC
Organism: Dracaena cambodiana; assembly: GCA_036321105.1. Taxonomy (NCBI): domain Eukaryota; kingdom Viridiplantae; phylum Streptophyta; class Magnoliopsida; order Asparagales; family Asparagaceae; genus Dracaena; species Dracaena cambodiana. The sequence continues at coordinate 4,000,859 of JAYEPQ010000007.1, forward strand.
TCACAAATTGTACTTGTTTCTTCGAGGCAGAATTCGAGCACGAAGAGGGTACTTCATGACAGTAGTGAATTCAAACTCTTCTGATAGATCAACCTCTTCTCCCTCCACACTCTTCCACTCGAATTCTCGCACCAGATTTGCCACAAAATACTCCAAATGCAGTATGGCCAGCCCATATCCCGGACAGATCCTTCTTCCTGCTCCAAATGGCATCATCTTGATCTCCCTGCTTCCTGTTATATCCACCACTTCACTAGAAAAATTGCCATGCTCTAAAAATCTCTCCGGCTTGAATTCCATCGGCTCCTCCCACACCTTAGCATCCCATCCTAGTTGCGCGACATTTATCTGCACTTCTGCTCCCTTTGGTATCAAATACTCCTTCAGTCTTACATCTTCTGAGAGCCTGTGAGGTAACACAAAGTGCCCTGGTGGGTGCCGCCGTAACCCTTCAATGACCACTGCCTCCAAGTATGGCATCTTCTCCATGTCTTCCTCTCTAAGCTCTTCACCTACTGGACATACCTTTTCGATCTCTTGTACTAGCTTCTTTTGTATATCCTGATGCCTCACTATCTCAGCCATGATCCACTCCAACGCGTTCGAGGTTGAATCGACACCTCCAGCCAGAAACTCGTGACATAAGTTTACTATCTCATCTTCCCTAAGCTTCCTTCCTCCTTCTTCAGGGATCTCGAGATAAAGAAGAGAATCAACATAACAGTAAGGAATAAAATCACCTTTGTGCCCCCTGAGCTTCTGTTCTATTCGCGCTCTTATCAAAGGGAGGAAGATCTCTGCCTGCTTCTTCCTAATCCCTACAATTTTATTCCACTTCTTGTGGAATACGACCTTAGCAATCTGCGGCAAGACAGCAAAAAAGTTGAACCTGGTAAAGAGCAGAAGCAGTGCATATTGGGTAGCTTGTATTTCTTTGATTTGCTTCTCGTCTAACTTCTCTCCAAAACACATGGCAACTAGCAAACAGTATATTGCAAATTTAAACTTCTCCCTCACCAAATCCCCATCCTCTGCATGAGTACGAAGCTTGTTATGAAGTACTTGGTAGGACCAGCGACGGGCTGGGCTGAAGAGTTTGATGCGGGAGGGCTGGAGCATCTCTGAGGCAAGGTTGCGACGGAGGAGGCGCCATAGAGGTCCATAGGATGAGGAGTTTATGTCATGACCATTGCAACTTAAGTATATCATGGGCTCTTTGAGGGGTGGTCGGTCTGCAAAGGCCAGACCGTGCTGGACAAGAGCTTGGTGAGTGATATCGCTGTCTTCGATGAAGATGGTTGGGTTGGGGAGAGTATGGAGAGACATGATGGGGCCATATGTTCTGTGGAGTTCATGGAGGATTTGCTCGAGCTCAAACAGTGATTTCTTTTGCAAGATGACGTTTTTCACAAAGAAAGCAACGGCAGATGGGCCTGGGGGGAGGGGGGGCTGGTTTGGTTTCAGTTTGAAGAGTAGTTTGAGGGTGAGGGTGAGAGAGAGGGTGAGGAAGATGAGGATCCAGGTCTCCATTGAGGGGATAGCAATCTTGGCTTGCTTCTTGTGTGACTCTTGTTTTTGGTATTAGACTATTGGTTTTAGGGATAAGAGAGAGCCAATAAGGAACATTTGTTTTTGGTATAGACTATTGGTTTTAGGGATAAGAGAGAGCCAATAATGATCACAAGAGTCGCAACCAAATGGTGTGAGATATTGTCTAGGATGTTCACATGTACCTTCATGCTTTAGTAACAACCTGCAGCTCATTGAAATGGACCTGACTGACTAGATGAGTGGTGCTATTGAATGCAAGCTTTGGACATCTTTCACCCATGCATCAAGCAGTGTTCTAAATATCGGATACCGATCCTATACCGGTCAGCTAAATTACATACCTGATACCGTGCGGGATATCGCGATATGACCCTGAGTGTTATATCGGTTAAAGAATAATCATATAATTGGCTATATAGAACATATTAAAACACATAAAATAAGTTTATAGTACTTATCTTGGCTTATTTGCATTCAAATTACGAATTTACAGATACCGTTTAGAACGTCCGTATATGCACAAAGCGGCAGATAATCATAAAATTTTCAGCCACAAATTTAAATTTCAAGAAATATTAATTAATTATATTATTCACTAGCTAAATATTCTCTAATTATTTAATTCAATGGCTAACGCAATATGCATTATTCAACTGTAAAATGTTATCTAATTAATTCAACTATTATCTAATACAATACAATTATACAAAAATTACAATAAAGTAAATACAATTCATCTCTATGAATGAACCATAACGAATAAAACAATCTCTTAATTCATTACATACTTATATTTAAACTAATTTTAGAATTTGCTACAGTTTTTTTTTGGGCAAATAAAGTGAATACATATATGGTTGGTTTCGGTCACTGCCAGTGAATCAGATTCACTGATTCACATCGAATCAGTGAATTGATTCACTGATTCAGAGTGAATTAGTGAATTTGATTCACTGGCTGAAACTCCACCCAATCACTGTGTGTAAATAACAAAATTCTCTCAAATTTTAAGCACCCAAATTCTCAAACACACATGACAATCAAAAGGAAATATTTATTAAAAAAAAAAATTCAGCTAAGCTAGAGGAAGAGCTGGATTTACTAGTGAGGCAGTGAATACCAAGGGGCTCGTCGGCGTCGCTGGAAGCTAAGCAAAAGGAGTAGAGAGAAGTTGAGAGGCCGGCGAAGTTGTTTTGGGACGAATCGGGCTGCCGAACTTCCTTTAGGACAAATCAATCGAAAGAGAGAAGTAGAGAAGTTTCGCTGAGCTGTATTTTATGTTGTTTTTGGTGGATTTAGGGTTGCGACCATTCGATCGGTCGAGGAGAAGGAGAAGGAAGTCGAGGAAGAACGGGAGAAAGAGAAATTAGGGTTTCGCGAGTTGCGAATTCGAGAGAGAACGAGAGAGAAGCGGGTTTTATTTTTTTTTTCTATCGGGTCGGGTCGGGTCGAAAGGGTAAACGGGTTTCAATCGCAACCCAAACCCGTTAATAAAAAACCGATATTTGCTCATACTGGTCGGTATTTAACATACCAGATACCAGTCGATATATCGCCACATGACCGATATATCAGCCCGTACCGGTCGAAAACGAGATGCGATAAAAAATTCGCCATACCGTCTCGTTTCTATAGAAAATCTGATATACCGACTGGTATACTAGCCGGTATTTAAAACACTGGCATCAAGACATGCGAAATTAACAACTTTTCAACAATGTATGCTGTGATTAGGTTAAATCATGGTTTTAAATATTGACGGATACATATTTATATATTGTATCAGATTTTGAGGTACTTGATACGAGATATACTGATATGATATGCCTGATATTTGCTGATTCCGATACCAAAGGTGATCAGCTGACACTGTTTCTGATACTTTAAACCTCGGTTTAAATCAAATGGATGTTGCTCTGTCAATCTATTTGGAGCTAGAGGTAACTGTTGACAGTGTGAGTCATACACCAAATGAGAACATTGGTGTTTCAGAGGTTACCCAACGAACAAAAAATGGAATATCTTACCCACACACAGACAACACCAAAAAGATAACTTCATACCCCATAGAATAATGATATATTGGTGGCATCCTAAATGTTCTAGTTTACAGCATATTGTCAAACACCTATATTTACTTTATTCATCGGTGGCGTGATATTAATTATTTCATATATATATACATTATCATTAGAATAATGATCTATTGGGGGCATCCTAGATGTTCAAGTTTACAGTATATTGTCAAACACCTATATTTATACCTTATTCATTAGTGGCGTGATATTATTTATTTCATATTTTTTTATTACAGACGAATTCAGTAATACAGAATCCCTAAATGAGCAGATACATAAATATATATGATACGTTTAAAGGAAAGGAAGTTATTTAATATTTATTCAGTTGAAAAGTCAAGAAGATTATATCTGTTTACATATGAGTTCATGCTATTTATTTTAATTGATCTATTGAGACTTGTTTAGTTTATTTGTTTAGTTTATTTATTAGTTAGTCCATCACTAGCTCTGATGTAAAAAAATCCTATAGCGTAGAAGAATTTCACCTGTTACGGGTTCCTGTTTGGAGAAAAGTCTTGAAGATCTGCTGCCTGATCCAACCGGCAATCAATAGTCCCTACAAGTTAGTACCGTTTGATGCTGATCTTATTGATTTCACGTCCAATCTCAGACCTAAACAAAGCCCCACTTAGATAACTGATCATATTGATTTGGCGTCCAATTTCAGACCTAAATAAAGCCCCACTTAGACAAATTGTGCACCTTTAATTTAGACAGATTCTCTGTTGAAATTATTTTCGAATTTTATCAGAATATTCAGTTTACTATCAATTAACTACCGATCCTTTGTAAGCATATATTTTCATTTGATGCCTAAGAGACCCAGTCATGATATTAAACTTCAAACTCGCTAATCTTGTGAAAATTCCTCTAAGCATATGTCTAGTATTTGCCCACATTCATCTATTAGTATTAATTTCTTTTTCATGTTCATAATCTCCGCAATTTTTGGTCGTAGAAATTATTATTTAAATTTATGAGCATAAATGTGCAGATTCAGCATCGATGGACTTTTGGGGAGTTCTTTATAAAGTGAGCCCAAAATCAAATTGTCAGAAATGTGAGAATGGTGAAGCAATAGGAGTAAGGACATCAAGATGATATCTTTTTACTGCAGGTGAAAAAAAAATTACAATTTATTCCATTTTTAAAGTAAGAAATTCCTTTTGTAGCCTCTCCAGCCAACCAAGCTCCTCTTGGTTTATTATTCTGATAAACTTTCGCTTTATGCAGATTTTATTCATACAGCGTAGCAGAATGCTTCTAGTCGAAAAAGTTAATCCCAGTTTTTATTATATGTGCATCTCAATTTCAAAGTTCATTTAGAATTCAACGTGGGCTTCGTTCTTCAGGTTTGCTGCAGATTTCTTCTCAAGTTCCTCTTGTCCTTGCATTTTTACACATATTTACCAATCCTAGTAAAATTAACTATGCTATGAGTACAAGCTTGGTTACGCTAGTGTTCTGTTATTTTCCTTTTCATTTCTTGTTTGAGCAGAATATAACAAATTCTTGGAAATATTCTGGATCTACAGCTGCCATGCGGGTTTGATTTTTGAAATGCTCATCCTGACATCCTGCTGTTCATCGTAATTGTCATCTATCCTTTTACCTAGAGTATGCCGAAAAGAAGTCATTCTAGTTATATAATTGTTCAGCATCTAGCGTCCGTTCACAGATTCATTAAATTCTCAATATTCCCATGGGGATTTTGCTGCAACCCAAGCTAACGTGCTCGCTTACGAGATCAGGTGTTTCCTCATTTGTCTCGCAACCCAAACACATACCCTTGGCTTCATTTTGCTTCGCGACTCGCATTCGCATGTGATCACAGGCCATGCGATTGTTTTTTTTATCCTTCCTAATTGTTACTTTCCAGCAGTACAGTACATGATGTATGAATGGTCGGTTCTCTATTTCCTATTTCCTATAGGTATCAATCTTGTCGGCATTTCCACCTTGATCATGGGCCAACATGGGCTCCAATCAAACATATTTTGATTATGGGCCAGCATGGGCTCCTATCCCACGGGAACTTCTAAAGGGGCACAAGTTTTTTCCTAGTGAGCCCAGTTAAAATTTACCGTATATATCAACTATGCCCTCTAAAAAAATTTCCCGGACTTAGAGTCCGAACAGACTGGATCTGTTCGGACTTAGAGTCCGAACAGACCAGTTTTGTTCGGACTGTAAGTCCGAACGGCGCCCCCTCGTTCGGACTGACAGTCCGAACAGGGACTTGACCCGATCTGATTCTCCACCGCTGCCTCACCCACTCTATTTATGTAATAAATTGATAAATCATTAGTTTACTCAATTTAGCGTTACTTTAATGACTTATATTAACAATTAATTATACATTATTACACAAAATATAGTGAATGAAGCAAAAAAGATACAATAATTCACAGACACACTGATACACCGACACACTGATACACCGACACAATAATATACTGATACATCGATACACCGATACAATGATACATCAATACAATGATACTCCAGATACACAAATACAATGATACTCCTGATACACCGATATAATGATACAATGATACATTGATACACTGATTCAATGAAACAACGATACAATAGTGATACAATGAAATAGTGAAGATTATAAATAAGGTCCCCTACGTATAAAACAAACAAGATCTTATACAAATAGAAATAAGATCAAATACAAACGTAGTGTGTATATTAATCGAACAAAAAGCAACCAATAGGGTTCATTACAAACAAAAACCATATATTCTACAAATTATTCAAAATGTTTGCAAAAAACAATTACATCGGCTACTTGAAGTTCCTAACATCATCAATATCAATACACAACTAATATAATCTAATCACTGTCTCCTTGTCTTCCTCGGGGGTTGACGTCTGCTTCTGATTCGAGACATAATTACCGTATCGGGTGTATTAGGAGTGGATTGATCTTATCTTTGTTTCTCTGCTTACTCTTCTGGTGGTTCTTTGTCTTTTAAAACGAAGAAAGCAACGTGCGTCTTGAAACTCTTCAGTACTGATAAATCAACTGGACCTCGGTAATTTGACTCATGAAGATCATCTTGAGAGCCTCCTGCATCAGTATTCCTTTCTTCTAGTCTTGCACTATCATATCTGATCAAATTAGGAGTTTTTACATTTAATTCAGTATCTACGGCCACTTCGATTTCTCTCTCTCGTATCGGGCGTTGGATTTGTGGTCGAGATACTGCTTTCTTCCTCCTTAACGAGACAGTTGGTCGAACGCGAGAAGATTCTGCCGAATTCATCTATGTAATACAAAGATATTTCATTCATAGATATTTTTTTATCAAAACAGTAAAATTTCTATGAGCAAATAAGTAGTAATAAAGTATAATTTGCTACAAATATAATATTTTACCTATTTATTTTAAACTTCTAAATTAATTAATAAATTTTAATATTAACACCTACAATTAGAAAATAACTACTTGTTTCGCAAATTTTACAACTACGATTACAATATTATACTTTCTTCATAATTATAATCTAAATATTAAATAAACAAAATTAACAAAAAAAATGTACTCGTTTAGAATTTCCCGAATGTAAATTATTATCAAACTATACAAGAAGTTTTCAGTTTTCAACACAGTTAAAGAGCATATAAGAATAAACAAAATAAAACAAAATTAAATTTAAATTAAAAAGAGACTTACACTGGAGCTCAAAAATTCTGAAACGAGAAGAAATTTTGAGGTGTGGCAGCAGACACTGGAGGCGGAAGGAGAGGGTGTTGCAGCAGCGGGTGGGCGCGGAGCGCGTTGGGGCGGGCGGAGCCTGGGGCGGAGCGCGTTGGGGCGGCTGGACCGTGCGGGCGGAGGTGGGTTGGGTCGGGCGGACGGATTTGTGGGGGCGGAGCGCGTTGGGGCGGAGGATTTGGGGGAGGGGGCGGCGGCGGGTCGGGCGGAGCAGGTTGGGAGCGGAGGGGGTGGCGGCGGGTCGGACGGAGCTGGGTGGGAGCGGAGGTGGGTTGCGGCGGGGTGGGGGGAGGAGTTGGAAGGAGAAGAGAGGAGAGGATGAGAGGAAGATCGAAGTGAGATGCAGAAATATGAGGGAAGGGTATTTTGGGAATAAAATTGGGCTCACTAAGAAATTTTATCTAATTCTAAACTTTTACTGGGCTCACTAGGAAATCTGGGCTCACTAGGAAAAAACTTGTGCCCCTTTAGAAGTTCCCCTATCCCACGTATTTTGATTATAGGCCAACATGGGCCAGCATGGGCTCCAATCCCACGTATTTTGAGTATGGGCCAACATGGGCTCCAACCTCACGTATTTTGAGATCTGAAACTGGAATTTCATTTCAAAAGAGAAAATTTCATTCAAATTTCAAATCTCAGCCCTCATCCCTGATTCTCCGGCTTTTCACATGTCAGTCACCCTTCCATAAAGAATCACAAGTGACTGCAATGCAGCGGACGATGTTATATAGTAGGGGTATTTACTGGTTTGTCCCTCAAATCTTTAAATATTATAATTTTACCTTCCAAATCTTTATATTTATAATTTTGCCTCCCAAATCTCATAAGTTACAATAATTTTGCCTCCTCTCTAACTTTCCCTAACACAGTTAATTTTTTTGACCATTTTACCCCTCATTTCCTTTTTTATTTTCCTCCTCTTCTTCTTCTCTCTTCCTCCTTTCTTCTTATTTTCTTCATTATTTTTCTTCTCTTCCTCCTCTCTTCTCCTTCTCTCCTCCTCCTCTTTTCTCATTTTCTTCATTTTTTTTTTACTCTTTCATGTTCATGCATTTTTCCTCTAGTTCACCAAATCAATTATCTCAAGTTCTCCAAATCAATTTTTCCAATCTCTGGCCTGAGAAGCAGCTCTGGACTGAGAACATGATCTCAGTCCAGAGAACTTGTTCTCTGGACTGAGATCATGTTCTCAGTCCAGAGAACAGGTTCTCTGGACTGAGAATCTCTGGACTGAGAACATGATCTCAGTCCAGAGAACCTGTTCTCTGGACAGAGATCATGTTCTCAGTCCAGAGAAATCAACATATTACAAATATTCACAAATTCACAAATATTCACAAATTCATCAACACTGAGAATATGTTCACAAATATGTAAATTCATCAACATATCACAAATTCATCAATTAGACCAAATTCATCAACATATCAAAATAAATAAGTAACAAATATTTGACAACTGTCAAATTCATCACATATCACAAATATTTCTATCAACAAATCATCACATATCACAAATATTTCTATCAACAAAAATATTTCAAAGATATCTTACAACTCCTGATTTTAATGCAGATATTTGTGGCTCCTAATTTTAATGCAGATATTTGTGGCTCTTTTTTGGACCCACCATACAAACAAACTGATTTTATACCACAAGGAGACCCAGCATCACGTAACACATCTGCAATCTGCCATCAAAACAAACTTCACATTAGACACATATATGATATATCAGCTTGGATTAGACTGCAAAGATTATGGATAAAGTGCAGAATAAGCCAAAAAAAGGTACAAAAGGTGAGGAAAATTAAAAAGAAAAGAAAAGAAAAGAAAAGAAATGGCTCTCTTCCACCAGATGACTCAGATAATAAATTTCAGGATTTATGTAAAAATATATTCAACGTTCAAATTAACAAACACATGAAAATGACAGATCTTCCACAGACCAAATAATGATTTAAACCACATTGCAAAAGTACCTCTGCCCCATATTATATGCATGAATTTGACAATTTAATGTTTTGCAGAGAGAATAATTTTACAGTCAAATCCATAATTTTTTGGAAAACAAATTAAGGGACGGAGCATTCCAATTGATTCCTTTTCATTATCTTGATTGTTTAAAAAAAAAAAAAAAAATCAGATATGGCTGCACTACCTCAAAGCTAAGCATCAGCCAAACAAGCTTGCATTATATTTTGAACTGGTTCACACACGCATGCACGCGCGCGCACACACAACTCCACCATTAATTTAATAAAAGTAGAGTCTAATTATTAGAGCCCACTCAAAAGGCATTTCCTACAAATAACAATATTGGGCTACCTATGTATTCTCCAAGCTGTTTACCCATATTGGAGACTTTCCAAACTCTTGATTCACAAAAATCAACTAAATCAAAAATTTCCACAAAGGTGTAAGATATATCTACATAACATAGTTCGGACACTACCCAACATCAACATATGATGCCACATTTTCCTGCATGTTCTAGGAATTAGTTTCCAATAACCATTGTAGCGAAGAATTACTTCAACAATACCAGCATCCATTCTACAAAATAAAACAATAATTTCTATCAACAAAAATATAAACTAATCATTTATTGGATCAGATTTTTAACTTTTAACTTCCTATTCCTAATTTTTAACTATTCCTAATTCCTATACAAAATACAAACAATAGATGTGCTCTTATATATATCTCCTATTCCTAATTTTTAACAAAATCATATGTATCTCTCCTATTCCTAATTTTTAACTTCATATATATCTCGTTTGAAAACAAAACCACAAAAATATCAAGAAAATCAATTAATTCAGCATGGATCAGATTCTAATCCTCTACGAAAATCAATTAACACAAGAACTATTCGTAAATCATTGAAAAATTTACAGCATAGTTCTAATCCTCTACTTCACAAAAATATCAAAAATTTATAACATGGATCAGATTCTAATCAACAAAATATCAAAAATATCAAGAAATTTCAACTCAAAAGGGGGAAGGGGATTACATGGCCGAGAGGTAGTAGATGAAGATGCGGGCGCTCTCCCGAAGGCGAGGAGGGCGTCTTTCTGGACCGAGCCTCTTCTCCTTCTCCTTCCTTCTCTTTCCCCGATCCCCCCGATCCCCCGATCGCCCGATCACCCCGATCCCCCTATCCCCCGGTCGCCCGATCCCCCGATCACCCCGATCCCCCGATTCCCCGATCCGCCCGATCGCCCGATCACCTCGGTCGCCCGATCCCCTCGGTCGCCCGATCGCCCGATCCCCCGATCACCCCGAACCCCCGATCCCCCCGATTGCCCGATCGCCCGATCACCCCGATCGCCTGATCACCCCGGTCGCCCGATCCCTCGATCGCCCCGATCCCCTCTGCTCGGTTGCCTATGGGAACGAACGGAATGAGGCTATATTTTGTAACGAATGAATTTGGAAACGGGATTTGGGGTAGTATAAGGGAGAATGGCATTTTCGTCATTTCATAATTAAAAAAAAAAGAAAATTAATATATTCTGTTAAGTTAGACAGGAAAGTTAACAGAGGGGTAAAATTGTTGTTACTTATGAAATTTGGAGGGCAAAATTATAAATATGAAGATTTGGGGGGTAAAATCATAATATTTAAAGATTTGAGGGGCAAACCAGTAAATACCCCTATATAGTAATGCATCGGGCTGTCCAATGCAAAAACATATCCATGTTCCTCTCCTTTATAGGGATGTGATTGGAGATCGGAATTTTCTGATCGGATTCGAAAGTAGAAGTCTCCGATTATTGCTGGAAATTTTTTTCAATCGAATTTTGACTGATTTCAGTCGGAGTTGGGTGAAGTCGGCGGTGAAGTTCGTCTTTGGACGTTCAGTTGGTCGATCTGTTGGAAATCAGACTTTTCCGATCGGATTCGAGGATAGAAGGCTTCAACTATTAGCGGAAAATTTTACCGACCGAACTCCGATCGATTTCGGTCGGAGTCGGGTGAAGCCGTGGGAGTCGGCGTTAGTGTTCACCCCTACTCCTCTCATGGTTAGATCAAGTATGATCTAGCATATTGGACTATTTATATGCATCTTCTCCTTCACTTTAAGAAACCGAACATTTATGTGGTAGCATTCTTATACCAATGGAAGATTGGTGATGGATCCTTCTTCTCTGTTATCTCTTGTTAAAAAACAAGAACAAAAACCTTCCACCAGGCACTCATTCATAATGGAGATTATATTAGTAAACGAGAGTTGTAGTATCTCTCTAGCCAGAGTTGTCTTGGGGGTTGGATAAAAACTCACCTCCCCATATTTTTTTTTTTTTTCAATTGGGATCGAAGGTTTTAAATATCAGATATATGATTCGTGTTGGAAAGGGAATTTTCAAATCGGATAGCAGGACATAGGATGATTCGGTAAACTTTTCAAAACGATATATCGTCAATATTTAAAATAATAATTAGACTCTATCATTTTGATCTCCATCTCTTTGAGTTAATGCATATAAAAAATTATCTAAATATAATAAGATTTGATAATTGATCAAGTAGGTACAAAATTAACCCTATAACCCATGAGTTTTAGTATGTATGGACCTAGAGAGTGAGGTGAATACTATGAGGTCTGGTTGAAGAAAAAAAAAAAAAGGAAATGTGAGATTTTGGTCTTCCTTTTAGTCAAAAGACAACTTTGACTAGAGATACACTTATATATATATATATAGAGATGGAAATGAGTTACCGACTAAGCGTAAGTTACCTGAACTTTATTTCCACCATCTCTAATAAATATTTTTTAATAAGAAGATTATGATCTTGCCTCCCTAGGATTCATGCATGCCCAATTTTTTTAGGTTTTAGTTTTGATTAGGTCTTCTATCAAATAGCCACAAAATTAACGGTTTTCGGTGAATATAACATTTTAATCTAATTAATTAAGGAACAAATAAACTTCAAAATCTATGGAATTTGATCATAAGGAAGCTAAGAAGGTAGAGATCATAATAAAAAAAAAAAAAAAATCGGAACAATAGTTTTTCACTGTTGACTCATGTAACTTACTTGAACTGGTGGCTTATATACAGTAATATGTGTATGTGTATGTGTGGATTACTGTAGGTGAGCCGCCAGCTCAGGAAAAATTACATGAGCTAGCGACAAAAATATAGTGATCCAATAATTTTTCATCAAATTTCTTTTAGAATTAGTATCTCTACATCCTTAATTTCTTTCAGATCATATTTCATAAATTTTAGAGTTTATTTACCTTTTCATTAAGTATATACAAAATATTTTATTCATTTTAAATCGTTAATTTTGTGTTAATTGATGGAGGACCAAATCAAAACTAAAATCCAAGATATTGGGTATGAGTGGACTCCAGGGGGTTGAGATCATAATTCAAAAGAAATTTTTTAAAGATGATTATTAGAGAGTGAAAATGAACTGCAGTTCAGATAATTTGCGTGAGCTGTCAACTAATTTTTATTTTTCTCATATATATATATATATATATGAGGAAACGGGAAATACACCGACGGTGAAGGGAGTTCCTTCACCGCCGCTTAGGCGGCCCAATAAAATTATAACACGGGGTATCATTCAAGATAACAAATAAATGAATTCTCTTAAATGACACTACGTGTAACAATTTTATTGGGCCACCTAAGCGGCGGTGAAGGAAGTTTCCTTCACCGTCGGTGTATTTCCCGTTTTCTCTCTCTATATATATATATTAAAGTTAGGTCAGCCATCAACATATGGAGCATTTTGGACGGATCCTTTTGAACAAACGTCCAATTCGTCTCTCTTTTTTAAGTGGCAGCTTATCCACTATTTTCTCCTTTTTTATATAGAGTACGATTTAAAATAAAGCGTGAGGAACCCTCTCAATTATTATCATATAGTTGTTCATGACGTTGATTGTTTTGAAATGCAGAGAGTATACTTTTTCTTCTCTTCCTACTTCTCATGAATTGGTTCGTGGAATATATTCACTGTGGAGTTGATTCTTTCCTACGGGAGCATGAAAAGTTAGAGAATTGATTCAATACTTTATGTGTTGAATCCGACCGAGAGTAGGGAGACTTTACTTTTGGGGGGAGACGAGCTAATTAGTGCATACTAATCTTTCCTTTACATAAACTATTTTCCATGATAATTTTATATGAAACGGTCAATAGAAAGTTAGAGATAATTTTCTATTACTACTTTTCATGAATCAATCAAGAAAAAAAAAAAAAAGTTATTGGGTCTTACCAGTTCACCATTTATTTTTCACTTTCCATTAATGAATCATGAATCAGTAAATACACAATCATATCAAAGCTATAAAAAGTATCCATATTGTTCATGTGAATTTTCATGAATATAATTTTGAGGTTTTTACATATCTGTCCCTTACAAAATAGAATTTAGTCCTTCAAATCTTCATATTTATAATTTTGTCCCCAAATACTTTAAGTTATCTCAATTTAGTCCCCAATTATATTTTTGACCTGAATTTTCTATTATACATCTGAATTACTTTACTTCAGTCCTTCCTTCCCTCCTCCTCTTCCTCTTCTTATTAGGGGAACTCTTCCCTCTTAGTTAATCTCTAAAGTAAAGTAACTCAGGGGAATCCAATAAAAAGAGAGAAGAAAGAGAGAGGAAAAAAAATAGAGAGGGGAATCCAATAAGAAGAGAAAGAGAGGAGGAAGGACTAAAGTGAAGTAACTCAGCGGTATAATTGAAAATTCGGATCAAAAATATGGTTGAGGGACTAAAGTAAGATAAGTTAAAGAATTTGGGGGACTAAATTATAAATATGAAGATTTTGGGAATTAAATTTTAATTTTTAAAGATGTAAAGAACATATATGTAAAAACCCTTATAATTTTATAAACCCAAGCCTTTTGAGACGAGAACTTGCAGTATTAAGAGTGACCGAAAGAGTGAGACAAGAGACTTACTTGAAAATTATTATATATAAATTCATGTATTCATATTGAATATGCATAAAGCAAGGAGAAGGTAAAACACCACATGCGCATAATAAAAATTATATCTTGCTATAAAAGTAGCAGAAAATTATCCGCATATTACATCCCACGAATCGCCGGCTTCACACTCTAAGATGAGATTTCTGAACAACTCACACAAAAATCATGGAATCAATAAAAGTAATGTGCACGGATACGATACTATATATATGTAGAGTGATAAAGTTTAGGAAATTAAGAATGTGGACTCGCCAAGTTCAATAATATATATATATATATATATATATATATATATATATATATATATATATATATATATATATATATATATATATATATATATATATATATATATATATGTTAGAAGATAAAATAATAATCCAGTATAACTTAATAAATCGAAAACCTGACTCTTTCAATATATGGTACCATATTGGTGCTCTACGCATATCTTGAATCAAATCCAGCGTTTATATATAAACTACTGTGCAACTGTATATTGTTGAATTTATATAGAAGTATCCAATAAAATTCTGGGAAAGTATCATATAGTATTCAATATATGTGTTATTGCTGCTAGAAGAATGAACATTGACAAGCTACTCTCACGAACAGGACAAATAAAGCTTGTAAATCCCGATTTGAGTGTGTCTCTATATATATAGAGAGAAACGGAAATGAGCTTACAGCTCATGCAAATTATCTGTGCTACAGTTCATTTTCACTATCTCCAATAAAATTTTTTTAAAATTTCTTTTGGATTATGATTTTGACCCTCTAGGGTTCACTCATATTCAATTTATTGGGTTTTAATTTTGATTTGGTCTCCTATCAAGTTAACACAATATTAATAGTTTTCAATGAATAAAACATTTTGTATGCACTTGATGAGTGTAAATGAACTTCAAAATTTATGAAATTTAATCTGAAAAGAAGTTAAATGAGATATATATAGTAATTGTAAAAAAAAAATTGATGAAAAATCATTGGTTCATTATAGTTTTACCGCTAGCTTATGTAAATTTTTCTGAGCTGGTGGCTTACCTACAGTAATCTCATATATATATATATATATATATATATATATATATATATATATATATATATATATATATATATATATATATATATATATATATATATATATATATATATATATATATATGAGAAAAATGGAAAAGAGCTGACAGTTCACGCAAGTTACCTGAGCTGCAGTTCATTTCCACTATCTCCAATAATATTTTTTTAAAAAATTCTTTTGTATTATGATCTCGATCCCCTAGGGTTCACTCATACCCAATTTCTTGGATTTTAGCTTTGATTTGGTCCTCCATCAAGTTAACACAAAATTAACGGTTTTCAATGAATACAACATTTTATATGCACTTGATGAAAGGGTAAATGAACTCCAAAATTTTTGAAATTTAATCCGAAAGAAATTAAAGAGATAGAGATTGTAATTGTAAAAAAAAATTGAAGAAAGATCGTAGGATCGTTATAATTTAGCCACTAGCTCACGTAACTTTTCCTGAGCTGGCGGCTCACCTACAGTAATATATATATATATATATATATATATATATATATATATATATATATATATATATATATATATATATATATATATATATATATATATATATGAACCACTAGCTCAGATAAGTTACGTTAGTTAGCAGCGAAAAACTAAAAATCTTATTATCATTTATCAAAAAAATTTTGAAGTTATGATCTCCATCTCAATACCTTTTTAAATGTTAATTTTATATTTATTTGATGGAACGCCAAATCAAAACTAAAACCCAATAAATAAAATGGGAATGATTGAATCTCAAAGGTTGAGATAATAATGCAAAAAATTATTTTGAAATTTTTTTTGGAGAAAGTAGAAATTGACTACAGTTTATGTAACTTACGTGAGTTGTCAGTTCATAAGTTGTCAGTTCATTTTCATTAATATCATACATACATACAAACATACGTACATACAGACATACAAACATACATACATACAGACATACATACATACATACAGGATTACTGTAGGTGAGCCGCCAGCTCAAAAAAATTACGTGAACTAGCGACAAAAATATAGTAATTTAATAATTTTTCTTCAATTTTTTTCTATAATTAGGATCTCTACCTCCTCTTTCTTTATCCATGGGCAATGCGTTTCGATGTATTGGGTGTATCCGTATTTATAGAAACTTTAATTTTCGTGCTTATCCTAATTGTTGTTAACTTTAATAAGATTAAATTTCAAGAATTTTAAATTTTATTTATACTTTTATCAAATAGATACAAAATATTTACTTATCATAAATCGTTAAAATTTGCGTCTACTTGATGGAGGCCGAAATCAAAATTTAAATCCAAAAAATTGGATTTTAGTGAATCCTAAAGGATCGAAATCATAATTTAAAAGAAATTTTTAAATAATTTTTATTGGAGATAATAGAAATAAACTGCAGTTCAGTTAATTTGCGTAAAGTGTCAGTCTATTTCCATTTTATCTCTCTCTATATATAGAGAGAGAGAGAGGGGAAGAGGAAACCTAGTTATAACGGTAGTGAGAATCTCAAAACAGATTGTTTGCTGTTTCTTCTTTCTTCTTTAGGTACACAAAAGCTTCACTATGATCTCAGATAAAGAATCTGTACATGCAAAAGAAATAAAATGGTAGCTGGAAAGCGAAGAAAAGGGAAACAGAAGGAATTTTGTGTGCAGCAACTGCGATTCCACGGGGCAGGACTTACTCACCAATAATTGCAGATAAATACGAAGATGTAAAGTCTTAAGCCATTTGGTTCTTATTTTTGCACAAGTTGCTTTAATTGGACAATCCAAGATAGGATTTGATCCTGTTCTGATATTGTATTGAAGTTTTTGAAGTTATGGCGTTTGAGATAACGTTTTGTGAGAACCTCACCACATGCCCATTGCCTTTCCAAAAGTAGCGTCTTTGTTTTAAATATATATCACGCCCATTGACAGCGCAAAAATCATGAGAGCAACAGCCATGGAGCTGGACTCGTCACGGGCCTTCATCATCTTCCTCCTCACTCTCCTCCTCTCCCTTGTCTTGAAGCTTATCCTCTTCCCAGCCAAAAAGGCCCAAAACCTCCCCCCAGGCCCACCACCCATCCCCAGCCCCGCCACCATCTTCCGGCTGTCGAAAAACCTCTTCTCCATCGAGGCCATCCTCCGGGGCTTCCGGGCCAAATACGGCCCCATCCTCGCCCTCAACTTCATCCTCTCCGGCCGGCCCATCATCTTCATCTCCGATCGGGCCCTCGCCCATGAGGCCCTCGTCCACCGCGGCGCTGCCTTAGCCGACCGCCTCCCCACCACCGAGACCAGCCTCATCCTCTCCGGCAACGGGCTCAACATAAGCTCGGCACCTTACGGCCCGCTATGGCGGTTGCTCCGCCGCAACCTCAGCACCGAGTTCCTCAACCAGTCAATGATCAAACACTTGGCCGGTGCCCGGAGCTGGGTCCTCGGGATACTGCTCGACAAGCTGAACGAACAAGCTCGATCCGAGGATGGAGTCGTGCTTGTGATGGAGAGTTTCCAGTTCTCCTTGTTCTGCTTGCTCGTGCTCATGTGCTTCGGCAAGAAGCTCGACGCTGAGAAGGTTCGAGAGATCGAAGACGTTCAGAGGAGCCTGCAGAGGTCCTTCTTCAAGTTCCTCGTCTTCGCGTTCTTTCCGAGGATCACGAAGCTCGTGTTCAGGAAGAGATGGAACATGCTGCTCGATATCAGGCGGAGGCAGGTGGAGATCTTTGTACCGTTGATCCGAGCGCGAGGCCCGTGCTCGTACGTTGAGTCTCTGGCCAAGCTCTCGGTCCCTGAAGAGGGTGGGAGGAAGCTCAATGAGGACGAGATCGCGAGCCTGTGCTCCGAGTTCCTGAGCGCGGGGGCAGAGACGACCACGACCGCGCTGGAATGGATCATGACGGAGCTCGTGAAGCACCAGGAGATTCAAGAGAAGCTGCGGGCGGACATACAGGAGGCGGTGCCGACGGATGAGGAGATCAAGGAAGAGGACTTGCCGAAGATGGCGTATCTGAGGGCAGTGATACTGGAAGCGCTGCGGAGGCACCCGCCAGCGCATTTCTTGCTGCCGCACAGAGCGATGGAGGACGTGGAGGTGGGAGGGTACGTCGTGCCAAAGGGTGCGACGCTGAACGTAATGGTGAAGGAGATAGGAGCGGACGGGACGGTGTGGGGGGAGCCGACGGAGTTCAGGCCGGAGAGGTTCTTGGCGGGGGGAGAGGGGGATGGGGTGGACATAACGGGGAGTCGCGAGATCAAGATGATGCCGTTCGGAGTGGGGCGGAGGATCTGCCCCGGGCTTGGGCTGGCCATGCTGCACTTGGAGTATTTCGTGGCGAATTTGGTGAGGGAGTTCGAGTGGACGGCGGTGGAGGGCGAGGAGGTGGACTTGTCGGAGAGGTGGGGGCTTACGGTGGGGATGAAGAATCACCTGCGAGCAAAGATTGTCGCTCGGAGGAGGAAGAACAAGTGAGATTAGTATAGGCAGAGGATAGTGAGAGCACTGATATATTAATTAATTTGGTTACATTAGCATAACTAAATCTCGTTTAAATGTCTGTATTATATCTTGGCTTGATCTTAAGTGTGAGTTTGTTTTTGCTTTTAGCATTACCTGTTGAATAAAGGACCCATCTCCTGTCTATCTAGTTTATAATAATTTTCATAAATTTATAAACTATTTTTATTTTTATTATTCTATTGAAAACTTAGTATATTACTGAGCAACATATTTGAGAATGGTACTCTTTCTATTTTGCACACTTGACATTCTCATGGAGCTTGATGTTATGCAGGTTTCTATTCTCTTAGTTTTTTATACTTATGTTAAATTACTTTTATTTTTTTTATTATTTTATATATTTATATTTTAGATTATACTTCTATGGTACTAGCAAATAATAGTTTCCTTTTCTCTTAAAGAAACTATTGCTTGCTCTCTTATTAATGAAAGCTATATCCAAGACAAACTGCATGATGGATGGTCTTTTAAAACTTCCCTCCTCCGCTAGATTAAAAAAAAAAAAAAAAAAGCTATATCCAATGCAGAGAGTAAATATTTATTATTATTATTTTTTAATGTAAAAGTGCCTCTAAATTAAAATATTAAGGTGACAAATTTCATTATTATTATTATTATTATTTTCTATACATTATATCGACATGGGAATGCACGGAATAAAAATGACACTTTTATGCTATGTTTTGAAAATGCCATGTTGCAGAGCATTCCAAACAATAATCTAGTGACTGAATACCTTCAAGGGAAACTCTAAATGAGCACACAACTTGACTTCATGAACATCCCACCACACCCTAACTTATAAAATATTATAAGTTTGACATTGTTTTTTATGACAAAGTGATCCTTCATCCATATCTCATCAAATACTTAGAGTGCAGTAATGATGAAATTCGAGAGACCTGTTTTGTTCGGATATTTTGTCGAACATATCGGACATTTTGTCAAACATATTGAATGTGCTGGCGAGATCCTAACACTTGGCGTTTAAAGTATTGGTAATGGTGGCATGGAAGGAGTAGATGTTGCGCTTGGTGAGGGAGACATTGAGCTGGTGTCGTGTGGACGATCGGTTTAGGTTAAGGGGCTGACATGTGGAGAGGACTGGCTGACATGTCGGACGGGCTAGCAGGGGAGAGCGAGCCGGAGAGAGCTATGGCTTTGAGAGGATGTGGGTGAGGGAAAATGGGAACCCTCTCTTTCTACAAGAGAGTTGGTGCTCTGGTGATGACTAAGTGGTATGCTCGTTTAGAGTTTCCCTACCTTCAATCTATGGTAAGGGACAAAATTACCAAGACACCCCTATGTTCATATCAATAAATCTGCAGTATCAGCAAATAAGGAATTTTTACTTATTTGCATAAATTAAGAAAAGATATGGACCACATGACAATATGAAATAGAACGTTACCAGCGGTATTAAAGAAGCGTAAAATTCTCCACATACTTCAGTAACATCACATATCGCCCACCACCTTCTCCCCCAAAAATATCAAAATAAAATCAAAATCAAAATCAAAATCAAATTCCCTCGAGACACCAACGATACCCATGGATGATCCATCATGGGCTTTCCTCTTCCTTGTCACACTCATCCTCTTCAATCTCCTCCCCTTCTGCCCAGCTAAACCCGCCCAATACTTCTCCTTAGGCCCACTAATCTATTCATTTCCTGTAGGGATGAGAATGATGATCTATTCCTTTTTCTAATTTAAAATTTTAAATATAAACGGACAAAGAATTAATTGTTAAACCCGTCCATTTCCATTTCTGATTTCTAACCTCACCTCTGTCCACAAGCTCCTCAAGAGTAATAATTAAGCCATGAATAATAAAAGTATGCCTAACTTAATTTCATACACACTACCTCTTTTACGTTACGAATGGCTCTTAATGTTGCGTCTCTTCGGAAACCAGGACTCTTTATCATAACTTTTGCTCGTTGCATACCTTGATCCCGTACAGTATGAATAGCGTTTGAGACAGCGGCTTGAGCAGTGTCTTTCTTCTTGTGCCTTTGAATCCAGAAGTACCGGCGAAGGCCCAAGAAACTACCCGACTTCGTACATCTATAACAGTTACAATAGTATGTATTGTTGAAAACTAATTTTTTGTGCATATATTAAGCCATGAATAATAAAAGTATGAGTCTTGACTTGATTACTCATTGGGTAAGGTGTCCATCCCACCTTCTCCCGTAGTTAGGATAATAAAAAACTCTTTGTTCATGTAGAGACGGAAAAGAGAGATTCCATCTTATCTTTCGAGCAACTCTTTCCGAAAAATGAATTGACTTCTTCTCCTTTTTCCACCATTCGTCACTGTTTTAATGCATGAATAATAATAGAGTTTTCCTATACATTTAAAAATGTGATATATTCATAAAAATGTACAAGATGACAATCTAAACTTATATAAGCTAAAGGGGGGTGGGCACCATAGTAACACACAATACACAAAGGTAGTCACCTGCAAAAGGTGGCCCACACAAACTAATAAGCTACCGAGACACGGGCAACAAGCCAATGTAATACAACTAGAAACCCATGACACCAACAAAAATTCATTCAAGGTTACCTGGTAACAAATTAAATTAAAAAATAAAAATTATATATAAACGAACTAGGACCTAGAGAAATCCTCCATAATCTTCCTCCTCCTCTTCAGCCCAAGTTGAGAACCCCCACTTCATCCCCATGGATCCATGGTGGGCCCTCGGCCCTCTCCTCTTCCTCGCCGTCGCCCTCAAACTCCTACTCCTCCCCACCCGAACCAAGGCCCAAAACCTCCCCCCAGGCCCACCATTCATCCCCATCATCAGCACCCTCCGCTGGTTCTCCCGCAGCCTCTTCGACATCGAGCCCATCCTCCGCGACCTCCGGGCCAAGTACGGCCCGGTCCTCACCCTCCGCATCCTCCCCTCCCGGCCCACCATCTTCATCTCCGACGGGGCCCTCGCCCACCGGGCCCTGGTCCACCACGGCGCCGCCTTCGCCGGCCGCCTCCCCACCACCGAGCCCAACCGCGTCCTCTCCAGCGACCGCCACAACGTCAGCTCCGCCCCCTACGGCTCCCTCTGGCGCCTCCTCCGCCGCAACCTCACCTCCGAGATCCTCCACCCTTCACGAATCAAACACTTCGCCGACGCCCGAAGATGGGTGCTCTCCATCCTACTCGACAAGCTCGAGGAGCAAGCCGATAGAGGGACTGGAACTGTGCTTGTGATGGAGAGTTTCCAGTTCGCCGCGTTCTGCTTGCTCGTGCTCATGTGCTTCGGCGAGAAGCTGGACGTGCAAAAGATTCGGGAGATAGAGGACGTGCAGAAGACGCTGCACAGGTCGATGCAGACGTTCGACATCCTCTCCGTGTTTCCGATGATCACGAAGATTGTGTTCAGGCAGAGATGGAGGCTGCTGCTTGATATCCGGCGGAGGCAGGAGGAGATATTCGTGCCGCTGATCCGCGCGCGGGGTGTTTGTTCTTATGTCGATTCTCTGCTGGAGCTTTCGATTCCTGAGAAGGGTGGAGGGAAGCTCAATGAAGGGGAGATTGTTAGTTTGTGTTCGGAGTTCCTGAGTGCAGGGACCGACACGACCGCCACTGCGCTGGAGTGGACCATGGCAGAGCTTGTGAAGCATCCGGAGATTCAAGAGAGGCTGGCGAGGGAGGTATCAGGGGT
This sequence comes from Dracaena cambodiana, assembly GCA_036321105.1. NCBI lineage: Eukaryota > Viridiplantae > Streptophyta > Magnoliopsida > Asparagales > Asparagaceae > Dracaena > Dracaena cambodiana. The sequence goes on from JAYEPQ010000007.1 coordinate 4,023,456, forward strand.
GGTGTCGCTGGAAGAAGAGATCAAGGAAGAGGACTTGCCGAAGATGGCGTATCTGAAGGCAGTGATACTGGAAGGGCTGCGGAGGCACCCGCCGGCGCATTTCGTGTTGCCGCACGTGGTGACGGAGGACACTGAGATCGGAGGGTATGTGTTGCCAAAGGACGTGTCGGTGAATTTCATGGTGGCGGAGATTGGGAGGGACGAGACGGTGTGGGCGGAGCCGATGGAGTTCAAGCCCAGCAGGTTTCTTGAAGGCGGGGAGGGCGAAGGCGTGGATATAACGGGGAGCAGGGAGATCAAGATGATGCCCTTTGGGGCAGGGAGGAGGATCTGCCCTGCGCTTGGGCTGGGGATGCTGCATTTGGAGTACTTTGTGGCGAATTTGGTAAGGGAGTTTGAGTGGAAGCAGGTGGAGGGTGAGGATATCGATTTGTCGGAGAGGTTGGAGCTTACGGTGGTCATGAAGAATCACTTGCGAGCTAAGATTGTTCGACGAAGGGAGAAGGAGAAGATGGTCGACAACATTTGACAGCACCAAACGTACAAACAACATAGTGTAAGATGATCAACGACATTTGATAGCACTAAATTCATAAACAATATAGCGTTGCAAGTTTAATTGTTTACGTTCGTTGTTCTCTTCTTGTAGCAGTGAGATGCATGTGTGGGGGTTCTTTCTTGTCTGTGACAATAAATTAGTAATGGCGTTTACCTTGGCTTAAGGGTAAGAGTTTGATAGATACTTTCTTGTAACTTGAAAGCCAAGTCAATATTGGGTTTGGTCTTTGCTTATGAAAAAGATGAAGACCAGATAGCTTGGTTTGTTTGAAAATGTGTTTATAGATTCGTCAATAATTCAGAAGAATCAAATCTAAGATGGTGACAGGTGAAGTGAGTAGAACAACAAAATCAATATCAGAAACTTGGCTTATAAGAAATTTAAACTGGTGTGCGATAATGATAATAAACAGTAACAAAAACGACAAAAACAACAGCAATAATAATAATAATAATAATAATAATAATAATAACTACTGCAGCATGATAACAATAAAGGTAACAATAACAATAATAAGTTAGCGGGAAAATAAAATTGATGGGATATACATTACAGTACAATCTAGACATATGAGTATCAAACAGTTGATAATGATAAAGCAGTAAATATCAACTTCAAGAGAATCTGTATATAAAACTAGCGTTCCTTATATATATATATATATATATATATATATATATTTTTTTTTTTTTTTTTTTTTTTAATTTTTTTTTTTTTTCCTGTTTACCAAATTGTTATAAGAAGCATTTGAAATTTGGCTAACGGTTTTCATGGCGACAAGCTTGTTAGCTAAGATCTTGTACGAGTATGGGACATCATGACACAACAAAGCACTGAAGGTTGCAAGATAAACATAGTTATAATTATAATATCACTCCTACAGTTTCTAAGATACACATACAAGCAATATAGCCAACATAAGGGCACGAAGAATCGAACATTTTCCAAAGCCCAAACTAAAAAGATCACATACATAATAGTAAGGGAAGAGCAGCTTACACACATAAAACAACTTATACGGGCGCAATACGATCTACCTGAATTTATCCGCTTTCCCTTTAGGCTGTACATTGGAGGTTGTAAGGCTGTACAGTAAAGCATTACGACCTGCCAGAACGAGCCGAAAAAACTCATCCAGTTGCTTGGCGAGGAGATCAAGCTCATGGCCAAAACATTCGGCAGTGTTGGCTAAATCTGAGGACGAGTCCTTCCATCCTTTTTCCTCATCACCGTCGGTGTTTCTTGATGTCAAGACTGGCTCATTGTTAGTGTTGATGGTTGGTTCCCTCCTTTGGTTGTGACCGATGTTCAAGTTGTGCAACTTCTCAACATGTCCTCTAACTGCCTCCAGCTCTTTTAGTAATCCGGACTTCCCCGATGAGAAAAGACTTCTCATTTCTCCGTTCACAGTAGCACGCAGGTCATTGAAAGCCTCGGCCCACAAGAACTCCCCAGAGACATGCAAATCTGTCAGTGGCTTCGCACAACCAGACAATGCTGCTGTAAAGATGCTACAAACGAATATGCTCACAACCTTCACACCGTACAAGGCTCTCATCAACACCTTGCCTCTAGCTGAGTTCTTAACTTTGACCACATGAAGCGTGGTGGTAAGTTCTTGTAAGATGGAAGAGGACTTCTCCAGCTTGAGACTCCTGGATTGAATCTTCTCCATCCAGTCATGAAGGGACGCATGGACTCGCTTGAGCTCTCCAGATGAAGGAGATGAGCCAGCTGAGGCCAAAATGTGCGAAGCATACTTGAGCAAGAGCTGGCTTTGTTCCAACCGTGCAACCTCAGAGGTCAATGCATTGCATATGTCGAGCAACTTCACACTGTCGTCCAGATACATGTCCATCCATTTCTCATCCCAGTCAGAAACTGGGAATTGAAGCGCAGTTGTCAAAGTGTTGATGTTATTGTGCATCTCAGACAATGATGCCATAGCAAGCCTCATCCAGGATAAGCTAAGAACATCTGAAATATTTGCAGGCTTCAGCTTCCTTAAACTTTCCATCAAAGTTTGCTCGAAGGAGGTAAGCAACGAAAGAAGCTTTGGTGAAATATAAGATCCCCTGGGCAGGATCATCCGGAATGGATTTCCAAACGGAAGAGAGGTCCGTTGCGCATCATGAGGTCGGCTCATTTTAATTCAACTGCTTACAAGGAAATGAACATACTTTCAATGTAAAAATTCAGTGAAGTACAAAGTCCATAGATCTCAAAAATTGAGAAACCCAGCATGGGTAAATATAGCATATCATTGAGGAAGTTGGAAACAGACAGTGACATTATTAAAACTTTTCCCTATTTCTTGCCCTAACCCACAACACCGTGGACGTGGACTCTCTAGCATGCTCACATATGCATCCTTGTAACATTGTGCAGCTGTGGTTGCAAAAATGAACCAAATTCTCTATCAGAATAAAACGTGTCCAAATCATAAGGTTTGTCATCCACAATATCATTGAAGGCACAAAGATTATGATGATGAAGGGAGTGAATCAAAGTGATATGCCTTGTGGAAGCTTTACAACTGAACGTGAATTGCCATAAAAGTAGCAAAGCTGGCAAAATATTAAATTTTCTTACTAAAAATGTAGTTATTTTGGCAAAGAATAAACTGCCCAAGCCCAAAAGTGAACCTTGACCAAACCAGGCTGGAGGGTTTTAATCTCCAAAAACCTATCCGGGTATTTCCTGTTGAGGAAAAAGATGTCACAACCACACATCGACAACCCTACTTGCTGGTGTTCATTCTCCAGACAAGGATGTCCTAGGAGCTCACATATCCCAGTACCAAACTCACCCAAGAAAGCTTAATGATAGTTTAACACTTCTTTTCACTGTGATATCTCAGAAAATTCTAGCTACCATTAATAAGGATAAGTGTTGGGTCCGACTGTGAAAGTCTAAAGCAACTTCTACAACTTGAATCTTGTATTACTTCAAATGACAAGACATTTTTCATGGCTGAAGAAATTTAAGACTTCATCATATAATCAATGCAACTAGGAGCTCGTTCCAAATAGTAAATTAGTACACAAATCAGTATGTCCTTAATAACTACTACTAAAGCACTCCAAAACACACTTTAAAAATACCCAAAACACTTTATTTTTTACATCCAAGCACAGACTTAGAGTATGAATTTTTGGTAGCTTGTTACCTTTACTTTAGAGTATGAATTCTTCATGGCTTGTTGTCTTTATCTTAAAGTATAAACACTTAATTTTCTCCTAGAAAGAAGAAGATGATCTCTCAAAAAAGAGAAGGATCATTTTTAGATTTTTAGTTCTGTTTTTATAAACGGTTGGTGACAAAATCACTTTATCTCTAAACAAAGGACCCAACCTTATCCCTGACAACACGAAAATTTTCTTCCCGATCGGGCCCGAATGGACTGCTCCCTAGTGATATTTACCGCGAGGTTGTGGTACAGTTGGGAGTACTGGATCTGATTTTTGACAGTCATGATCATTTCATCCGGAGCTTCATTTTGATCTGTAATGTTTTCTGGAATTCATCCCTGCAGATTGTGTCATCCCGATTTTTAAATAGATATTACTTTTAAACTGATTTGGGATAAAATTTTCAATTAGTTTTGTATAGAAGTAGGATCTAATTCAACTTATGATAAGAATAGAAATTGCAACTAGTTTTTAGGATGAGATTACTATTATGGTATTTCTATCTTTTATTTGGTTCTATCCTTATTCAAATCACTAATCCTTGTGATAAAATAAAAATTGTACTCTCATGAAATTTCATTCTGGAGAAGATTAGAACCTTATCTTCTTTCTATTGTAAACTGCCTTTCTATGAGGTTAATTTCCAAGGGACTAGTTTACCATAAACGAAGCTTCCATTGCCGCAACGTTTGACACGGTTTGACCACTGGGTGGCAGCATGACCGCTACCTGGCAGTCAAATGTGACCGAGTTGAATTTGTTTTGAGGTTCCTCTTTTAACTTGTAAACTCTTTTCATCTGAACTAAAACTCTATACTGTTGCGTGGGTTTCAATCCTTCTTGGCTTGAATCATTATTCTGCGCTCTCCATTTATTTGGAAGTTTCATTTATTTTGTTGTCTAGAAAAGTCGAACTTATGAACACATGATTATAGCTAAATTTGAAACCAAACCCTTCACACAGATATGTAGATGTTAGACCTCAAAGTGATGGGAACTGCGTAAAATCCAAATTAAGGAATAAAGAACACCAATATCCTTTGGGTTTCAATCCTTCTTGACTTGAATCATTATTCTGCGCTGTCCATTTATTTGGAAGTTTCATTTATTTTGTTGTCTAGAAATGTCAAACTTATGAACACATGATTATAGCTAAATTTGAAACCAAACCCTTCACACAGATATGTAGATGTTAGACCTCAAACTGATGGGAGCTGCGTAAAATCCAAATTAAGGAATAAAGAACACCAATATCCTTAAAATCAAGTTATGAGTTTATAGGTTGAGTTTGGTTTGAAAGAAAATGGAAGAAAGAAAGAGAAAGAGAAAAGAGAAGAAAAGAAGATGGAAATTAGTTTTTTCTTGATGCTTGGTTAATAAGAAAATATTTTCTTTTTTTCAATTTTCTCTCAAACCAAACAATAGAAATATTTTCTTTCTTATTTTCTTTTATTTTCCTTGAATTTCACTCAAACCAAACAGAGCCATAGGTATCCTCAAAAATTGCAAGACTAATTGCAGTAATGATCGATACTCAGCCAAACAAATCAGCCAGCCTCATGAACCAGTCTTCAGAAATTATCAGATTCAAGTTTAACAACAGAATAAAAGAAAAAAAAAATTAACCCAACACACGAGACAAGATCAACCTAATTAATGATTAAAGCGACAAGCGATGATGAGACGAAATATTTTTAATTTTCCTTCTTCTAATTCTATGCAATCAAGAATCCTAAACACACCATACTACCCCCTAAATAACAGATCTAAATCAGCTCAAAGCAGATCAATCAACTTCAGAAATCATCAAAAAAAATTAATCCAGCTACCTAATTCTTTTATACTTTCACCCAAAAAAAAATGATAAAAATCACTAATTTCCACAAAGACTTTTCTTTTTTTCAATTTTATAATTGCCAGTAACAGATCTAATGAGCTCAACCTCAAAAATCAACAAGAAACACAAAATAAGCCATCAGATCTGCAACAAATACAACAAAACATAACAGACCTGCAAAAAAATAAGCAACTCGAGCACAGAATTACCTGAAACAATCAACTTTTCACGGAGATTTCAGCCAAAAAATCCAAATCGATCGTAATTGTAGCAGATTTAGAGCCAATAATTATCAGACAATTAAATGAACAAAAAAAGAGGAAATTTTAGGGTTTTGTTCCCAGAAATTCGAGATAAGTCTCGACGCGGTCTTCTTTTATGAACCGTTGGTTGAGGCGAGGGTAGACGGCCGCCCACCAGTTTCACACCGTAGACTTTTTCTAATTGATATTTGGGGTTTTTACATATCTGTCCCTAATCTTTAAAAATTAGAATTTAGTCCTCCAAATCATTTATAATTTAGTCCCCAAATCTTTTAAGTTAGTACAATTTAGTCCCTTAGCTATATTTTTTGTCCGAATTTCCCGTTATATCTCTGAGTTACTTCACTTTAGTTCTCCCTTCCCTCTTCCTCCTCTCTTCCTCTCATATTGGGTTCCCCTCTCTCCAGTCTTCTCCTCTCTCTCTCTTCCATTTTTTTTATTGGGTTCTCCTGAGTTACTTCACTTTAGAGATTAACTAGAAGGGAAAAGAGAGATGAGAAGAATGGAGAGGGAAACCCTATATGAAGAGGAAGAGAGGAGGAAGAGAGAAGGGAGAACTAAAGTGAAGTAACTAAGAGAGGTATAAAGGGAAATTCGGGCCAAAAATATGATTATAGGACTAAATTGTGATATCTTAGATTTGGGGACTAAATGTAAATATGACGATTTGGGAACTAAATTCTAAATTTTAAAGATGTAAGGGATAATTATGTAAAAAACCCCTTGATATTTTTCTGATCATGGAGACAGAGTGATATCAGGTATTTGGTATTGAACAGGAAACAGGCATCGCGAGGTAGGTGTTGCGCGTTAGTTCGGGTGCCACGTTGATAGCCTATTGGTTTAAAGTGCTTTTTTTGTACTATAGTACCTGAGACATTTTGTATTTCACACTCTAAGTCATACCTACGGTCATGCGTTTTGCATGTTTTGATGCTATTTGCGAAAATTTGAACGCCCATGGCAGGGAGTTTAAAGTAGCACATCATTTGTCATGGTGAGCCACTTTTCTTGATGAGCACACCCTTTTTTGTGAAAAGTGAGGATTTTTACTAGTGAGCACACTCTGTTTTCTCTACCATCCTTTCTTTTTTTTTCTTCACCACCTTTCCAAAACCGCCTCTCCATCACTCCACCTCCCCATCTCCTATGCATCCTAGCCCCTTGCCCTATGCCCGATGTCTCGCTGCATTGCGCCTAATGCTACCGTAGGCTCCACGTTCGATGGCATCGCAGCCCTCGCACCCTTTCGGTACCTGCTGTACGGAAAATAATACTATCCGAAATATAAATCTCGATAGAAAATAATATCATCCAAAATCTAACTCTAAATGGTAAATTATTATCCGGAATATAATCCCAGACAATAATGTTCTTTTAGAGAATGGAGATTGAAAACAAGGATATTAATATCCAAAAAATTCAATAGCAAACTTATTATATTAACCAAATTTGTGAAGTGTATTCACTACGATAAATGGTGTGCTACTTTAGAAATTCTCCCATGGCATGAAGTTGCAAGCGGTTTTTTTTCTCTATCCTCTACCAACAAGCCTTGTCTTTATCGAAATTACCTCTCTCTCAAATTTATAAGACATTCTTTCAACTCTGATAAAAATTCAATTTGAATAATATTTCAAAAAAATATTTTACCTCTCATAGAAGTTTTTATCTTTTGTCTTCTTTACTATAAATTTGTGTTTATTTTAAAAGTCTATTTATTGTAAAAAAAAAAAAAGAATGTTTTCATATTAAAGTTAAAGACTTTTCACATAATTGAGGGTTTAAAAATACCCTAGAACACCTTGATGTCAAAGCAAAAGTGTTTCCTCATGCTTCGTTCAGCGTAACTAGAAAGAACAAATGCAATTGAACCTTGTATCTGGTGGTATCACCTCTCTTTAATTTGTAAGACTCATTATAAAAACTCAATTGGATAATATTGCAAAAATTATGTGAGAAGAGTAATTGGATAATGTTGTCTCTATGGAAATTACCTATCTCTCTATGGAAACTAAGAAGCACGAATATTTCTATCATAAAATCATGTCATGTTAGATTCAAAAAATTTTATTAAGCGGGTCTAAAATTGACTCATAGACACTTTTATTATCATCCTTTATTATTAGTATATTTCAATAAAGCAACATGCAATTAGAGAAAAACAAGGGGCTGAAAAGCTCCTAGTTATCTAGCTTGAGATAATGATGAATCTAGCTTTGATGATTTTTTCAATATCGCATTCAAATTTTTTTTTTTTTTTTTTTTTTAAATAAAGGAATATTCGAGCATCGGTGAGATGGAGACGTTCCCAGGTTGGGCCGACAAGTTGGGCGGAAGAATGGAGCCCAGTTTGGTGTTATCTTGAACCCAAGGGCAAGAAATCTCTAATGCCGATGGAAGCAAATTGACGCACATGAAAGTCAAATCTTAGGCTACTTCTGTCATTTTAATCAGGCTACGGACAGGGATGAGAATGGAAAATTCTAAATGAGCACACCACTTTTGACTTAGCAACGGTTTTAAAACCACTCTTGGAATTAGTTTTCAAACGGTTTTAACAATATTTAACATTCGAAAACTAATTTCCAACCAAGATAAAAACAAAATTAAAAAAAAAATGATAAACTTTTAATTTTTTACAGTATTAGAAGGTGGTGCTCATTTAGAATTTCCAACGTGAGTGGATGGACCAATATTTAGCCCGTCTATTAAATATTTGTTAAATAATTGAAATTTTATTTTTAGTTTAAACTTTTCAATAGAACGTGCCAAAGATTGGTTTTTAGATCCATCCATTTACATCTCTAACTTCAGACTTGGCTAATATATGTTTTTGGAAGTAAAACTTTCTGCAAATTTAGACCAAAATCTCAACTAAAAAATTTGAACATCAAGCCAACAAGCATGACATGTACCATGTGCCCATGTTATTCTTTTTTGAATCCATTTTGTTGGGAATATTTATAGAGAAATAGAAAGGAATGAAAAAAAACCAAACAAAACGATTAGACAAGATATAACAAGATATTCATCATAAACTCCATAAAAATTTTAATCCCATAATATAATGTCCAAAGTGCCATTCCCTCTAAAAATCTTGGGAACTGAGTAGCGAGTATCGAAAATTTAAAAACTCAAAATAAAGGGAAAAGGCAAAAATAATTTCTTTAGATTTTTCAAATTAATAAGACATAATAAAACTATATATTATATTGAACTCAACTGAAAGGTTGCTTGCTAGGATTAGTCTCAATTAAAGTAACAACAATGGGATGTCTATACAACTACAAAAGAAAAAGACCAACTATATTAACTTAATTTGATAATCAAGGTATCGAAGATTTTTTTTCTCAAAATAAATTGCTTGTACATACATTAATTAATAATTAATTAATAAAAAATTAGCAAGAAAAAAAGAAAAATAATATAGCTAATGAACATTGTCTTTAGCATCATTCCTCTCAAAATTATGAGAAATTCTGAATTCGACTTTTAATAGGAACTAAATTTGTGTGTGAGTTTGACACATAAATTTGTACAATTAATAACAACAAATTTGTTATTAAAAGAATAAATAAATCTATCACCCTTTCTTTTGGTTTTAAAGGATAAATAGTGGATATATAGATACTATAGCGGCATTTATATCCCCAACTATCTTTTTTCTTTGGTAACCAAGTCCATTATATTGTCCATCACAATCGCGAACGCATCCTTAAACTTCACGAACTCGGAGCTCGAATCTCCGTACACCAATCCGGGCATGAGCTCGTAGACGATAAACCTCCTCATCTCATTTCTCTCTTCCAACGACACACCCTTCAACCTCTCTACTACGTCGACCTTCCCTTGTCTCACCTCCTCTTGGTCGATGAACACCGAATATTTCCGGTGATCCTCGGGCAAATGCCATGGATACTGATAATATGCCGTGAACGGGTCGAATAGTACGGGAATGCAGCCCGCCACCAGGCTGTCGAAGACTGATTTTCGAGTTGGGCTATCTCCGGGAGGCTGCAGGCAGAATTCCGACTCCGTAAACGCCGTGATCACGTCTTCCGGGCTGCTGCAGCTGCCGGAGTTACAGTCGAGGAATCTGTTGATGCATACATATATATTTTTCCAATTAGTTATCGATGTTTTGATTGAAAGCAATTATCATATTTATTCATTCAAATAATCATCGTTAATATATAGAAAAGTGTACCTAAAGTAATTCTACAGTGATTTGCCTACAGGGGCGACCCTAGATTTCAATATGAATCGCCATCTTTTCCTATAAAAAAAAATAATTCAATATGAAGAGTGTATACGGACGATCTGAATTGTTTATTATAATATCAATGGTGTTGTAATTTTTTTTTTTTTTTGCATTTTTAATAAATTTTGATCGTATATTAGATAAGGATAAAATTAACGGGTTTCAGTAATAGAACAAATAATTCATATTGATAATAAAGAAATACTTAATATCACATGTTTTTTTTTTTTTTATATACTACCTTTTTAAAGTATGTAGATGATATATTTTTTATATTGAGATTTAGAGATTTCCAACTCTATATAGACACTTCTGTTATATCAATCTTATATTTGTCCCGATGATACGAAAATAAAATCGAAGACATGACGAATTTATCGCATCTTGCATCCGAACATAAAATAATAACGAAAGAGGTATTTTTAAATTTTGAGTAATTTACTAGACCTCATTGTTTTCATTAATTTTAATTTATTTACGTATGGGTTAGTAGCACTGCAGACCTCCCATCATAGTTAGGTAAAAAATCTTATAAATGAGTAAATTCAAGGGCAAATCCACTCTCATGACAGGGTGGACTGCCGCCATTCCTCAAAAAAAAAAAATTAAATTAATATCTAAAACTAGTCTGTATTTCTTTAAATTTTAAATCTCTTATTTTCATGTTGAATAAGTCAAAACTAAATTTAGTTTATGGCCATTTGATATTGTTTTTTCTCCCCACTTTTTTTTTTTTTACTAGAAACTCTCTTTTTCAATCACACGGTGGAAATTTGGTATTTATAAAATTATTTTTAGCTAATATATTAACTTGTAAAATTATAATTTTATAATCGTATTCATAATATTATAATATAGAACTTTTTGATAGGAAATAGTTTAACTATAAATAATATATTAACTTGCTATTCTCACTCTGAGATGAGCTATTCAAACAGTTTAACTTTGAATAACTTTATCTTATTAGTTTAAGTGTATGGATCAATCCTATGAGTAATAATATTTCAAAGGATTAATTACACTCAGATCCCTTGTAGTATGGGACATGTAACACTTAAACCCTCTGAATTTTAAAACTCTCACTTAGACCCCTGAATCAGGGGATCTGAATGTAATTAAAACCCTATTTCAAAAGTATGATCTAGCCCTAGTCAAATTAGTCTTTAGATTAGGCCGATTGTTGACGGTATAAAAGTACTATCATTCAAATTTTCAGTCTTTATCCAGTCGTTTCAGCCTCATATATACCTGCAGTCGCCACTGCTCGCAACACAGTTCTTGATCAGGAGAGACCTGATGCTCTCCGACTGATTGGGCCTCGCGCCCCCGGCGAACGTCACCAGGCTCCTCCTCTTCGAGCACCCTACCCTCGCCTGCCACCTTTCGACATCGGCGTCCCCACTCGGATGGAAGTGCGTCGGGTGAGGGATCCCGATGTCCTTCGCCTCCCACGGCTGCCTCTCGATCAAAAACTTGTACGGCGCCCGCATCTCCTCCATCGACAAGAACCTGCTCCCCCACGAATCCCCCTCCCTCCGTCGAAAGTCCCACGATATCTTGCCCAGCACAAACATGTGATCCTCCCCGCCGTGTCTCGACCACGAGCTCCTCCCCTCCAACCACCTCACAAGCTCGCTCCCCAGCGCGTCCTTGACGTCGTCGTCCGACACGTTCTTGAAGTGCCATCTCAGAATGTCGAACCCCCCGTAGAATGGCACGTAGAACAGCCTGGCCTCGTCGGGGCTCCACACTCGGCACGGATGCTTTAAAACTCGGGAGTGGAATATGAGCTCCAGAGAGTACTGGTGGGTTCGGTACCATCCGCTGCCCAGCTTGGGAATCGGCTGGCCCTTCCCTTCGTTGGTGAAGTAGTCGCAGAGGTCGGTCCACGGGAGGAGATTGCCGCACTGGGTCACCAAGTCTCGGTTGAACTTGGGAGGGAGGTCGTAGACGAACACCCCACGTCCGTCGCACGACCGTCTGGCTGCTGCTGTTCCGTTGGAGGCGGCCGCCCAGGAGCGGATCAGCTGGACTTTTTCGCGGACGGCGCTCTGCGCATTGCCTATCTGACTAGCCATATTCCTCTCTTCTCTCGACATCACGGGCGTGCTTTCGACTTCCGAGGAGTTGATCAGCGTGACGATGCCGGGGTGGGGGGAGTTGAGGCCGCCGGAGATGCAGTAGAGGTCGAGCTTGCGGGAGTTGGTGACGCATATGTGGAACGAGGAGGAGAGGAGAGTGGACGCGCACCAGATGGTGAGGATGAGCAAGAGGACGAATATTGGCGAGATAGTGAGAACGGACTTGGTCGAGGTCTGAGTTTGGAGGATTGGATCTCTTGTTGCCTGGTGAGCTTCGGCCGACGACCGTCGCCGAGGAAGAGAAGAAGCCATTGCTGCTGCTTCTGCTGGTTGTTGCTGCTGTACTTGTGTGTTGTTATATGGTGTGATTCTTGTCGTTGTGATGAACATGTAAGCACGTTTTTTTTCCTGTTAGAAGGAGGTTTGCACGTTGACGACTGTGACTGTATTGTTTGTTGACAAATTTATGCTTTTATGGCAAAGATTGCTGTCCGTGTATCTAGATCTCCAAAGTGGAAAAATATATCAAAATGAAAAATTAAATTTTAGCCCTCGATTTAGTTAATGGGTGGTTAAAATTTTATTTTATTGTCAGGTAGATTTCAGTGGAAATCATAGAACAGTTATGTTAGTAATTATGATTTTAATTGACTACTAATTTAAGGAAAATTCTAAATATATTATCTAATTTCTAAGTATCCTTCTATTTTTTCCTCTCTAATTTCTAAATTTCCATCTCTCCTAACTATCCTCACTCATCTAAGTAGTTCAAATCTACTAAACACCTCAATTTTTTTTTTTATTATTATTAGTTGTAGATAAGAAAATAAAGTATTGACATGTGAAAAATAAAATATTAACAAATATAGAAAGGACTAGGGATAAGGAGAAAAAGTTATCATCTCGTGGTATGGGATCGAGTGTGCCTAAGTAAGAAGGGAGGAGGGCTTCGACTCGAAAATATGAATGAAAGGTGATGACACATACTCTGATAACCTATTTAGTAAGGTACTAAAAGAAAAATGGCTCTAGAAAGGGGCTATGATCGAAGAGCAAGAAAAACTTAATAAATACATTTGTATTCTAGAAAAGTTTAATGGCAGTCAAATCCATATTTTGGATTGGTTTGTTCTATTAGTTAGCATGCAATAAGGAAATCAGTTTTTTGAGAGATAACTAAGGCAACGGAGGAAAGCTTAAAAAATATATTCTTCAGATTATTTAAATTTATACTAGATCTCGATAGCTCAATGAAGAATAAGGCGATTTAGGCCTCGCTATATCTAAGGATCTAGAAATGAGGGAACTCAAGAAAGTTTTGATACAGATCTTGAATAATATTATAGAGAATAAAAGCTTCAACAAAAATTCTTATATTTCTATAGTTGATTACAAGAAATGCTATCCTCATATGGGATAATCTTCACAATAGATGATGGATCGGACCAAATAATTACCTATTATACAGAAAGGAGAAGGTTACATATTCCTAAATTAATCATACAACAAGAATGTGGAAAATAGTGTTAAAATACAAAATAATTTCTCTTAATTCTCACTACAACTTCAGAGTTTTGATATAATGGAAGAGTTTTTCAACTTGGTATCAAAACAACCGCTGCACAAAGTCCAGATTTCTGCCTTATAACCCACCATCTACTTCTGCAAAAAACCATAGAGTAGACAAACTATCCACTTCACCAATGAGTCACTCTTCGTTTTGATAACAATATTGCAATTTGATTGATTAACCAACTTAAATTTCCTAATGAGTCAGAACTGGAAAAGCAACTTAAAATGCACTGCACCATAAGCAGAACAGTTCTAACTTCAGTGTGCGTACAATTTACAATTGAAAATCAAAACTGGAGCCTTACTGTGCGGTTCCGTACCAAAAAAAAGAGGCAGTAACAATATAGCAACAACAGAACTGATCAAGGCTGACTTGCTCACAAAACAATCACGTTTCAGTCTTAAAGAAGTGCTCAATATGAAACTGTCCACTTTGTTTGGCTCCACACTTGAGTTTCTTCGGCCATAACGTTTTCGCCTCCTCTTCCTGCATAATACCAGGAGCTGAACATAAGCAAGATTTTATACGCAAGAGATACAAACCAACGATAAAGGTAAGGTAGGAACAGCTAGCTAAACCCACCGGAACATGATCGTGATCTCTTAGCACCTTGACTCTTCCACCTCGACCATCAGAACCAACAGATATCAACTTCCCAGTGCTTGTAGCTGTCTTGAGGGACGACGACTTGGACCACTTCCCGACGGTCCTGTTTGCGCCTTCAAGCCCAAATAGTCCACCTGATATACGTAGATCTTCCATCGAGCGTGGGTTCATGATCAGAAACAAGATAAACATAAGGGCTTGATCATAAAAAGATTTGCCTTTTCAATTCAGCTAGAGATTGTCAGGTGTCTATACAATCTAAGATTTACTTTCAAGCATTCAAGCAAACAAATTAAAAGAATCAGTGGAGATGCATGTAGGCATCGAGAATATTCAGCTTCATCTACATAAATAAAGATATGGGTACGATATGGTAATTAAATCTCATAAATTTTACATAAAATGCGATGTTCATGTTAGATATGTTTCTCTAAAATGCGACTCATCCATTTTATAATAAAATGTGACGTATTTTGGATCGAAGGATACAGTTCGCTATCATGTGATTCTATAACCACCTTGATGGAAGGAGTTATAAAAGGAAGTTCTTTTGCCTACACATTTTAAAAAAAGAGAAAAATTGCATACATCAAGAAATTCATGGAGCATGGAGTAGGCAAGAAGATATATAATCTTCTTCTACATCGTCAAGTCCATTCCTGCTTAAAGAACAACACCCGAGGGACGAGGATGAGGTAGAGAGTCAACCAAACCAGTAGCAAGAGCAGAACCACCAACAGCAACGAGGAAGATTACATACAACAGATATGGAGGAAGCCTGTAATTTGAATTGCACAAATGTAATCTCGTAATTATAATTTTAGTAGTAGACTAGTTGTAGTTGTACAAACACACCTATTAGGTTGGGTTCGGCAATGTATTAAGAAAATATAGTTTCATTATGCCTTATTAATGAAATGTAGGGAAATATAGACCACCGTTATTCTCAAAAAAAACGTTTGTGCCTGCTTAAGCAAAATTTCTCTCTTTCATTGAATAATCATGGAGGAAGGTATGTTTATATTTCAAATTTGATACATGCATGAAGTAGAATATAGAGTTCAATCATATCATTAAGTGATAGATATAGATAAATTGGTAATTGTAGCTTATCTATTTCATACAATTTAATCCTATAATTAGGGATGGTAATGGACGTGTCTATGGGTCAATTTTTCGCCATTGCTATAAAAAATTTAAATTAAAAAAAAAAAAATATTATTTTAATTCAAAATTTTATAGACGGGCCAAAAATCGACCCGTGGATACGTCCATTAACATCCCTACCCGTAATATCACATAGAATAGCAGAAAAGGTATCGATATGATAGAACACAATGGATTATGATGATGCTTCAAAGTTAAATGACTCCCCCACGAAAGCAGATGAACATAATTTGCTAATCTTACAATTTCATGAAATCAGAAATGGACTCACCTGGGCAAGCAGCAGAATCACATGTGGGAGCTTCCTTTTTCACTACATATGAAGGTGTTTGCTTGGAGATGTCATCAATAATTAACGTTTCGGTCGTCCAAGTTGAACTTGTATGTGTTACTTTTCTTGTTATTATTCTTTCAGAAATGCCATTCTCATCGCTCTTCATTTTAATGCCTGGACTCCAGGGTCGACCAATATGCGGATTGGCAGACAAATCTTCAGGATTAGAGAACGAAGTAGCATTTGTCGCAGGAATATCTGAATCCGGCACCAGATGCTGGTTCTTCTCCGGAGACAATCTCAAACAATCTTCATCCATTAAGTATGAGTCTGTTTCTAGATCAACTACACTGTTGTTTTCCTTTGATACCATGGAAGTAGAAGCATTCTGAACTTCAGGACAGTTGGCACATCGTTTTAAATGCTCCGAGTGGTTAGTTGATAAGCTTGTGGGATTTGATTTTGTCATCCGTTCTGTCAGACTCCTAGCTTGGTTCTTTTGTGAACGTTTCAAATTTCTTAGGACCTCATTTTCTTTTTCTTCAAGTGCCTTCTCCAATTCTTGCAACCTAGTCTGGCTTGTAGGCAAGCAGAAAGACATTAGAGTTAGATCCATGGAAGCAGCATCTAGAAATAATGTGGGGGTGCCAAGGACCTTGCCTTTAGTCTCCTCATCTTTTCTTTATACTTATCAAGCTTATTACGAGCACGAGTGTCCGATCTTCCCATGAGATTGCATTGGGCCATCAGTTCTTTATAGCTCCTAAGAAGTCATGCATATAGGTTAGATACTTTTGGAAAATGTTTATGATGAAAGCATAATGGATGGACACAAATCCCTATTCATCAGCAGAAACGGGCATAGTAATTTAAGATAGCTTTCCCCATCAACTTTCAATTGAAAATACCATATAAATTGCTCAAGAAATATTGAAAGATGGCATAGAAATATCAACATGATCGATCCGGCGTGATTCTCTTTTGGTTCATGTAGCCTACCCCAACTACTTGGGATAAAAGGCTTAGTTGTTGTTGTTGTGGCATAGATTTAGTTGCATTAGCACCATTTTGAGTACATGAAGCACATAAAGCTATTACGTGAAAGCCATAAGGTATTGATCATGTTAGCAGCAGCCAGCATTTAGGACTTTTACTGCAGAAGAAGATGCTGCATCTCAAGTAGATGTCAGAAAGTAAATACAAGGATGCCCAGAATTATGTTCTGTGAGTTCTTCCTCAGAAATTAAGTCCACCCGATTGAGTACCCCCAATTCGAAATGAACCCTGGACCTCATCATCTCCTTCTCTCTCCACATAGCTAATGTACTGAGAGCTCTTGTTAGTACCTAGATTCTTTAAATGTCCTGTTTTTTACAGTTGATCATCGACTCACAAACATGCAGTGGCATTGTTATTTCTTAGTTCCCATGTCTAGCAACAATATATGTGCATCTTGTGCATTTCTTCCATCTTGGACATTCCAGTGACCAAGTCAAGGAAAACTAGTTATCCTTCCTAATTGGCTCTGGAGAAAAACAAATAACAGAGTGTAAATTCAGAACTTTATGGTACTATATGTTTTTCATAAACATGAAGGTCAACTTGTAAGACACATCAGTGACGACCATGGTGAGACTTTCAGCACATTAGATTCTGAGAAGAAATGGTGACATAGACTTCAAGAAGGTAAGTTGGCCTTGTCTAATACACAGATCTTAAAGAAGAACAGTATCATGAAAATAGAATAGATATTTGACCTTAATATCTTAGTTTTATCTATGAAGTATGGACATAGACACGGGACATTGAAACAACACGACACAGATATAAAGACACGACAAACTTAAAAAATAAAAAGGATTCGAGAGTACGGGGACATGACAATATAAATATGCACGTATTTATATATGACATACAAATAATGCGCATAGAAACTCATAATCCTTAAGACATATTTTTTTAAAAAAAAGTAGAAAGAAATAATTTTTTTTAATAATTAAAACATTAGTGCTAATCAATAATTTAAAACATCAGTCAGTTTAAGTATCCGGATTTTATTATTCAGAATGATGGAGAGATCGATAATGATGTTAACTATAAGATACAATATGGTTGGTTGAAATGGAGAAGTACAACGGGAATTTTAATATTCCATTAAGACTGAATGGAAAATTTTATAGGACTGCTATTAGACCAGCTTTATTATATGACACGAAATGTCAGGCTATAAAGAAACATCATTCACAAAAAATAAATATAACAGAGATATGCATACTTCGATAGATATATAGCAACATTGGAGAGATAAAGTGAAAAATAAAAATATTCGTGCTAAAATAGGTGTAGCTCCCATCGATGAGAAGATGCGAGAAAATCACTTACGATAGTTTGGTCATGTGTAACGTAAACCTATAAATGCACCAGTTCGACGAATGGAGCTTATCAAAATAGAATAAGTTAAAAGAGCGAAGACAAAAAATAAAAAAAATATAAATTGAGACATGGATTTTAAAGGTTTAAATGAGGAGATATTACATGATAGGAATGAATGGAGAAGGATTATCAACGTGATCGATCCGGCGTGATTCTTTTTGGTTCATGTAGCCGACCCCAAGTACTTGGGATGAAAGGCTTAGTTGTAGTTGTTGTTGTTGTGGTGCTAATCAAGTAACTACATTGAAAAAGAGAATCCAAATTCAATTCCCTAAACAAGTACCTTCTATCTTTACAAGGTATTTTAGGCCTATTAATTTAGTAACCCTTTACATCAAAATTTTTATCTTTTTAGACAATTCATAGTCCCATAACATTCAATATGTGATCTTTATGACTTTTTGAAAGAGGTCATAGTGTCGACCCATAATTTATAAAAGCAGACACGACTCTGACATGAAAGTTTCTAGATTCTTATAATTTAACACGACTTTTGCGCATCTGATACATATTTGTCATACAAGTGTCGGTGTTTGAAATGTATCAAACACATAAATCTATTGCTATAGCTACCAACATGCCTAATGGTATCTCTATTGGTACATCCAATGTTAAAAATAACGCGTTATGAAATCCGTTATATTGCGTTACGTAACCTAACGGAAACCCAAAGCTATGTAACAATTGGAAATAACTCAATGCATCGTAATAGTACGTTTTTTATGTTATTTTACGTTATATTACGTAACGTTACATTAAATTTCGTTATGCTACGTTATTTACAATTATCTTTTTAGTAATTTCTATATTGTTGTTGATTATTATTTTGATTATTACTGAACTGCTGTAATTTTATTACTTGATTAGTTGTTGGTTTGTTTGATTGTTTATGGAATTGCTAGATTTTTAATTTGCAATTATTTTCTTGTTCGCTAGTATCCTTTTTTATTACTAAAATATCTTACTTATTAATTCTATTGAATTTTTAAGTAAACTAAAATCAACAATTACAAATAAGATAAATTGAACATTACAAAATATAAATTACAATAATAATAATAATTGGAATTGAAATAAAAAATTAGAATATTATTTTCTTGTTTAAATGATGACTGTAATTACAGTTGCAAATTTAATATAATTTATAAAGATAAATGTGAAAATTATTGTGAACTTAATAATACAATTAAAATAGGTTATGATTGTAAAATGGTTTTATATTCTTTTTTTGATATTTTAAATTTATTTTTCAATTTATAAAAATTATTTTATATAGTTTATATTTATTTTTATTAAATAAATAAGAAATTGCATAACTTACGTTATGCGTTACGTTATATGCGGTATAACTTAACAGAGGCAAAATGTTACGTTACCATTATCACTATTTTAAACATTGGGTACACCAATCAGTAAAACACTGTATCAGCTTAAAGATTTGGTTTTTGACTCAAATTTTAAGAAGTTCAGTTGGATTAAAATTGTTATTTGATCCCTTGGATTAAATATGGATGGACAAGATTAAAAGAAAGGCATAGAGCATATTTGGAAAGAGAAAATCTCTACATCTATAGATGTGCCATTCTAGTTCAAGGGTTCTCTCAAGCTTTCAATGGCATTGATGGAGATCAAAAATTTAAATAAAATAGGAAATTTCTATCATGATTCTATTATTGATGTTTGGAATCAGCATTGATCAATATCTCCAATTAATAGATCAAAAATTATTCTACAAAATTGGTAACTTGTACTTGTTTGTATTTTAATTCTCTCTATTTACAGATCCATATCTATGAGAGGCTTGTCATTGCAATTTGAGATAGCTTGGAAGTTAGAGCCTATACTGTGGTGATCGAACAGTAGAGTTGGATATTTGGTTATTATTAAGTCATGGATGTCGAGCAATTATGATTCAAACTATTGTGATTGACATTTATCATAGTGCAATTCTTTCATAATTTTTCGCCAATTTGGGTTTTCCAGTAAAAATCTATGTGTCTATGTGTTAATTATTTAATATTTTTCGTTGCACATTGTTTACTTGATTGTTTGATTATTATTCTATTTATCCATGGAATACCAAGCATTTTTGCACTTTTTCAATGGGAAATGAACTCAACTTTTTAGAGTTATGATTAAGGCATGCAGAGGGCCAAACTGTTCTTATAGAATTGAAGTCTCAAACAGGTTCTTCTTTGGTATCCTCAACTCTGCTGCATATGCAAAGTGACATTCAACAAAAACTATACATTAAATATAGAAATAATTTTCCTTTATTATATGCTAGCTTATAGGAGATATCAATATTACATTTCACAGATTAACTACCATACGAGCATGAAAAATGACACTTCTCTGAAGTATTCATTAACTTACTTGTTGCGAAGAGCAAGCGACTTCTTTAAAACATCTATTACATTCTCTGGGTTACCACCATGACCAAGCGATGCAAGCTTCACCATCTCTTCTTCCCCCAGATTCAGATCCGTTGCCCTGAAAATTTGATTGTACACATTGAAAAGAAGCTGAGTAAGAAGTCAAATAGCCAATCAAGTTCGCAGTATATGCTTGCAGAAACTACTCTTACAATTTTACCGCAGCAAGCTCCTTTGCCAGTCCCAAATTCCTCTCCTGCAGCTTTGTGCACTCTGTTGATGTTCTCGACAGTTCCTGGTGCATGTGTATTCGATTCAACATAGAGTATAAAAGCCAATAAAGTGAGAGAAAAAAAAATTGCATCTAAAGGCCATAGAAATTCACCTCGGCCTTCACTCTAAGATGCTGCTCTAAACGCTCCTTCTCTTTTTTAAGTTCTCCTTTCCTCGTTTCCTCTTTCTTCGCAAGGTCCTTCCATGCTGAGAGCTAAAGAAATTAACCGTACGTTTATTAGAATCATTGAAATGGACATCGACAACAGGGTATTTTTGAACAACGATAACTAATGTTTTGGTAAATATATAATCTGTCGTAATACTCTAGGACACCAATTAGTCCCTAATGCTGTCTGGTTTCAACTTCCAAGTACAACTAGAGATTGGGGTTCAAGTCTATATAGAACAGGTCCTGCAAATTAAACAGAAAGAATGAAACAATTAGCATTATTTTTAGGGATGAATGGGTAGGTATAAAAGCAAGTCCTTTAGTCAGTCCTATTCAAATTTTTTAATTAAAATTGAAAGTTTTATTTTTTATTCAAAAAAAATTAATTCAAAAATTTGAATAGGACAAGCCACGGACTAGCTTTGGACCTGCCGATTTTCAGCCCCAAGTATTTTAGTTCTATTTCCCTGATAATAAAATTTCAGACAATTTCTCTTCTTTTTACTCCCAAAGAACAAAATTGATTCTTTTTTTCCCCTCGTCCACTCTCCATATAGTTGGATCATCAGAGATTTGGCTTCAATAAGAAATCCTTAGCATCATCATCCAGTTCAAGTCTAAACTCGACAAAGATGGAATCTTTGAGCACATACCTCATCATTCAACTTCTTTATACAATCCTGCTGGTTCTCGAACGCCGCAGCCAAGGCCGCAGCTTTCCCTTCCAATCGCCTCACCTCCCTCTCCAACTCCTCAGCATCCGCAGCCTCCTGGCCCCTCTGCTCCAAACCCGCCGCCTGGGTGCTCGGATCCCCGGCCGACTGGAAGTACAGCCTCGTCAGCCCCGACCGCGAGCACGATTGCTTGCAGACGGGGCACGTGGGCTTCTTCCCCGCCGGGCAGTACTCCATCCATTGTTGGATGCTGTCCTTGAAATTGAAAAAGATGAGATTTTTATAGAGAGAGAAAGTTTTAGAGAGAGAGAGAGAGGAGATACTACCAGAGCTCGTGGAAGACGTGGCCGCAGATGGGGATGGACTGGAGGTCCTCGGTGATGGGCTTCAGATCGTCGAAGCAGATAGTGCAGACCGGCTTCAGGGCACCGCCGGTGAGGTTACCGTCGGACATTGGGTTTTTTTTTTTCCTTCTTTTTTCTCCGATTTTGGGGAATTTTTTGGGTTAGGGTTTAAGAGGGTTCGAAAATGTTGGCGGGAATGAGAAATTTGGGAAGTTGAGGAGCGGCAATTAAGATTTGCATTTGGTTTATGTCTATTAGAACTTGGCACGTGCATTTGCACGTGCAAAAAAAATGGATTTGGAGTGGTAATTTTTTTTTTTTACTTTCGGAATATCTTCATTAATGCAAAATTCTTTTTCTCAAGTACCGTCTTCAAAATATCCAGCGAAATTGGTGGGCCCACAATATCTCTTTTACCAGAGTGCATGGACGAGGGTGGGGGAACTTCTAAAGGGGCACAAGATTTTTCCTAGTGAGCCCAGATTTCCTAGTGAGCCCAGTTTAAGTTAAGAAAAGAAGAGAATTTCTTAGTGAGCCCATATTTATTCCCAAAATACCCTTCACTTATATCTCTCCTCTCTTCTCTCTTCTCCTTCCCAAACCCACCCCCCCAGCGCTCCGCTCCTGCTCTCCTCTCTTCTCCTTCCCAAACCCACCCCCCCCGCCGCCGCTCTCTTCTCCTTCCCAAACCCCCCCCCGGCCGCTCTCTTCTCCTTCCCAACCCCCCCCCCCGCTCTCTTCTCCTTCCCAACCCCCCCCCCCCCCCCGCCGCCCTTCCCAACCCTCCCGCTGCCGCCCTTCCCAAACCCCCCCCCCCCCCCCCGCCGCCGTCGCCCTTCAAAACCCGCCGCCGCCCTTCCCAACCCCCTCCGCTGCCACGCCCCCCACTCGCCGTTGCCTCATTTCCTCTCTCTTGGTCTCAGATTTCTCACTGTAAGTCTCATTTAATTTAATTTTAATTTTATTACATTTAGTTTACTCTTATTGCTCTGTGACTGCTCTGAAAATTGAGAATTTCTTGTTTGGTCTGATAATATTTTAGAATGTGAAAATTCTAAATGAGTACATTTTTTTGTTAATTATGATTTATAATATTTAGATTATAATTATGAAGAAAATATAATATTGTAATCGTAGTTGTAAAATATGCGAAAAAATAGTTTTATTCTAATTAAAGATGTTAATATTAAAATGTATTAATTAATTTAGAATTTTAATAGTATTATCCTAATTGTTGATTAAGTAACAAAGAACGGTTTCAGTGTCTTTAAATTTTAATATTACACTATCTTGTAGGTAAAAAATCTGATATTTGTAGCAAATTATATTTTGTTAATACTTATTTACACATAGAAAATTTACTATTTTTATGCGAATCAATTATTGTAAGAAATATCTTTGTATTGCATAGATGGATCCGGCAGAATCTTCTCGCATTCGACCAACTACTTCGTTAAGGAGGAAGAAAGCAGTATCTCGACCACAAATCCAACGCCCGATACGAGAGAGATATCGAAGTGGCCGTAGATACTGAATTAAATATAGAAACTCCGAATTTGATCAGATATGATAGTGCAAGACTAAAAGAAGAGAGTACTGATGCAGGAGGCTCTCAAGATGATCTTCATGAGTTAAATTACCGAGGTCCAGTTGATTTATCAGTACTGAAGAGTTTCAAGACGCACGTTGCTTTCCTGATGCACCCAATTAGATTATATTAGTTGTTTTTTCAAACAAGGAGACAGTGATTAGATTATATTAGTTGTGTATTGATATGGATGTTGTAAGGAATTTCAAGTGACCGGTGTAATTGTTTTTTTTAAACATTTTGAAGAATTTGTAGAATATATGGTTTTTGTTTGTAATGAACCCTATTATTTGCTTTTTGTTCGGGGAATATATACACTACGTTTGTTTTTGATCTTATTTCTTTAATTTGTACGAGATCTTGTTTGTTTTATACGTAGGGGACCTTATTTATAATCTTCACTATATTATTGTATCGGTTATTGTATCATTGTATCGGTGTATCAGTGTATCATTGTATCGTTATATCGGTGTATCAGGAGTATCATTGCATTTGTATATCAGGAATATCATTGTATCGGTGTATCAGTGTATCATTGTATCGGTATATTGATGTATCAGTGTATCCGTGTATCGGTGTTGTAGTGTATCATTGTATCGGCGTATCGATGAATCAGTTTATCCATATATCATTGTATTAGTGAATCATTGTGTCGGTGTATCAGTGTATCATTGTATCATTTTGCTTCATTCACTATATTTTTGTAATAATGTATAATTAGTTGTTAATATAAGTCCGTAAAGTGACGTTGAATTGGATAAACTAATGATATATCAGTTTATTATATAAATAGAGTGGGTGAAGTGTCCGGAATAGCAGATCGAATCAAGCCCCTGTCCGGACTGACAGTCCGAACAAGGGAGACCTGTTCGGACTGTGAGTCCGAACAGGACTGGTCTGTTCGGACCGACAGTCCGAACGGAGCGTTTCCGTTCGGACTGAGAGTCCGAACGGTCCGGACCCGTTCGGACTCCCAGTCCGAACAGGAAAGGCCCCGTTCGGACTGACAGTCCGAACGGGAAGCGCGAGCGCAAGCGGGAGCGGAGCGCTGGAGCGGGAGAATGAGGAAGGGCAAAATGGGAAAGTTTTTTAAGGGTAAATTTGTTATTTTTTTAGAGTTATTACCTGGGCTCACTAGGAAAAAAGTTGTGCCCCTTTAGAAGCTCCCCGAGGGTGGGTGTTACAGATCAGACCCTTTCAGCGAGCCCAATCCAGTAAGTAATAAACCCAAAACAGCCCAAGCAACTAAAATCTCCCGCCATCATCTCGCTTCTGGAGAAGCCACGGCAAATCAGGGAATTTCCAGAGGGGCACAGCTGTTTTTCCTAGTGAACACAGTTTTTCTAGTGAGCACATCCTTTCTTTTGAAAATAAAGAGTTTTTTCTAGTAAGCACACTAATATTTCCAAAATATCCTTTGTCTCATTAATTCAGGGTAACAGTCCCGAATCAGAACAAGTGATCCGGGACTATTAGTCCGGATCATACTGGTTGATCCGGACTGTCTATTAAACTGTTCCTTCTCTCCTCATTCTCTCTCTTTCTCCCTCCTCTTCCTCTTCCTCCCTCATCTTTCTCTTTTCTTTTCTTCCAAAAAATCTTCTCTAACCTAAATACCCAACTCCTCCTTCCTCTTCCTCTTCTTTTCTCTAAATCCAACACTACCGAACCTCTCTTCTCTTCCTTTTGTCCGCCGCTGCCACCTTCGTCGCTACCGGTCTAAGCAACGCCGCCGCTGATCCTCTTCCGCCACTTCTTGTAGGTTTTAAGTTTTTTTTTTTTATTAACTGAATTCTCGTTTGAGAAGAGAAGGAGAAGGGAGAAGGAATACATGGATATTTTGGTCTAAAAAATTCGATTGCAATATTGTAGTATGATAGAAGTTTTTAAGTGGGTTCACTAGAAAAAATGGTGTGCCCATATAGAAACTCCTGCAAATCCAAATCCCTCTCGCATCACGTCCCTCGAGATACACTCACTACTTTCAAGAAATCTCGAGAACCCCACGGACTCTTCTCTCCTCTCCCCATGTCCGATGAAAATGGTTGTTGCTATCTGCTCCAATAACGAATCATTGGTTTACTAAAGAGATAGACTTTTCTCTTCGTCTCAGGTCAATGGATCTTCTCAATTGGAAGATCTTCCATATGAATAATACATATTCCGGTTGACCGAGGCTAATTTGAATTGTTTTGTTCTGAAGCAAAGATATCCATGTAGACTGGAATGCCAACAGGCGTCTGTCTATTCTCTAATTCAACCGACCCGATAGTACCCATTTTGGGAATGTCCAGTGCCAAAGTCACTGAATGAGTGGCGCGGGGCGGACGATTTCCAAATGGACTTCTCATTCATTAGATAGAGAAGATCGTCAAGATTTCGTGATATGCTGTCAATTGCTCATTCAATGAGCATTCTCAATATTATGCCTTGAAGAGGACTCGAACCTCCATGCTCTTTAGCATGAGATTGTGAGTCTCGCACGTCTACCATTTCACTACCAATGCATCTTGAAAGTGAATCGTATTTCATGAATATGATATCTATCTAGTGTGATATATGGAATATATGATAAAGGTGGATGAAGTGTTGGAGTATTTCTATCGATCGGTCATATCATATGGACCCAAGTCAGACATCAAATTGTTTCGATTTGAATTATCCATAAGATACCTTGTATATCAAAAAGATATACAATCAAACCTATTTCTCCCCTCTTTGCTCAAAACTCGGCCTTTGAACGAGAGAAAGTACTCTTGAAACCCTAATTACAGCTCTATCCGTTTCGATCGTGCTTATTCGATTTCGAGCGAGCAATGGCGGATGTCCAGATGGGCGAGGCGGAGACGTTCGCTTTTCAGGCGGAGATCAACCAGCTGCTGAACTTGATCATCAACACCTTCTACTGCAACAAGGAGATCTTCCTCCGCGAGCTCATCAGCAACGCATCCGATGTAAGTTTTGAATTTCTTGGATGGATTTTTGATGGAATTTTGGCGATGGCGTTCGTTGATTTTGATGTTGTGAGTTGTTGGTTGGTTGGTTGATTTAGGCGTTGGATAAGATCCGGTACGAGAGCTTGACGGACAAGAGCAAGCTCGATGCGCAGCCGGAGCTCTTCATCAGGATCGTCCCCGATAAGACAAGACGGACAAGACGCTGTCGATAATCGATAGTGGAGTGGGCATGACCAAGGCCGGTGAGTACGAGAGAAATTGTTCTCTCTCTCTCTCTTTTTTTTTTTTGTTGCTTATTTTAGTATATATCATTTAAATTTGGAGCCCTCTAAGGGGTTTTTAGGGTTTCATTTACGTCGGTTAAGTTAGAAGAAACCCCTACTTCTTTTCCATAAACTCGTGAGGGTGGCTTCGAATTTCACAAAAATTCTCAATGGATGAATTTTAAAAAATTAAGGATAGATATTTATTGCAATTTTAATTTGTTTCGTTATTTTTTTCATTAACATTTTTTTTATAGAGTTTATATAAACTCTAAAATTTTAAACTCTTATTTACACTTCTTACTGTTTGGAAGAAATATGTTAGTTTTTTTGCAGTCCAGTAAATCTAATTGAGAGTTATAAATTTTAGCAGAGTACTCATCATACTAAAGTAATCTAAGTATAATTAAGCCTAAAAAATATTATAGTAGATCAAGTTTTCTTCTACTTTAAAGGATTCTGCTTTAGCCTTTATTATATTGCTGATCAAATTTCAAAGCAATTTATTTTCCCTGAAATTGAAGAGAAAATATATAAAATTATATGCAGCGAAGAGGAGGAGGTCAGAATTCATTAAAGTAAATTGGTTTAATTAATTTGATAAAAAAAACATAAATTCAAAGGTTTTCAAGAAGTGGGGCATTTCGAGAATCGAACTCGGGACCTCTCGCACCCAAAGCGAGAATCATACCACTAGACCAAATGCCCTTATGTTGATTTGGTAATTTGTCATAGAGTCTTTAAGCGGACCTGTAGATTATATAAGATGAATTAAATTAAGAAACAGACATTTGAATTGCACAATCAATTATAGAATAAATAGTTCTGAATTGATTTTTGAGGAACTAAGAGTTGGGAGTTGTTAATGAATTGATTTGGATATTAGACTTGGTGAACAATCTGGAGATGACTAGCCTGAAGGACTACGTGTCCAGGATGAAGGAGGCCCAGAAGGACATCTACTACACCACCGGAGAAAGCAAGAAGGCCGTTGAGAACTCGCCGTTCCTGGAGAGGCTCAAGAAGAAGGGATACGAGCTCCTCTTCATGGTCGACGCAATCGACGAGTATGCCATCACACAGCTGAAGGAGTACGACGGCAAGAAGCTCGTCTCGGTGACCAAGGAGGGCCTAAATTAAGTTGGGAGACAGCGAGGAGGAGAAGAAGGCCGCGTTCGAGAACCTCTGCAAGACGATGAAGGAGATCCTGGGGGGCAGGGTCGAGAAGGTGGTGGTCTCGGACAGGATCGTCGACTCGCCGTGCTGCCTGGTGACGGGCGAGTACGGGTGGACTGCGAATATGGAGAGGATCATATAGGGATTACTGTAAATGAGATAGCGGGTAAAATACAATAATCAAATAATTTTTCTTTAATATTTTTCTTAGAATTAAGATTTCTACTTGTTTAATCTTAATAAAATTTAATTTCATAAATTTTTGAGTTTATTTATTTATGTTTTCATCGAGTAAATATAAAATATTTATTTATTGAAAACTGTTAAAAATTATGTAAATTTAATAGAGGACCAAATCAAAATTAAAATCCAATAAATTGGATGTGAGTGAACCTAAGGGAATCGAGATCATAATTCAAAATAAATTTTAAATTTTTTTTGATTGGAGATAGTAAAAATAAACTGCAGCTCAATTAATTTATGTGAGCTGTTAGCTTATTTTCCTTTTTCTCATATATATATATATATATATATATATATATATATATATATATATATATATATATATATATATATATATATTCTCTCTTTTTCGAGAAGCAGAAAGATTAAATCACAAAAACATATATAAAATGAAAATACGAATGAGAAATTGAACAATATATAAGCAAATATAATTTCTTTTCTGATATTTTTAGAAACCGATCCATGATGTAAACAAGTTTAAACAAATATATAATGCAGGCAATATCTACTATTTTAGTTTTTAATTTCTTGTAACGTTTTCCAAAGAACCAACCAAACAAAATAAAAGGAAAAGGATGGAAAAGATGTCTCTTTCTCTCTTCTTTTATTTTATAACAAAATAAAAAAATGTACAACCAAAGAAATTGTAAGAACAGGATACAAAGAAAAAGATAAAGAAAAAAGCTTTCAGTATTTTAATTGATAAAAAATAAAGAAATTCTGCCCCAAAATGGGGAGTTTCCAAAGGAGCACACCACTTTTACCGGTGAGCTGACTGTATAGTTCATTTTTTTGTCCGGGCAGTCCGGACCGTTAGAGAGCGGGTTCACTTGGTGTGCCACTTTAGAAACTCCCCAAAAAAGCCAGTGCCGGTATCTCTCAACGCTAACGGCAACTAAAATTTTTTTAGTTAACAGCTTCGGTACTCTCTCTCTCTCTCTCTCTCTCTCCACTCACGCAACTAACAAAAAAGTTAATCTTTTTAGGGGTATTTACTGGTTTGTCCCTCAAATTTTTAAATATTATGATTTTACCCCCCAAATCTTCATATTTATAATTTTGCCCCTCAAATCTCATAAGTTACAACAATTTTGCCCCCTTCTCTAACTTTCCCAAACACAGTTAATTTTTTGACCATTTTACCCCTTATTTCCTCTTTTATTTTCCTCCTCTTCTTCTTCTCTCTTCCTTATTTCTTCTTATTTTCTTCATTATTTCTCCTCTCTTCCTCCTCTCTTCTCCTTCTCTTTTCCTCTTCTCTTCTCATTTTCTTCATTTTTTTACTCTTTCATGTCATGCATTTTTCCTCTAGTTCACCAAATCAATTATCTCAAGTAAAAAAAGAGAAGAAAATAAGAAGAGAGGAGGAAAATATGAACATGAAAGAGTAAAAAAAAAAAATGAAGAAAATGAGAAGAGAGGAGGAAAAGAGAAGAAGAAGAGAGGAGGAAGAGAGGAGAAATAATGAAGAAAATAAGAAGAAAGGAGGAAGAGAGAAGAAGAAGAGGAGGAAAATAAAAGAGTAAATGAGGGGTAAAATGGTCAAAAAATTAACTGTGTTTGGGAAAGTTAGAGAAGGGGGCAAAATTGTTGTAACTTATGAGATTTGGGGGCAAAATTATAAATATGAAGATTTGGGGGGTAAAATCATAATATTTAAAGATGTGAGGGACAAACCAGTAAATACCCCATCTTTTTAATATCTCTCTCTCCAGATCCAGAGAGCTGAGCAATGTCGCCGTCGGTTTGGAGCAGCTCGTTCATCAACAGCGAGCTGTCGAAGCGGACCTCCATCTTCGGCCTCCGACTCTACGTCGTCATCGGCATCGTCACCGGTGCCTTCATCGTCCTGTTCCTCTTCCTCCTCTCCCTCTGCCTCACCTCCAGCCGCCGCAAGTCCCAATCCCAATCCCAACCCATCACGAAGCTCAAGAAGCGCCACCGCCACCAGAACCCGGCGGCGGCGGCCCAGTTTCAGCCGTCAACCCCTCCCATATCCAAAGAGATCCTCCTCCAGATCGACGACGACGATCCAGGTCTTCGAATTCGACCGGAGAAAGTCCAGATCGACGTCGAGAAGGCGGCGGAGAGTAGAGCGCCGGCGGTGTCGCACCTGGGGTGGGGCCACTGGTACACGTTGAGGGAGCTGGAGGAGGCCACGGGAGGGCTGAGCGAGGAGAATGTGATTGGGGAAGGAGGGTATGGGATCGTTTATAGAGGGGTGTTGCCTGATAACACCATGATCGCTGTCAAGAATCTGCTCAATAACAAGTAAGAAGTTTATCTTTTTTTGGTTTAAATTGGTTGAGGTTTGTGTGTTTTAGTGGTAAAGATTGGATCTTGGGAGGAGAAGTGTGGATCTAGTGGAAGACCGTTGGAGTTGGTAACATGGTCTTGCGATTCAAAAAAAAAAAAAAAAAAAAAAAAGGATTTTTAGTTGTGGTTTGGGAATTGATTGATGGGATAGAGGTAGAATTTCTAGGAGACATTTCATGCATTAGCAATAGATTCCTGGATTTATACTAGTTCAGTTATAGTTGAACCATGATAAATAGGGCATATTAAGTTCATATTAGACGTAGCTAATTAGACGAGGCTGGCTATTTCAGATGCTTGCTTTGTGATAAATGTTGAAAATTTGATGGAGTTAATTTCACGAAGCTTGTATTGTTGGTAAACGAGATGATTGTTTATGCAAAAATTCGACTAACACAGGCATAATTCGTTCTATCGTTCAAAGTTAGTCTTGAATGATTTTCTTTTTCTTTTTTGAAAGTCATTATGGTGGGGATAGCACTTTGCATTCCATTAATGAAAGATAACAGAACTAGCGAAACAATATATAGAAGGTCCTACACCCAAAAGCAGCTCACTCTCGATGGTCTTGTCCATCCTTAATAAGTAAATCTTCCTCTCCAGAGCCCGGCTGGGCTTACATCTAGGGGATGTAGTGGTGGCTCGTGCATATGCCTCTTAAGCCATCAATATCCCTGGATCCACCCATGTCTGAGAGCGTGCATGTCCATAAAGGGAAATCAGAGTAATAGCAGATAAGCATCCATCAATAGTGTGTGCAATGTTCTTGAAAATCCTCTTGGTGACTCGCTCATGCCCCTTGAATCATCAATCTCCCTGAACCCGCCCACATTTTGAATGGAATATTAGAGCTGATTTGATACAGATATTGGCAAATTTTGCATATTGTGGTATAGATTTGTCTGTAGGCATCATTTGTGCAAAAAGTTGCATATGTATAGTGCAAACCCTGTATGAAGGTTGGGTTTGGGTTAATTAATTTGTAGGAAAACATTGGATTCTGCCTTCATTTCTGATTTTCTTATTATTTTTATTATAGTAATATTTGTTATGGATGAAGTTTCAATTCTTAGATTACGAAGTGAATTGGTTCACGGTTCTAAAGGTCATAACTTATGATCAAATTTGTCAGACTCTTTTTCCAAATGGATTTAATTTTCTTTTTCCCCTTTGTTTGTTGATTCTCATTAAATTAATTTATATCCTATTCATTGGAATCATTATTGTTTTCAATGTTCTTGAATCTTTGGTAGAACCATTCCACTTACATTCTTTTTATAGAAATTGACTGCGAGAATAACTTCTCACTTTATCCATTACACATGTTCACTGTTTCCTATAACTTGAAATTTAAGGAAATTGATTAAAAAAGTATAAGGCTTTTGTCCTAAATATACGTGAGTTGGTTTTGTGATCGTAATTTTGCAAACCAAATTTGATTTTGTATTTCTACTCTCCTCGGTATTTATTTGTACATTTGATAGATGGCATCCTAGAAGAGCTATTAATTTTGCAATATATGGCATAACAATTTAATTTTTTCCCATGTATATCAATTCTTCTTATTATCCCGCCTAGATCAAACGATTATTCTTATTAATTTACTATAAACACATTCCTGTTGTCAATAATGTGATCCACTACATTTTTTTATCAGGGGTCAAGCAGAAAAGGAGTTCAAGACGGAGGTGGAAGCGATTGGGAGAGTCCGACATAAGCATCTGGTCAGATTGCTTGGTTACTGCGTTGAGGGCGAGTACAGGTAAATATTCATGCTTGCTTGCAAATACTACATTGTTTTAATGAAGTGGCCAGTTAACTAAATTCGATCTACAGTTTTAAATCATTTTATAAGAAAATTTATTGATTCTCAAGTCTGATTCTTGCCGTTAGGATGCTTGTTTATGAATACATAGACAATGGTAATCTGGAACAGTGGCTCCATGGGGATGTTGGGGAAGTCAGCCCGCTGACATGGGAAATTAGAATGAACATCATACTTGGAACTGCAAAGGGGTAAGGGATTGACATAATAAATAGGATTAAGGCGTATTTCTTCTGTAATATTTCTGCATCTGAAGCTTGAAAACAAACCTGCAGCTTAGCGTATCTTCATGAGGGGCTTGAACCAAAGGTCGTGCATCGAGATGTTAAAGCAAGCAATATATTACTTGACAGGCAGTGGCATCCCAAGATTTCCGACTTTGGGCTAGCCAAGCACTTGGGTTCTGAGAAGACATATGTGACAACTCGTGTTATGGGAACTTTTGGGTCAGTCTGCCTACTTTATTGGCGAATTTATTTAGATTTTTTTTCCCGTCATAAAATCAAGTGGCTGTCTTGGTTTTGTTGCAGCTATGTGGCACCTGAGTATGCTAGCACTGGAATGTTGAACGAAAGAAGTGATGTCTACAGTTTCGGTATACTCATCATGGAGATAATATCGGGGAGAACTCCTGTGGATTACAGACGGCCACCTGGAGAGGTTGCTCTTTCTCAATTCCTTACCAAGTCCATTTTCAATTTTTTTTTTTCCACAATCGTAAATACCTTCTCTGTTCTTGGTTACAATTGTGGGTATGACTCAAAATTGAGAATAAGGAAAATTTTGCAACTATTTTATTAAGATGTTCCTGTAAAGATGCATTTGCCTTAAAATATCTATCTAAAGACCCTAATTACAAACCTGTTAAATTGAAAGTTTAATATAGTTATGGGGTTGCTGGGTGGATTCTATAAACAAACTGATAAAATTTTGATTAAATCTTTAACCAATTGTTAACCCTCCATGAGCTGGTTCTAGATTCTGAGGCTACTATTTCCTAAACTAAGACATAGCCAAGGTGATGGATTTGCTTTATGGAAGCAGTCATATATCAACTAAGCATGATTGCTACCATTACGTGTAGCATTGCCTTGACATACAACGTACAATGATACGAATTATTTGATCCGGATTAAGATCTGATTCTATTCTGATGTTAGAAAGTACAGAGATATCCGAGATCCACCTATTCTGAATTATGGATATATGCATATTGATGGTGTTAAATTATTTGAAGTGTTGGATTATATTAGATGTTCAAATAACTGAATACCAAGGTTTCAAATATTGGTCGTATCATCAATATTGTTTCGGATTGCTCAGAAAAAAAAAAAAAAAGAGAGGATATTGTTTGGCATTTTACCTGATACACTATATACCCTATGTGATCAGTACCTATATGCCATTATATTTGATGTTGCCAATATATGATACATCCTATATTACCAATTGTGATACCATAGAGTAAACCATTGCTGATATCAATACCAATCTTGAGATTTTAAACCTTAACGAATACATATTTGAATGTACAAGAACATGCTTTAGTGCAAATAGATTAATTTCGTATACATTTTAATTCTATACTTTGATGATCGATAGTTCAATATGTTAGGAGCTTCTATATATTTTTCTTATTTGATGTAAGTGGAATTAAATTGAAGGTTTAGCCCACCAATTATTAACCATATAATAAAACCATTTCGGTTACCATCAAATGGTTCCTCCAATCAATGATTCTTTAATTCCCATCACCAAGAACTTTGTGATGTTAATGCGGAATTGTACATCGATTTGATTGACATAGCCCACCAATTATTAAGTATTAACCATATAATAAAACCATTTCGGTTACCATCAAATGGTTCCTCCAATCAATGATTCTATAATTCCCATCACCAAGAACTTTGTGATGTTAATGCGGAATTGTACATCAATTTGATTGACAAAAGTCTGTTTATCTCTTAAATATTTGCATGCATTTTATTGATGATTAAAGTTTAATTATAGATCAGGAAAAAAAAAAAAAAAAAGACATGTGAACTACTTGGGAAGTGACAGAAGATACTTACTTAATGATATTGCCGCCAATGTTGAAATAACGCATTTTGAAACCCGCTATATTGCGTTACATAATCTAACAGAACTTCAATGCTACGTAACAACTGGAAATAACTCAGTGCACCGTAACAGTACGTTTTTTATATTATTTTACGTTATATTACGTAACGTTACGTTAAATTACGTTATGTTACGTTATTTACAATTATTTTTTTAGTAATTTCTATATTGTTGTTGATTATTATTTTGATTACTAGTGAATTACTGTAATTTTTTTACTTAATTAGTTGTTGACTTGTTTGATTGCTTGTGGAATTGCTAATTTGTTAATTTGCGATTGTTTCCTTATTCGCTTGTTGTAATTTCTCTCCGGTTGCTAAAATATTTTACTTGTTGATTCTATTAAATTTTTAATTGAACTGAAATTAACAATTACAAATAAGATAAATTGGACATTACATGATATAAATTACAACAATGACAATAACTGAAATTGAAATTTGTTTTCTTATTTTAATGATGAGTAGAATTACGGTTGCAGACTTAATATAATGTATGAAGATAAATGTAAAAATTATTGTAAGACTTAATATAAAATTAGAATAAATTATATATTACAAAATAGTTTTATATTATTTTCTTAGATATATTAATTTTTTTTTAATTTATAAAAATTATTTTATATAGTTTTATATTTATTTTTATTAAACAAAAAAGAAATTGTATAACCTGCATTATGTGTTATGCTATATGCTACATAACCTAACAGAGGCAAAACGTTACGTTACCGTTACGCTATTTTAAACATTGATTGCCGCTGTTATGCCTGATTATATACATCTCATTGCTTTAGAGAGATTCTCCCTCTTCTATGCAACAACGATGTTGGTTTTTGAACAAATTGAGCTTACCGTCCGTGAAATACTTTTGCAGGTGCAGTTGGTAGAGTGGTTGAAGGCCATGGTTGGGGATAGGAAGTCCGACGAAGTTGTGGATCCTAAGATGCCCGTGAAGCCTTCTTCCAAGGCCCTTAAGCGGGCTCTTCTTGTGGCCCTTCGGTGTGTTGATCCTGATTCTCATAAGCGGCCTAAAATGGGGAATGTGAGCCACATGCTTGAAATGGATGGCTTACTATTTCGTGATGTATGCCTAATTTTTCTTGCAACATAATATGATAAATAGTTACTTTTTCGCTTTCATTTGTTTGGGTTGCTTCTCCCCCTCAACCATTGTATTTTCAGTTTCAGGACCACCGTAAATACTCAAATGACAAGCAGCCTCTGGACATTTCATCGAGTAGGAGATAAACTGTCCAAACAACCAATTGATCCTTCAAATTTGTAAGCATTTCTAGATTTTATTTTATTTTATTTTTTTAATTGTAGATCACCTCCCATGAATCAAATAATACACATATATTGATTCTCGTTTACATGCTCATGACTTTGGTTATTTATAATTTTTTTTTCATAGTCAATTTAGATATTTGGGTTCTATTATTCAGAATAACGGAGAGATTGATAATGATGTTAATCGTGTGATGCAAGCTGGCTGGTTGAAATGAAGGAGTACAATAAGAGTTTTATGTGACCGTAGCATTCCGTTAAGACTGAAGGAAAATTTTTATAGGATTACTATTCGGCCAGTTTTATTATATGGTACGCAATATTGGGCTTTAAAGAAACGTCATTCACAGAAAATAAGTGTAAAAGAGATGCGTATGCTCTGCTGAATATGCGGCAACACTAAGAGAGATAAAGTGAGAAATGAAGATATTCGTGCTAAGTAGGTGTAGCTCTCATCGATGAGAAAATGCAAAAAAATCGCTTATAATGGTTTAGTCATGTGCAACGTAAGCCTAAAAATGTATCAGTTCGACGAGGCGAGTTTATCAATGTAGGACAATTTAAAAGAACGAAGAGAAGACCGAAAAAAATATGGATGAAAGTGATACGAAAAAATATGGATTCTAGAGTTCTAAATGAGGAATATTAATTGATAGAAATGAATGGAGAAAGACTATCAATGTGATCGATCCAGCGTGATTCTTTTTTTATTTATGTAGCCTACCCCAAGTACTTGGAATAAAAGGCTTAGTTGTAGTAGTTGTTGTTGTTATAAATTTTTTTTCGCGTGTTCAATCATTCTCTTCTACTCTGAGCTCTCTGTTTTGAATTTTTATGTTCGCTTTCCTTTTTCTTTGTTCTCTTGCTTTTTGTTCATTTTGATGTGATTCCTTACTTCTCTCCTGCTCTCAACACCTAAAAGCAATGCAATGACTGAGACTCTATCGGTTTATTCTGCCTTGGGTTTTCTTGGCCAACCCACATGTAAGGTTGCTTGTACTGGGATATTGTCTAGGAACATGCTATTATGAGATCTTATTTTTTTTTTTATATTGATTCCTCAAGTTTCAAAATATCGGATATCATATTTATATTTGGTTTCGTATTGGAAAACAGGATGTCGGATGATATATCGAAAATATGAGTCAATATTGTATTTCCGTATCATATCGCTAGATCCTTCAAAACAATATTATCGGGTGATATAGCATTTACAACGGTGGATAATTCCATTTAATATCTCTATTACTTATAGAAAGAATCAAATAGACTTTAGATGTCATATCAGTTTTTTCACCTTGCAAGTATGCTTCCTGCTAGATAGGGATGGCAATGTACATGTCTACGGGCCAAATTTTAGTCTTTCTCATACAAAATTTTGATTTAAAAATGAAATTTTTATTTTTTCTATTTTAAAATTTTATATAGAATGGACCAAAATTTGGCTCGTGTATGCATCCATTACCATCCAGTGCTAGTGCTAGATACTCAATGCCGAAGAATTTAAGCAAATTAAATTATCTCAAGATCCACGATTATATGTTTGATAATCATCATGTGTATTAACTGCAACCAGTTTCTTGGAGATTTCTCCTTCTTTTTTTTTTTTTTTTTTTCCTGACAATTAAGCATCTAAAGTTGCTGTTAAAACCACAGAAGTAATATTGGTCATCAAACAATAAAGAATAAGTGCCAGCTTTAGTCAGGTTATGGAACTATAGTTCTAAATAAGAGAACAACTGGAACAACAAAGACATGAGAAGGCAAAAAGAAAAATAAATGTAGTGGCTTGTGGGCTTTGTTTGTCAACGAATTCATGCGGTATCTTTTATCGAGGTGGAGTTCGACCCGCCCACTTGCATACCTGCTAAGAAGTTTTACCACTGAATCATGGTGACAACGAGAGATGCAAGTTGCTGGACAAAATAATTGTTGCCTATCTAATTTTTTCAAGTTCGCCTCGGATTTAGATCTAAAACATAGGATCCGATTCAGATCCAACAAAGATGATTTGAAAATAGTAATACATGAATCGGGAGTTTCTAAAGGGGCACACCATTTTTCCTAGTCCTTTTATTTTGAAAAGAGAAAATTTTCTTAGTGAGCATACCCCCCGAACCTCCATTCTTCTCTCTGATCTCTCTAACTCTAGGGTCGGTCATATTTCAAATTCATAAAACCAACTCCTCTCTTCCTTCTCTCTCCCACCCCTCCTAATCCTTCAACTTCCTTTTCCTCTTTCCTACCTCCTCCTCCATCCAACTTCGCTTCTCTCTCCGAGTTGCCCCCCATCACTGCCGCCGATCCTGTCACTGATCCCGCCGCTGTCGTCGATCCAGCCCATGCCGCTCGCCCGCCGCCTTGCCGTCACTTATTGAGTCGAGGTGGGTGAGATCTCTTTCTCATTTAGCAATTTTTTTTTTAATTTTTGTCTCTTTTTTTGGAGCAAAGAATGAGAGGTTTTTGGATTTGGTGGTCTTGTTGGGTTGGAGAGGAGGAAGAGGGGAGGAGGAGGAGAAGGTGGAGGGGTTTTAATGATAAACTTGAGGATGGAGTATTGGGGTTTTGATGATAAGATTGAAAATTGAGCATTAGGGTTCAAGTAAACCCTACTGCTTATTTCAATTATTACTCTTGGAATCGTTAATTAAAAGTTGAGATTTTCGATGAAATTATTAATTTGGTTGAATTTTTGCGAATAAGAAAAGTTAAAAATCTTGATTTCTACATAATTTGTTTGGGTTTAGGGTTTTGCTATTTTCCTTTTTTTTTTTTTTTTTGAGTTCTATAGAACTTGTTTGAGATTGTAACAATAGCCACATTATTATTATTTTTTTTCTGCTACTTGTTATGAGATAAAGTATCCAAGCAAGATGAAAAGGGTAACACAAAAAGGAAAGGTGATCACAAAGGAGAGAGAGAGTGACCATCTTTTAAAGAAGCAATTTTTAAGAGTCTTGAGAGCACAGATTCATCATAAGTTACTCAACTATTGATGGGTATGCTGCAAATCGTCTAAATTTGAGATTTTATTATCTGGGTATGATTCGTATTGGGTTATTTTTTTGTGCCTATATAATGTTTGTTATTTTGCTCGTGAGAAATTTTTAAAAAAAGTAAAAATCTTCTTCTTCTTCTTCTTCTACTTTGCGTACTTGATTCAAAAATTAACTTTTGACAACTCTATTTGTATATTTAAATTTTATATTGGTTTTGTCTTATTTTCTACTTGTGTGCTAAATATTTATGTTTATCCACTTGCAGGGGTTAAAGTATCGTTATTAACAAAGTCTCATATTGTTGAAAAGTCTTATGCAGAGCAAACATTAATGAACCAGACTAAGAAGAAGAAGTGCAATTGATTAGTGGAGGACCGGTTGAATTAACACTCCTCAAGAGTTTGAAGATCTGGGGACGTTAGATTTAATTATTTTTTATTTTGGGTTGTAATTTGGAAAGGCTGTACTCGAAAACAATATGTTTTAGATGGTTGTTCGAGAACTGTTTATTGCAAACGAAACTTTATATATATATATATATATATATATATATATATATATATATATATATATATATATATAACGTAATGTTGTTTTTAACTATGAGCTGATTTGTTTATACTTCTCATTGTGTGAATTCACATTGTAATAAAAAATGAATTCTTTGTGTTTATTACACTATGTTGTAATTGTTCCCGCACACTGGATACTGATGAATTGACCTTTCATTTACATATTTTTGGTTTTCTGTAATGGGTTGCAATTATTTAATTCTATTTTTCTTGTTGTTCATGGTGACGAGCATATGTAAATATTTATCAATTTGAATGGAAACTAAATCGAATAAACTCTGCTTAGTTGGGAAAAAATATCATTTATTTGGAAAAAATAAAATAAAGTAAAAAGAGATTTGTTATTTTCCCAGAACAACCAAAACGTAAAAAAAAATCGCAAACCAAAAATGTCAAAAATATCACAAAAAATGGCTCGATGTTGCCGAGGATTGAACCCTAGGCACTCGCGTGATAGGCGGGAATACTCACCACTATACTACAACGACTTCATAGATAATATGATGGAAAAAAAGACTTATTTATAGTGGCTCTTATCTCTAATGGACCGTCCGAACTACCAGTTCGGATAGTGGGGAATCGTCCGGACTGTTAGTTCGGACTGTGAATTTTTTTTGGGTTCATAACTTTTATTAATCTACAATATTTCTCGGGTTTTTGAGTAAGTAAAAACCTAATAAATTCAATTTTTGAATTTAATTTGTGAGATAATTTAATATAAGAAAAGATTTGATGGAATAGTTGTGGATTTTAAGTTTTTTTTTTTTTTTTTAACTGAACTGAATTTGAGAAGAGGAGAAAGAGATTGAAGAAACGGACATTCCAGTCCAAAAAAATGGATAACAAACTTGTAATATGGAAGAAGTTTTTAAGTCGGCTCACTAGTAAAAATAGTGTGCCTCTCTAAAAACTCCCTATGAATCCAACCAGTAACACACCTTCTTAACTTTGCAGATCTAGATCTTGCATGGATCAGTACTGAATCCGACCCATTTACACTTGGAAGTACATTTGCTTGCCCGCCCATCGAGATTATAGATATGAAGAAAACAATACATTACAAGAAGAACTCAAAGAAATTAATATGGTTCGGCCGACCAAATTCGACAAACGTCCATGAGAACAACGAAAAAAATATCCACTATGAGAAGGAATGTTACAAGAAAAGATCCAACTATCTCTCTATCTCTCACATCTCTCATAATAATAAAAGTCTTTCTTCCATCAGTTGTTCACCTCTCTTATATTACATAATTTGTGTTCCAATCTAATTAGAATACTATTAGCTGATTCAAGTCCAACTGAGCTGAAACTTTTTATGATTCCTGATCACATCTGGATACTCAATGGATGCGAGAAACAAACTCAACAATTTTAAAGCAGGTGTTGCATTCGTGTCAAATGTATCAGACTCCAAAACGTGCATGACACTTGTATGTATGTATCGAACACATCGAAGATATGTTCCATTTGAATAACTTAAAAACTTACGTGTAGGAGCTATATCAACTTTCAAAAAGTCAAAAAATCATATGTCGTGACTGTATTCTATTCGCTTTTAAAAAGTCACAAGAATTGCTTATTGAGCACTGTGGTATTGTACATTATATAAAAAAAACATTAAAAAAAATTCTTTTAATATAAAATAGATACTAAGTTAATAGGTCATAAATGCCTTATAAAGAATATTTAAATATTTTATTCAAAATATTAATCCATTGGACCGAATTCAGATTCTTCTCTTTATTATTGTTATTTAATTAATTAAGATTTCTTTTATTTTCTTTCAACTTCAAAAAAAGGTTTATTTTAAAAATTATGAGTTTTGGTGCATATATATATATATATATATATATATATATATATATATATATATATATATATATATATGAGAATAATAGAAATGATGTGACAGCTCACGCAAGTTAGCTGAGCTGCAGTTCATTTTCACTATCTCCAATTATCTTTTTTAAAAAATTCTTTTGGATTATGATCTCGACCCATTAGGGTTCACTCATACCCAAT
Organism: Dracaena cambodiana; assembly: GCA_036321105.1. Classification (NCBI taxonomy): domain Eukaryota; kingdom Viridiplantae; phylum Streptophyta; class Magnoliopsida; order Asparagales; family Asparagaceae; genus Dracaena; species Dracaena cambodiana. The sequence continues at coordinate 4,064,916 of JAYEPQ010000007.1, forward strand.
TTCTTGGATTTTAGTTTTGATTTGTTCCTCCATCAAGTTAACACAAAATTAACGGTTTTCAATAAATAAAATATTTTGTATGCACTTGATGAAAGGATAAATGAACTCCAAAATTTATGAAATATATATATATATATATATATATATATATATATATATATATATATATATATATATATATATATATGAGGAAACGACAAAAATTATGTCATAAAAGGGACTTTATTCTATGACGTTTACGTGGACCAATAGTATATTTGCATGTGGATTAACCACATGAGCTGTTTTTAAAATAAACCCTCCATTTAATGCTTTTTTCCAAAAAACCACTCCACATGCAAACATTATATTGGTCCACCTAAGTGTCATAGGAGGAAGCCCCTCCTATGACATAGTATTTCTTGTTTCCTCTCCCTCTCTTATATATATATATATATATATATATATATATATATATATATATATATATATATATATATATATATATATATATATATATATATATATATATATATTATTGTGCCCTCCTGTTCGACTTTTTATGGTTTATCATGTCCCACACTTGTATTGTATCGTTTTTGTATCTTGTGTCCGTATTTGTGTCCATGCTTCATAATATACTATCCTTTGTAAAAGCTCATTTTACAACCTGATGTGCTGAGAGTGAGTCAAGACTATTTGAAATCTTGTGGATCTCCAGTTGAAGAACTCAAAACATATGCTAGATTTATGTTCGAGACTATTTGAAATCAGTGGACTGCTTACTTATGTTCTAGCATTTTTTATTTTTTATTTTTTTTTTTGGGAGCTAAATTGTTTGAAGTTCTAAAATAAGTCCTCAGATCCAAATAGAAGAAATCTGTAGTATTTAAATCAAGAGACCTTTCTAAACTGTAGCTTTTGTTGGTTGCTGCAGTTTTAGGTAAGGTGTTCATGAAGTTCTTATTATTTCGCTTTCCGTAGGCATTCCAACATATTAATTGCTGCAACCATCAGATGTTTAAACTCCCCTCTCGACTCTCGAGTCTGCACCCTACTCCAAATATCATACATATAGGATAGAGTTAATTACAGCTAGACTCTCTGTAGTATTGGGGGTATGTAACTTAACACCCATAAAGTTTGAAACTCTCAAAAAACTCCCTGAACTTAGTTATTTTCACTATCTTTTTTTTTTTACTAAAATGCACTCTTGTTCCTCAAATTCCTATTCTAATCCATCCTTCTTTTTAACCAGCATACTCATTAAAGGGAGGGATGAGAGTAGAATAAGAATTTGAGGGACAAGAGTACTTTAGTAAAAAAAGGAGAGTTAAAATAACTAAATTCAGGGGATTTTTTGAGAGTTTCAAAATTCAGGGGTATTAAGTTACACACCTCCAAAACTACAGAGGGTCTGACTGTAATTAACCCTATAGGATATATTAACATACACCAAAATCCAGATACCCTCTCGACCCTCGAGTCTCCATCCTACTCCAAATATCATACATATACATATATACATATAGGATATATTGACGTACACCAAACTCCAGATACTCGCATAAGTTGGGTCAACAGAATCATTATCCATCTTATAAAGAGTCATTCTATTTTGTTTATGCCAACCCATCTTTAGGAGGATATCGACAGGTTGATACAGCCACCTTAGCAACGAGCCAAACCAACATCCTAACCTTCACGGGGGCGTTTGATCCCAACGAAGTATATATATATCCAAATTGTCTGGTTAAGGCTGGAATAAAAAGTGTCTTATCTGATAATCTTGAAAATAACATATTGATAGGTTTCATTTGATCTTTAATGAACTTTTGAATTGGAAATTCGAATGTCATTCTTTCATTCAACTTAAATATATAAATAGTGACATTCTTTCATTCAACTTAAATATATAAATAGTTACAATGACATCCATAAGAATAACATCAAATAATATTTAGTTATAATAAATTTCTTAACAACTCAAACTAATTAAATAAATATAGGGGTATTTACTGGTTTGTCCCTCAAATCTTTATATATTATGATTTAGTCCCCCAAATCTTTATATTTAGGATTTAGTCCCCCAAATCTCCTAAGTTACTACAATTTAGTCCCCCTCTCCAAATCCCTCAAATTTTTGACATGATATTACCAATTTATCCTTTCTTATTCATTCTTTCTCTTCCTCCTCTCTTCCTCTTCTCTTCTCCTTTTCTTCATTATTCCTCATCTCCTCTCCTCCTCTCTTCCTTCTCTCTTCCTCCTCTTTTTTTCATTGGAAGAAGAGAGGAGGAAGAGAGGAGAGGAGGAATAATGAAGAAAATGAGAAGAGAGGAGGAAGAGAGGAGGAGAAGAGAGGAGGAAGAGAAAGAATGAATAAGGAGGGGGTAAAATGGTAATATCAAATCAAAAATTTGAGGGATTTGGGGAGAGAGACTAAATTGTAGTAACTTAGGAGATTTGGGAGACTAAATCCTAAATATGAAGATTTGGGGGACTAAATCGTAATATATAAAGATTTTAGGGACAAACCAATAAATACCCCATAAATATAATACTAACAACTGAAATTCTAACAACACCACATAATATTTAAGATAATATCTGATTTATTAGGTTTTATTATCTTAACAATCTTGAGCTATATATATATATATATATATATATATATATATATATATATATATATATATATATATATATATATATATATATATATATATATATATATATATATATATATATATATACACCTTGAATATGTGACCTCTATATTGAAATAATTCTATATCTATATGTGAAGCATGATACTTGAGAAATCGATCTCAATTGAAATTTTCACCTAGGCAGCAGCTGCAACCAAGTTGTCTGTTGCTAATGGAGCCCATTGCCGCAGCAGGTTTCGATCTACCAAAAAGGGTCTAAAAATGACCCAAACCAGTTATGATATAATATATATATATATATATATATATATATATATATATGGGGTGTAGTGCTAGGGTTTTGATAGAGCTGAAAAAAGTTAGCCGAAAAAAAGCCGCAACAAATAAAAAAAGAAGCAGGGAAATTAGCCTGCTGCTTTTGGCCTAAGAAAATAATTGAGGTTGCTAATTATTTTTGGGTGGAGGCAAGGGCGGCTGCTGCTCGGCTTTTCCAGAGTTATTTGGTTCGGCCAAAACAAATAGGAGGAAAGGAGCAGCTTTTCTTTGGTGAATCTTTGGTTTTTCGGCGGTCAAAGCAAAGAGGTAAATCACTGCAACAAGAGGTTAGAATTTTGATCTCAAAATCTTGTGTGATTTCTTTGTGATTTCTTTTGTGGTTGAAAACTAGAAAGTTGTAATCATCTTTTGATATAGTTGAAGTTTTTCGATCATGTCCCCGTGGACGTAGGCATATTGCCGAACCACGTTAAATCTGCGTGTTCTCTGTCTCTGCTATTTTTCTCTTCGGTTAACTATTTGATTCTGCTGGTTGTTGCATTAGTATTATTCCGCTATCTTTTGCTAACAATTGGTATCAGAGCCCTGGTTCGGGTCAGATTTCACTCAGATCGGTGTTGATTTTGAGTGGGAGTTATGGCGGAAGATAGGAAGGGAGATTCTCTATGAAGGACATGGGTGAAGCTAAACAACTTCTTGGAATGCAAATTACCCGAGATATGAAAAGAAAGAAATTGTGGTTATCTCAGGAGAGATACATCAAGAAGGTGTTGGAGAGATTCAATATGGATAATGCAAAACCGGTAACTACAGCTCTTGGTGGTCAGTTCAAACTGTCAAAAGAGTAAGGTGTTAAGACAGTTGAGGAGACGAAACACATGGAGAATGTGCCTTATTCATCAGTCGTTGGGAGTCTCATGTATGCAATGGTGAGTACAAGACCAGATATTGCACATGCAGTGGAAGTAGTGAGTAGATTTATGAAGAACCATGGAAAGGAATATTTGCAAGCGGTAAAGTGGATTTTTAGGTATTTGAAAGGTACTTCAAAGTATTGTTTTTATTTTGAGAGTGATAACATTAATGTGCAAGTTTTGTGGATTCGGACCATGCGGGTGATAGAGACAATGACAGGAGTACCACAAGTTATGTCTTTACTGTAGGAGGGACAGCGGTAAGCTGAGTTTTAAGATTACAATCAATTGTTACTTTATCTTCGACATAAGCTGAGTATGTTGCAGCTACAGAAGCAATTAAGGAGTTTAATTGGTAGCAGCGATTGATGAGTGAGTTTGGTTTTGATGGAGTGGATTGCAGGTTATTTAGTGACAATCAAAGTGTAATTCATCTTACTAAGAACTCGGCGTATCATTCACGGACTAAACATATTCACTTGATATATCACTTAATTAGATTCTTATTAGAGGATGGTCAATTGAAGTTGGAGAAAATTGAGGGCAGTAAGAGTCCTGCAGATATATTGACAAAGCCGGTTGATGGAAAAAAGTTGAGCTATTGCTCCACTTTGGTGCATTTGTGTTGAATGCTGAAATTGGGACTTTGAACGATCCAGGTAAAAGTTTTAGACACTACGATTATCATGTATAGAGATTATAATTTTTGCAATAGGTCTCCAAGTGGGAGATTGTTGCTAATGGAGACCATTGCCGCAGCGGATTTCGGTCTACCGAAAAGGGTCCAAAATCGGCCCAAACCCGTTATGATATAATATATATATATATATGGGGTGTGGTGCTAGGGTTTTGATAGAGCCGAAAAAAGTGAGCCGAAAAAAAGGCGCAACAAATAAAAAAAGAAGCAGGGAAATTAGCCTGCTGCTTTTGGCCTAAGAAAATAATTGAGATTGCTAATTATTTTTGGGTGGAGGCAAGGGCGGTTGCTGCTTGGCTTTTCCGGAGTTGTTTGGTTCGGCCAAAACAAATAGGAGGAAAGGAGCGGCTTTTCTTTGGTGAATCTTTGGTTTTTCGGCGGTCGAAGCAAAGAGGTAAATCACTGCAACAAGAGATTAGAGTTTTGATCTCAAAATCTTGTGTGATTTCTTTGTGATTTCTCTTGTGGTTGAGAACTAGAAAGTTATAATCATCTTTTGATATAGTAGAAGTTTTTCGATCGTGTCCCCGTGGACGTAGGCATATTGCCGAACCACGTTAAATCTGCGTGTTCTCTGTCTTTGCTATTTTTCTCTTCGGTTAACTATTTGATTCCGCTGGTTGTTGCATTAGTATTATTCCGCTATTTTTTGCTAACACAGTCAAAGCATGCACATCATGTAAAATCTCGAATGCATATAACCATGTGAGGTAGTTCAATGGACCCGAGACTCAAGCCTACTCATATCAACTTGTATATGTGTGTGCGCATGTATGTATGCGTATTGAGATCTTCCTATGTGCAAGAACAGTAAGAGCATATTCGACTAAAAAGGATCAAAATGTAATAAATCGAGTTCAGATGTACCCAAGTCAATAATAGCTCGTGGTTCATGTGATTCATGTTCACATCAAACTATGATTTTTGTCTGTAACCTAAACCTCCACCTAAAATCAACCTCCGAAGCTCCAATTAATTTTGTTTGTTCGTGCATGCGTGCGTACACGCGTGTGTAGTGAGATCTTCCTAGTAAGATCATATTCAAACGAAAGGTAAGAGCGCATCATTGCAGTATCAAAAACAATAATTCGAGTTCGGACACGACAAAGCCAATAATAGTTCGTGCACCCTTCATGTGATACACGTTCACACATCAAACTATGATCTATGTAACTTAAACCTCTACCTAAAATCAACCTCCAATTTTCGAAACTCCATTCCAAAACAAGCCCTAAGATAAAGATCATACGGTCACTAAGATTATTAGATTTGTTTCTCACATACAGGTAAAGGCAGCTGCCTACCTGTCGTTCTATAGATTTTGGAGAGACAAGTGGAGTACATCTCTTGGCCCAGACCAGCTGACTAACCCAATGATCCAATTATGTCCAAACCCCAATCTCTAATATGTAGCTCGCACTATTAAAAAATTTGAATTAGAAAAATAGAAAATTTATTTTTTATTCAAAATTTTGAATATGAGGGGCCAAAGTTTAGCCTGTGAACCCGTCCATTATCATTCCTAACTTTTTTTCATGCCTCACGCATTCTTAACTACAATTAAGTATTACTTATCGCAACCGTGTCAAAAGAGACACCTCCCATTTTAAACAACAATGGTACAATTTGTCCAAAACTCATCATCTCCTCCTTAACTCCAAGCTAGAATATTTCAACATCCATTAATTTTGGGTGACTAAGAGACCATTCTAAATAAAGAAATTTAGTGAGACGTCTATCAAGAGCCCCATGGGATCATAAATGGCTATAAAAATCTATAGGCCTCCATGTTGCCAACAATAGAAGTAGAAGACTAAATGAAGGGGAAATGATAATAGAGACATTTCATCTTAAGGGACTAAGTTACTTAACCAACCATTGCTTCAAGAGAAAAGTTTGAAACAAAATTCTTGTGTAGGGTCTTGAGATTTTTTTTTTTTTTTTTTCATTCCTTTTGCTCTCTCCTAAAGCTATGTGCTAATGATGATTTCAGCTTTCTAAACTCATTTAAGCTTTAAATTACCTTTTTCTTATAGTTTGCTGGCGTTGCGATGGATCCAAGCAAAGCCCCTTCACGTCAATGTGGGTGAGTTATTTGCATCAATCAGTCGAAACAAACATTTAGCATCTCTCTCCCCCCTCCCCCCCTTTGTATTTCGTAGGGATCGTTATTAAACTGATGATGCAGCAAGCAAAGGCGATACTTTTTTTGCTCGCAACAACAATCTGCTTGAATATTGTGTAACAAATGTGCAAAATCTAGTATGATGCAAATTTTTTTTCAAAAAAAAAAAGAAGACTTATTATCATCTAATTATATTTTTACGACTGTTATTGTCATGCCCAAATTTCAATATACGATATATATAATATATTGAATGGATATTTTTATTTTTTTTATTCATCATTAGGGTCAATGAGTTAAACTAGATAGTTATATGAGTAAAATCAAATTGCTTAGAAATTTGCAGACGGATATGAACCGCCCCATATCAGATATGAAATAAGAGTTAGTGTAGTTTATATTTATTATATGAATTCATAAAATAACTGTAGAATTCATGATTAATTGTAAATTATTTTAATTTTTAAAGAAATGATATCCACTATTCGCTTACATATTCTTTAGTATATAGTGACAAGGATTTCTTCTAAAGTTATTGAAAAGAACAAAGTTTGCATCTAATTAGATGCAAAATCTTGCTCTTTTATCTACAAGATTTCCTACATAGTCTATGCATTATAAATTAATAGATGACATGTACTTTGTCAAAAATAATTATTTTAAATAAATACTAAGTTCATTGAAATTTGATATACACTTCCAAAAAAATTACACCACACTTAAAAAATGCGCTAGTAAAAATTTGAAATAGCGGCAAAATAGTTTCACATTGGATATGAATTAAGGGTTAATACAATTTATAATAATTTTGATAAATCCATTAAGTAATCTTAACTAGGAAGAGGAATTATAATTGATTATAAACTATTTTTATTTTTATTTATGGCCAATAAAAGTTTAGGATGTGAAGATTAGATTACATAAGAGATGGGCTCGAGCTTAGACCCAAAACTTTCACATTTTTTGGGTCCGAGTCATGCTAGACCATGCAACAATATTGAGCCCGAGTCAATACTTTTTAGAGACGTGAAATGATTTGTAACCTGATTTGAATCGTTGCAAGGAGTGATGAGAGATGAAATGGACCCCATTAAGCAAAAGATAATGATTATGCATTGAAAGAGAAAGACTTCTTTTGAGTAAAAGAGAAGAAATTTTTTTTTTGACTTAAAATGGGAGGCTGTTCCCTCCACATTTTATTAATAAAATATCAAGAATAAGTACAATTACAAATAAAGAAGATGGAAAATATCACAAAATAAAATAAAAAGAGAATCCTTCTAATATCGATCCTCACGGTAAGTCTATTAACTCAGTGTAAGTGTCTCTTCAGCTCTCCAGGTCTAGCTGTCTGTCAAATTGTCATGATCCATATCAGCATTAGCTTAAGAACGCCTACTATCTCAACATCGGATAGTTCTCCAGATAACTAGAATAGGGGTGAGCATCCATTAGTTTCGATTTAATTTTTTCCATTTTTTGCAAAACTAAAATAAATCGATTAAGAATGAAAACTGAAGCCTAAAAAGTCGATTTGGAAAGGTTATTCGGTTCTTTATATATATATATATATATATATATATATATATATATATATATATATATATATATAATTTTTAAATAGTTCGTAGCTTCAGTTTCGAGTTTCAAAACTCGAAGTAGAAAACGGAGATTATTTCAGTTTTAACCACACTATGCCTATCTTTAAACTAAATATAATTTTCGTCTAAGTATGAACCTATGCAAAATATAAAATCACGTTTAATAAAATGCAGGAATATCTTATAAGAGCGAGATTTATTATTGAAAATTCTAATATTTCTATCTCCAAATGTACTAGCGAAAGATTAATTTGTAAATTCATGGACTGATATTTGCAAGATTCTAAAACTTCACTTAAACTCAACAATTTTTAGCCGTGTGAGTGATTACGATCAAAAGTATTATGCATATTAAATAAGCGATATATGATCAATCCAAAAAATAGATCGATTATAATTCTGAGTAATATCTTTACCTAATTTTGGTGTGTTTTTAAAGACCAACGTGCAACATATGACTGGAGCTCACTAGCAAGGATTGAGAATATTGCATATGTCATTGAATGATTCTTAGAAACTAAGAAACTAATGAACATGAGATCCAACGATAAGTGCGTAAGTATACAACTTTTTGTATTCTTTCTGATAATAAAATTTAATTTCTTGTCCATTTTCATTAATTAAACATACCTGCAAGTCTACAACAAAGAAAAGAAAAATCAATTTGTTCAAAATTTTCACCGGTGAGAAGTATAAAATAGTCAGTAAACTTTCAAATTAACGTTCAAAGAGTTACGTGGAAACGGTTAGACTGTTATACGTCACCTAAATTGTCTGCATGGTAATTACAAAGACCCGAGTATAACCTCTCTCTCTCTCTGTGTGTGTGTGAGAGAGAGAGAGAGAGATGGCAAGTCTTAGAATAAGTGTGTGTGTGTGTGAGAGAGAGAGAGAGAGAGAGATGGCAAGTCTTAGAATAAGTATTTTTCTTAAAAATTAAGACTTTTTCTTGGAAAATCAAAAGGCAAGGGTAGAACTAGAGAGAGGATGTGAATCCTCTCGCTGTCGAGGTTGTACTATAAGATTCTTCTTGGTTTGGCATCATTTTCTATTTTTATGCAAAAACGATGGACAATGGACAGTCTCTTCGTAATATTTTATTAATCAGATATTAACAAAACAAGATGAATAATATTTTATTAATCAGATATTAACAAAACAAGATGAATATATATTGTATATATTTAATCTCTCGCTTTGAGTGAACAATAACTAAAAGAAATACAACATAGTCTGGGAAAATCACTGAAAATTAGTGGACATTGAAAATACAACATAACCCAGTAAATGATATTGTTGGTACCGTAATTATTTCATAGTTTTTTTGTTAAAAAGAAAGAATTCTCATTAGGCTTATAACTAGGGATAAGAATAGATAAGTCTAATGGTCAACCCTTAAACGCTTTATCCAAATTTTTGAATTTAAAAAATAAAATAAAATTTTCCTTTTTAATACGAAATTTTAAATAGAGCGAATTAACGGCGGGTCCCGTTCATTCCCATTCTTATTCATAGCATAAAAATTAGCACATAACATATAACATGGGGTAATTGTTTGCAATATCATTTGACTATTGCAAGCTATAAATCAAAATCTCTCCACATAATATATTAACATTATATTTATATTGTTTTAAGGAAGCAAATTACTTTTGTATTGTTACAGAGTGGAGTTAAGGGAATAATTTTGTAAAGAGAATAATGACAATCATATAATATAATATTGGAGGAAAATTTCCTTCAATAGCGGCTAAAACTCCACATTTCCTTACTTTTTTATTTCGATCAAGTTCCACCTTATTAATTTTCCTCCTCTAAACTTAACTCAAACCAAAATTCATCCGGTATGATGTTTAATTATTTACCGGTGGGTCCAAAAAGGCCCTCCTTTCATCAAAATTAAGCTCATGATATATCCATAAATCCGATTAAATTAAGATGAAAAGATAAACTTTGGACATTAATATTATTTTATATCCATTAAGCTCTATTTAGATATGAGAATGGACGAGTCTAATCAGTTCTTGACATATTATATAATTTTTTTCCTAAGTTTTTGAATTTAACAAGCTAAGAATTTGTTTTTTTGTCCGTACATTTCTCGAGTGTGCCGCTTGGCATGCAATACTCTTGGTGCCACTTACCACCAACTCCCAAGGTTCGCTCTCACAATAGTTTTTTATTCTTCTCATGAGTACGTCAGCTACGTCGCAGTATATAAAGACTAGAGAGCAAAGGGAGCATCAACAAGAAATATTGCTAGAGAGAGAGAGAGAGAGAGAGTCTGGTTCCGATGCCAAGTCGCTATAAGGTTAGATAGAGTGAGAGAGAGATTGAGAGGGGTTGGGGCCCCATCCGGTGAATGTCGGAGACAGCAACAAGTTATGAATGAATGTGATGGGGGAAATGAGTAAGGAAAAAAAATTAAAAAAAAATAAATAAAGTCTCAACTTCTCAAATATCACTGCATTTATCAATATATAGCAATAGCAATATCAACCCATCTCTCTAAGTCTCCAAACATAAAAGGGAGAGCCCTCCAACCAACCAAACCGCTAAGTATCGCAGAACCCCAAGCAGCAAGACAGAGATTTCGAAGGCATGGGACATCACTCCTGCTGCAACCAGCAGAAGGTGAAGAGAGGGCTCTGGTCCCCCGAGGAGGACGAGAAGCTCGTCCGATACATCACCACCCATGGCTATGGTTGCTGGAGCGAAGTACCCGAAAAAGCAGGTACTTATAACATATCTATGTACGTACCATCTAAATTCACATATCGAGCGTCATGCACCTCGTACAAAATTTTCTTTGTTCAATCCATAATGGCATTACCCTAATGAGAGACGCCATTTCTGATATTTTATGCTACTTTCAGTATTATAATAGATTAAAGACCGCAGTTTCTCCAGTCAAGACTTTCATCATCTTATATATATGAATAACAAAATGTACAGGACTCCAAAGATGCGGTAAGAGCTGCCGCTTGCGATGGATCAATTACCTTAGACCCGACATTCGTCGTGGCAGATTTACTCAGGAGGAGGAGAAACTGATCATCAACCTCCATGCCATGGTTGGAAACAGGTTTGATGAGATCCCCTCCTCCTTATTTGCTACATTCTTATATTTTTCTTGCACTTCCTTGATTTCTTGAAAGTATTCGGCTCTCCAAGATTACTATGCTTTTGCAATTCCTTTAATTCTTCAATTATTATCTCCTTTGTAAGCATGTAACGAAGTCATCAATGATTATACTACAAAAGTCTAGTGCACACGTGAGAATTGAGTTGCTGTATTTTTTTGCAAGATACTCGTCCACCATATAATACCGTTAAAAAGTATACTAGCTCGTAGAATGTACATGTCAATATCCATGACAATGATGTATTAACAAGCATGAGAGCTAAATCTTTTGCTTTCAGCTCCAAATACTCCTATTCCAAAATTCTATTGCATGCTTAATTTTGAAGCATAAATTAGTCCTTCGTCTTCCTCGTCACTCTAAATTCTTAAAACATACATCATGGTGACTCTTGCAGATGGGCTCACATAGCGAGCCACCTGCCTGGGAGGACCGACAACGAGATCAAGAACTACTGGAACTCATGGATCAAGAAGAAGATCCGAAAGCCTACCCCATCTCCATCGACAAGTCCGCCCAATGCTACCGAACTCGCTAACCCGAGCAACTACAGCCCGCTCGAAAGCCCCTTCGTCAGCCAAAGCTTGCCACCAACTTCAGCACATCAAGATACCATGTTCCCATCTCATTGCCCTCTGTTCATGTTCGACATCAACATTGGCTATCAGAATCAAGAAACAACAAACGGGTCGGTCGGCCTGAGCCCAGAGGTGTGGAACCCTATTCATGATCAGAACCTGCAGGATCAGCAAGCAATATTGAACGGTTCTCTTCTTGCGTACGCCGATAGTATGGACTCGAACTACTTGCCGACGTTGGTGGATGGGACTGGGATGAGCATGGTGTCGATGGGAGAGGCGAGTAGAGATCAGTGCAGCTTCGAGAAGCAAGAGTTGAGCGAGTGGGTGGTTGAGTCCCAGCAGAGCTACCCTAGTCTACACAATATTTGGGAGCAAGTGCAGGGGGAGCTAGTTGGTGATCATGAGCTCTCAAGTGCAGCACAAGCTAGTATGGATGCTATGGTTGGTTCATTCCCTTCTTCTCAATGAGCAGTGCTAGTCTCTCTCTCTCTCTCTCTCTCACACACACACACACACCTTTTCTCTTTCTCTCTCTGTCGAATAAGGGCTTGTGGGGATTATTTATTGGTTTGTTGTTGTCCACTTCGTTCTTCTTCTTTTACTTTATTTTTTTAAAGAAACTTTTCTTCTTTTTGTGTTTATTATTTCCTTTCTTTTCTTTGAAGTGAGGATTTGTACAGTGTCATAAGGGCATGAGACATGCGTGTGCATGGGATGTTTATTTAAACTTCATAAAGTTGTATAATATGGAGAGATAAAAAATGGAAGCTATACTGAATAACTACTACTAATTAATCAAGTAGGTTTTGGAATACTTTCTTTATTGGTTATTTATCACTCCATCAGGTGGATATAATATTGTATTCAATAAAAACCATTAATTTTATATCTTTTTTAATGAAAAGTAAAATTAAAACTAAAACTCAAGTAATTGGAAGTGAATAAACCCTCTGGGGTTGAGATCATAATACAAAAAAGAAATATTTTGAAAAAAAATTATCAGAGATAATGGAAATCGATTATAGCTCAGTTCACTTGTGTGAGGCGGTGACTCATTTCCTTTATATATATATATATATATATATATATATATATATATATATATATATATATATATTACTAGAGTTACACTTTATTTTTACTATCTCTAATAATTTTTTATAAAAATTTTCTTTTAGATTATGATTTTGACCCTCTAGGATTCACTCATATAAAATTTCTTGGGTTTTAGTTTTGATTTGATTTTCTATCAAGTAGATACAAAATTAACTGTTTTTGTTGAACAAAACATTTTATATCCACTTAATGAAGGGGCAAATAAATTTAAAAATCCGTAGAATTTGATCCTACAGAAACTAAAAATGTAGAGGCACGATCCTAAAAAAATTGATAAAAAATAATGAAATTATTATTTTGTCATCGTTAACTCACGTAACTTAACTGAACTAACAGCTCCCATATAGTAATCCCGTATATGTATATGTATATGTGTGGGTATGTATATAGTGGAAATAGTGGTCATGAACTGTAGCCCATGTAACTTACGTGAACTATCAGCTCATCTATTTTCTTCTTTTCTCATTCACATATATATATATATATATATATGTATGTTCCTCCAAAAAGAAAAGAAAATGAAATTACATACCATGCAGATATTTTGGACTTGGCACGACTAAACTAGGTCCACCTTGGCCGGACCTACTTTTATATTACATGTTACTATCATCTTCATCATCAAATCTTTTTTTTTATCTTCTTCTAAGCCTCTTCCAATCCACGAACAATAATTGAATAATGCTTCATAAAATATTTGACAAAGTTTTATTACTCCAAAAAATAGGCATAATCAATATGGACCGGGAAAAATTTAAAAGAGCAAATTGACACGGACTTAGAAGACCGAAAGTACAGGGATCAAAGGTGTTTGGCAAGAAGAACATATTCTTCCAAAAGCTCGAGTCAAAATCATGCTTGCTTACATAAGTGAGTACATGTTACAAGGTGTGCTTTTTGCTATTTGGTTATAGTTGCAGTTGTAAAAATTTACAATTACAATTACAATTATGTTCATTACAAAGTGCGCTTTCTGCTATTTAGTTATAATTGTAGTTGTAAAAATTTACAATTACAATTGCAACTACTTACCCACTTGTTTTAATTGTAGTTGCGAAAAAAAAATATGCAACACACTTTTCCTCTCTCTTTTACAAATAGTAATTGTATTATTGATAAATTGAAACATATTTCTCAAACTTCTTGACAATAGGAAAAAATTAATATTTTAAAAAAATTTCAATTCTACTTACCACTTGCAACGCTCAAATTAAATACGATAATATAAGTTAAATCAAACTTTATTACTGCAACTTTAATTACAGTAACATAAATTGCAATTTGCAATAACCAAATAATCCTTTCTCTTGCCTTCCCAGAGCACAGGGATAGAAGAGTAGATGGAGCATGGAGATGGAGACTAGACTTAATATTTCTGTTCTAGCTTTTATCTATGTACTGTTATGTTTCTTTTTATGTTTTGACTGTTGGACCATATATCTGATGTAAGGCACAAGTCCAGACAGCTTTTCTCTTGCCTTCATAAAGCCTCTCTCTCTCTCTCTCTCTCTCTCTCTCTCTCTCCCCTCTGTCTATCATGTATTATGGGTAAGAATTCTCAGTGGCTTTGTCCCCTTGTCACCTACAAGTTGCAACAAAGGAAAAGAGAAGGTTGTACTCCTGCACTGTGATTTGGGCAAATTGGAGCCCTGCAGGTTCCTCTCTCTCTCTCTCTCTCAAAGATAAGCATTATAAAGTTTTTTCAACAAGAAAAGAGATTGTCACCATGATGATGAAGTGTGCAGTGGACCTTTGAATTCAATGTCATGCATATGTTACTATAATTGCGTTTCTGATACAATGAGGATCCTCATCCATCATTGTTTGGGCGACAAAATGGACCCAATTGTTGTGATTTTTTCGCCACAAATGCTCAATTACTTTCTACCACTAAACACAAGAAAAAAGTGAATACTAACTCCCCATTTGCTTCGGTTGGACTTACATTTGCAATTTATTATGATATTACACCTAAGGTGAGGATGATACATCGAAGATTCATTGGTACCAAAATTTTTAGGATTAAGTGTTTATTTAACCATCCACAGAGTGAACACAAACTTAACAATTCGTCCATAACATAACATAATACTCACCTATGGCCGGACAAACAAACAATAAACCCCATGATTATAGGTATTAAGTAAATTCTAGGGGTTAAAAGATGAATACCAACGATTCCGATCAAAGTTTTTTTTTTTTTTTTTTAAAGTGAAATTAATTCACTTATCTCTTTAAGGAGTTCCTAAATGAACACACCATTGATTTTAGTGAGCACACTTTCTAAAATTATAAATTTACAAATTATAAATTTACAAGTATGTCATTTAATATGATAACATTATTTTTTGTACTGATCGGGGATTAATCTCGAATGCGGTTAAAACCCTTCGAAAACTAATTTCCAAACAGTTTAAAGATCATTTGGAGAGTAATCCCCAATTCGGAAAAGTATGCTCAATAAAACTAGTGGTATGCTCGTTTAGTCTCTTTTTTCCCGCTTTTTCCTATTTTTAACCTTTCAATCAAACTGAGAGCTCTCTTATTCTTAAGAGTTAATGGGTGCTTAGAAGCGACCGGTTCAATCAAACTGAAAGAGCTCTCTTATTCTTAAGAGTTAATGGGTGCTTAGAAGCGACCCGCTTAGTCTTCTCATGGACCCAATGATCACGTGCTTAAGCAAGACCATGGCAAGAAACAAAATGATTAGCCTCGCTAGACCTCCAAATTCTCATCCACCACCGTTTCAAGACCGGGACGTTGGTCACAAAATTCTTTCTTCCTTCCATTGAAATAACTTAATTACAATGAAAAAGAACAAAACATAAACAAACGAGAGGATTTATAAATTATCACTCTCTTTTACAATGATTTGTGGGCTCTATGTGGCAATGGAATCTATCAAGTAGCTCCTTTTGAAGACCTTTTGAAGATCTGATGTGAAAATCTTCTTCTTGATAAAGATGACGGCCGGCTCTGGATCTTCTCTGCTGGTCTTCATGAATTCAAGACTCTCACGTGTAATTCGAATTCTCTAAAGATACAACAAGCTCCGAAAAGATCCCCTAAGGCTTTCTCAAGAGTATATTTATAGGCTTGAGTTAATATAAGAGTTTCCAATCAAGTAGAATTGGAAGGTAGTTGTATTCATTAAGGATTCTAATTAAATATCTTGATTTAAATCTCTTGAATATGAATTCTGATTGAACTCCATTTGGGTATTGAATAAGCCCAAATCTCAATCACAATCAATTTAGAATTATAATCTCAATCACAATCAATTTAGAATTCTAATCTCACGCGGAGTTAACGCGGAGCTAAGACACCAGAATGCGGAGCTAATTCATAGCTCCGCGTTTTACTCTAACGCGATTAGCTCCGCGTTTTACTCAAACGCGAGGCAAATCATAGCCAAACGCGGAGCTACGGAGTTAGCTCCGCATTATGCATGGTTATCTTTTTTTTTACTGATTTTCTTTAGAGATTTTACCACCAACACAGGAACCTTCTTATAAATTCTTGTAAACAAAGGTTATATGCATGTAGCAAAACCCTATCATTAGAATGGATGGGTGGTTTACTTTTGATCTGCATCATTCAAAAATTTAAATTAAAAATAAAATTTTATTTTTTCTAATTTAAATTTTTAAAGATACTAGCATGTTTAAATTTAAAATAAAATTTTATTTTTTCTAATTTAAATTTTTAAAGAGATTAAATAAAATTTTATTTTTTCTAATTTAAATTTTTAAAGATACTAGCATGTTTAAATTTAAAATAAAATTTTATTTTTTCTAATTTAAATTTTTAAAGAGAACAGGCCACGCCGCTGGCCCTCAGACCTGTGGAAAAGATGGAAAATATATAAAAAACTTCTTTTTTTTTTTTTTTTTTCAACAGAGCCATAGCGTGCAGATTTAAAATTAGGATACAGATACTAGAGTTGGCATCTGGTACCTCCCAATCAATGATTTATTGTCTTAGAAAATTCGATAAAAGTTGAATATTATATGGTGTAATACTACAAAATATTGACAATATCAGAAATATTATTAGAAACCTGATTGATATTATGCAACATCTCAAACAACAGTTCTCCTGCAATGGACATCTAAATATTAGCAGTCTAACGGGAGATCATGGGGAACCAAAGCTCAGTTACGCCACTCACAGGCATAACTAACAATAAAAAAGACAACTGGCGCACTACACATTCGTATTCTTAACAACTAGCATCAAAAATCCTAACCAACCAACAAACCAACAGGCCGCAGACGAATTTCATTTTCCAAATAATTACAGATATAACACACCCTACAGCATATAATGCACTCTCACTCAGTACATAAACTAACAAAAGCAAATAAGACGAGTCTTTTATTTTGGATACTTCAATATTTTGGTGAAAATTCCACGCAGCTAAATTTACAAGATACTTGTATTTTTTACTATCCATATCCACCAGAAAATTGAAGTGTCCAAGCAGCCCCAACATGATCACAAGTTCAACAGCTATTTTTATCTTTTGACCGAAGATACAGAAGAGTTTCTTAGTCCCAGTTAATTCGTAAAACCTCCACTTCCTAACCTTTATCCATATTCATTAAGACATAACAAAGAACACCGCAGAAAAGACTCGACACTCAACCTCAGACTCACGACACAGAACTAGAACTCGACAGACCAGTCACCTATTTTCATGAACACTAGATCAAACACATCGGTGCCTCAATCGACTTCCTCCATCTTGCTCTCCTCATTAGCATCCTCCAGGGCAGGCATCTCTGCATCATCCGCAGCTTCGTCATCCTCGTCAATGCTCAGCCCAAGCTTCAGCATCCTGTGGATCCTTCCAGCAAAGGTATTGGGATCCTCCAAGCTGAACCCAGACGTCAGCAGCGCAGTTTCAAAGAGGAGCAGGACCAGATCCTTCACTGACTTGTCGTTCTTATCAGCCTCAGCCCTCTTCCTGAGCTCTTCCATGATTCCATTCTCGGGATTGATCTCCATAGTCTTCTTGCTGGACATGTAAGAACTCATGCTGCTGTCCCTCAAGGCCTGAGCCTTCATGATTCTCTCCATGTTCGCCGTCCATCCATACTCTCCAGTCACCAAACAGCAAGGGGAATCCACGATTCTGTCGGAAACCACCACCTTCTCGACCTTGTCGCCCAAGATCTCCTTCATGGTCTTGCACAGGCTCTCGAATGCAGCCTTCTTCTCCTCCCTCTTCTTCTTCTCTTCTTCGGTGTCCTCGAGCTTGAGACCTTCCTTCGTAGCAGAGACAAGCTTCTTGCCATCGTATTCCTTCAGCTGTCCAACAGCATACTCGTCAATCGCATCCACCATGAAGAGAACTTCGTACCCCTTCTTCTTAAGCTTCTCCAAGAAGGGAGAGTTCTCGACCGCCTTCTTGCTCTCTCCAGTGATGTAATAGATATCCTTCTGGCCCTCCTTCATCCTGGTCACGTAATCCTTCAAGCTCGTCAGCTCGTCTCCGCTCTTGGTAGAGTGATACCTCAGAAGATCAGCCAGCTTGGCCCTGTTCTGACTGTCCTCATGGATGCCCAGCTTCAAATTCTTCGAGAATGCCTCGTAGAACTTGTTGTAGTCCTCCTTGTTCTCAGCAATCTCGGTGAACAGCTCGATGCACTTCTTCACCAAGTTCTTTCTGATCACCTTCAGTATCTTGTTCTGTTGAAGCATCTCTCGGGATATGTTGAGAGGAAGATCATCAGAGTCCACCACACCCTTGACAAACCCAAGGTACTCAGGAATGAGCTCCTCGCAGTTGTCCATGATAAAGACTCTGCGGACATAGAGCTTGATGTTGTTCATCTTCTTCCTCGTGTCAAACAGATCAAACGGAGCCCTCTTGGGGACAAAGAGGATGGCCTTAAATTCGAGCTGCCCCTCAACTGAAAAGTGCTTGACTGCAAGGTGGTCCTCCCAGTCATTGGTCAGGCTCTTGTAGAAGGAAGCGTATTCCTCTTTGGTGATCTCCTCCGGCTTCCTCAGCCAGATAGGCTTCTGCTTGTTGATTAAAGCCCACTCGTGAGAGACCTCCTTCACCTTCTTCTTCTTGGATTTGGTCTCCTTCTCCTCATCAACCTCCTCAACGTCACCTTCCTCCTCTTTCTTTGTCTCCTCGTCCTCATCATCACTAATCTCCTTCTCGGTCGTCTTCTCAGTCCAGAGGTAGATGGGGTAGCTGATGAACTCGGAGTGCTTCTTCACCAAATCCTTCAGTCGCCTTTCTTCCAAGTACTCCAACTGGACAACACATTCACGAGCATAAGAAACTATAGAAAGTTTTAGACAAACATCGAGTTAGATGCATACCTGATCCTCTTTAAGGTGGAGGGTGATCTTAGTCCCCCTGCCGAGCTGCTCACCGGTCGTGTCCCTCGTAACCGTGAAGGAGCCACCTGCTTGGGACTCCCAAATGTACTGCTCATCATCATTGTGCTTGGTCGTCACGATTACTTTCTCAGCAACAAGGTAAGCGGAGTAGAACCCGACACCAAACTGGCCAATCATGCTCACATCAGCCCCTGCCTGTAGTGCTTCCATGAACTCCTTGGTTCCAGACCTTGCAATTGTCCCCAAGTTGTTCACCAAATCTGATTAAGAATTGAACAGTGGTAAATCAGAAAATCTCAACAAAACCCATAAGAAGATTACAATAAATGACATCTACATCAAACAATACACGGGTTAATTGTCAGTAATAATTCACCAATCCAATTAAAATCTATCTTTAAAAAATCAATTAATTCCAATTTTATACACATGCTTAAACAGGTCATGATCAAAATTTAAGAAACTTGCAGAGTAGAATTTTCAATATAATTCATAAGAATTTAGCTCGTGACAATAGAAAGTTCAAACAACCTGTAGCCCCCACAAACACCTCTGTTTCATCTCCCCAAAAAAAAAAAAAAAAACAAAAAAAAAATTGTGATACTACAAAATCATGATGTTAGCATCCATGCCATACATCATCATTCATTTAGATGAACATACAAACAAGGACCAAACTCATGAATAAATAAGTAATATTCTATAACACTTCTATAGTGACCTCCAAAATGATGTTGGAAAAAAATTCTCCATCAGTCCAGTAACCTACTGGTCTTAAGCTGCGAGTCTAATTAATTCACTTTCCGTCATTTTGAGATAAAGGGCAACACTCAGCTCGATTCATTTACTTACTCAGATATATTGATCTCGTTAACTTTATTTATCAAGGTTATTTGAGTTCAACAATCAAAATATCTACTTTCAACATGAGATATTTTCAAAACAGACATTCCCCAATCACCATTCGGTCATAATTGATCCAGGTTATTATTTCTTATAATTATAGTATTTACCGTGGAATTCAAATCTCAGCGGTTCTTTTATCTTTTATTTCGAAAACAATTTTAGTCAGAATTTTTTTTAGTCGGAATTACATCCAAACAACTTATTACTGTGCTCTGTTAAAAACACATCCCATGTTTAAAAATATGGCCAAGCACATTGGCACTACAATCCAAAGATAGAGCCCTGGCACGCAAGAAAAAGCCAAACCCCCTAAAATTTCAAAACAAAATTTTACCAGAAAACATGAAATCACTCACCAGCTTTGGTCATGCCGATTCCGCTATCAATGATGGAAAGAGTCTTGCTCGCCTTGTCCGGCACGAGCCTGATGAAGAGCTCCGGCTGTGCATCGAGCTTGCTCTTGTCCGTCAAGCTCTCGTACCGGATCTTATCCAACGCCTAAGCCAACCAACCAACCAACTCACAACATCAAAATCGACGAACTCCATCGCCAAGATTCCGTAAATAATCCACCAAAATATTTTTCAAAACTTACATCAGATGAGTTGCTGATGAGCTCACGGAGGAAGATCTCCTTGTTGGAGTAGAAGGTGTTGATGATCAAGCTCAGCAGCTGGTTGATCTCCGCCTGAAAAGCGAACGTCTCCGCCTCGCCCATCTGGACATCCGCCATTGCTCGCTCGAAATCGAAAGAAAGAATGCAAAAATCGAAGCTTTGAGAACTGCAGTGAGGTTTTTTTTTTTTTTTTTTGGCTGCGATTAGATCTACGCGAAGAGAATGATGAGAAGTTGGGGGATTTATAAGGGGGTTATTAGGAATTCTAGGAGGTTCGCCCGAGCGAATGGGGGAGTCTGGGGCACTCTAGAGGGTTCTGATGCTTTGATTTTCATTTTTCTCTTCTTTTCTTTTCTTTTCTTTTTTTGATTGGCGAGGTTTCCGATTCTAATTTGGGGGTTCCAGAAGGTTCCCCGTTTAGATTTTTGTATAGGCGAGGGCGCGAGGGGTAAGAGTAACAGAATTGGGGAACCCGAGGGAATTCTATTTGAGCATACTACCTTGCACAGTAAACCTACCCTCTCAGTTGGGATTAGCCTGTCGACCCTCTCAATTGGGATTAGTCTCTCGAATTGCTTTCGCACCGTGGATATTAGTCTCTCGAACGATTTTTGCACCATCTGACAATTAGTTTCTAAACAGATTTAATATCATTCAGAAATTAAATTTTTACCTAAGAAATACATGTCATAGGCAAACTCATAATTTTTTACAACTAAATTTACTAGGCAAAATGGTGTGCTCAAAAAGAACTTTCAGAAACCTAAACAGGTAAGGCTGGATTTGGTTTGAAAGAAAATGGGAGAAAGAAAAAGAAAGAGAAAATAAAAGATAAAAGAAAAAAATGAAGATGAAAAATTGGTTATTAAGAAAATATTTTCTTTTTAAAAAAAAAATTCTCTCAAACCAAACAAAAGAAAATATTTTCTCTCATATTTTCTTTTCTTTTCCGTCATTTTCCTTCAAACCAAACATATCCTAATCCTAAGGCTGTGTTTGGATTGAGGGAAAATGAAGGAAAAGGAAAGAAAAGGAAAGGAAAAGTTACTTTCCACTGTTTGGTTAGAGAGAAAATTAGAGAGAAAATAAAAAGGAAAGAAAGTGAGAGAAAATGTATTAGATTTTTTTTCTTTTTCCTTTTCTTTCTCAAACCCAAGAGAAAATGAAAGAAAAGGAAAGTTGAGAGAAAAATGAAAAATGGAGAAAAAATTTTACAGAAATTTCCTTATAATTTTAGTCCCAAGATATTTTTAACTTTTATGAAGTTTGGATCCTTTGGTTATTATATGTTTAATTATTTAAAAATTAAAAATTATGTTAATAATATGTAAATTAATATTAAAATTTTCTATAATTTAATTACAATTATATTTTCTTCTTAATTTTCTATTGAGCAACCAAATATAAAAAACTGTTTTCTTCTAAAATTTCCTTGTGATTTTCTTCTTTATTTTCTTTCTAACCAAATATAAAAAAGAAAATCAATTTCCATATTATTTTCTTTCCTTTTATCTTTTCCTTTTCTTTTCTTTTCTTTTCTTTTCCTTTATTTTCCCTCAATCCAAACACAGCCTAAGAGTTCTGGTTTGGCTTCATTTTATAATAGTTTGCCAAACCTGATTCACTATCCAAATTAGTTTCTCAACTTGATATTGCGGGTAATCGAACCATAAATTATCTAAGAAGTATACACAGTTACTGGTTGGATTAACCCACTAAATTATTGGCAAATTAATATGCGCTCAAAATTTGCTCGTAGAGATTTCCTTTAAATCAATTTAATTTTATGTAAGATTAGTTGTCTTATTTTTGTAGGTTCTCTCCAAAATTATTTTTGAGATAGATGTTTCTCTGTGGATCAATTCAGTTTACCCACATTAGATTGGCGTCTTGTATTTAAAATAAAAAATAAAAAATTAACCATAAGTCAAAAATAAGATTATAAAGACCATCTAAAACGCAACCTCAGTCGCTCTTAATAATATTACTCAATGTCAACTCTATGTTCTGTGTAAATGGTCTGATTTCTTCCTTTATTAAGCAATTTTAATTTTTTTTCGAAGGTTTAATCAGAATACAATATATTAGATATTTCTTATGGCAGGTGACACCACGAGAGGGCCAATGCGTCTAGCACGCCAAGTGCCTCTAGTTATGCATGTGTGTGGATATAAATAATTTGTACATCAATGCATGACATCTCTTTAAAAATAAATTTGTAAAGCATGCTTTGATATAATACAATATTAATATTAACAAGCGCAATAATTGTTACGGGTTTTATAGTGCATATTGGTAGTTTGTAACCAAAGCAACAATTAAAAGTACAATCCATGCGACCGTGCTCCTTAGAGAGGATTTGGAATGAACTCTAGGTGAAAAACATTATAAAAAAAAATGAGATTACATGCAGTCATCTGCATGTGCAACAACTTCAAACTAATATTTTATAATCATAAAGTCTGATTTAAAAATATTTTATATGAGAAAATTGTGGAGAATTGAATTCTCTTTCTAACAGTAGTTAAATTAGCTCAATTGGAGGTAGGGTGCAAGTGTTTTGATTATTTTTGTGACGCCCCTAAACCACGTACGTGGACCCGAGTGTGTGTTCCAAGTCCCAATAAAGAGGTAGGGTGTCGTCGCGGGCACTCTCAATACCGAAGTGTACGAGACCAATTTTTTCCTTTTCAAACACAAACACAAGTAAGAATATGGAAGTGCATAAATATGAGATATATCCCACATATTTGAATATGTCTGCCACAACATCACAGACATGAGTATAGTAATATAAAAAATAAGTATATAGAAATGATAAACAATATGTATATATCAAATGGTTGCTCATGCAGAATTAAGTACAGTATCAAAACAGAACAACTCAAGTATTAAATATATACAAGAGTATCTGGATACCACGGACAAAACTGAAAATACATATGCACATACTAATCAAAATGATAAATACACAAAAAAATGAAGATCCTATAAGAGACTGACTACTAGCGCTCGGCTTACTCTTGAAAATATGAATCATCGAGGGGATGGTTCCTCCTTCTAAAATACTACAATAAGGCTAGCAGACCTGATGTGTGATAACCCTATGAGTCAAAACCCAAAAAAAAATACAAATCCAAACTCGTGTAATTCTATATGAACCTGATAAAAATATATATGGGACATGCTAGAAGGAAACAATAAAAATATGAAGAACAATATATACAAAATATAATTTGAATTATAAATTATATGGTATGCAAAATATAACATGATTAAAATATATTAAATGTATCATCATTTAATAAGAATCACGTGGTACATTGCATGCATAAGAAAACTTGAATAATGAAGTAAATGATGTATATAGTATAATACGAACATGCAAATGGATGCAAATTCTATCACATTAGTTTGGTACTGATGGTAGGATTTTTCACGTGTTCTAAAAGTGTACTGTGCATATTTAGTACTACGGACCCAAAACTGATCACATATGATCGGATTCTGCACAGCTGGGCGCAGTGAATATCCTGTGCATACCCGAAATTATGGTCTCAAATACCGATCTTTATTCGAACCGGATGATGCCCCGCTAAGGACACAAGCAAAAACAAGATAAGTAAGAAACCGATAGTGCTAATATACAAATCGATGGATACATCTAAATAAGACAAGAACTTTCACAATACGTATTTTATTCAACCATTTATTTTTTCATACCTACAATATAATATATTCTAAGTATCAATATGACATATACAATAAGGGTACATGTATCAATAGCCAGCTGAATATGACACAACATGCACAATAATACTGGCAAGTATAATAGTAATATTAGTAGGTACAAGAGTTGTAAGATAAGAATAATACTGACAAGTACAGTAGTTACAGTACATATTCACGTACATGAGATATCATTTCCAAATAAGAATAATATGTACAAATAATAATATGCATAATTAAACACGGTGCATATAAGCTAGGTGAAGATGAAACGACATGCACGTTAATACTGGCAAGTACAAAAAAAATACTGACAGGTATAAAAGTTACAAGATATGTTCACGTGCGTGAAATATCATTTTCAAGTAAGAATAATATAGGCAAGTAATAACATGCATAAATAAACATGTGTGCATGTATGCGATATTTTAAATTAAGTAATATATGCACGAACATGGCATGTATGCCTGGACATGACCTATGGGAGGTTGAAAATTATCATGGACATGTAATAGTAGGAGAAATTAAACATGTGTACATGTATATCATATTATAAAACAAGAGGTATATGCACGGACATAGGATATGTGCTTGTATTGTTGCAACTCAGTGGATATGTCAAACTGTTAGGTCTTGTTTGACTAATGTAAAATGGAATTAGAGGCTAAAATTTAGTAAATTTATAGATAATTCAATTATCTTTCTAATGAATCTTAAATGAGTTTAATTTGAGTTTTAGAACAAAAGTTATGGTCATTGTATTATAGACATGGTATTGCTGCTATGAGCTAGGTACAGTTGAGATTCCCGATTTAATTTGATAAAAAAATATTAAATTTAGAGTCTAATACTTTCATCAATCTTAGATAATTCAATCAACTTCCTAATAAAACTTGAATGGACTCAATTACAGTTCTAGAGTAAAATTTATGATTATTTTACTATAGACATGTTGCTGCTACTATAGACCTGATACAGTTATAATTTCTAGATTTGATTTGAACAAGATAACATTAAATTTATAGTCTAAAATTTTAATCAGTTCTATATAATTTAATTAGCTTTCAAATGAAATTTGAATAAGCTCAATTGGACTTCTAAATAAAAAATTATGGTCATTTTATTATGAGTATGGTGCTGCTGAATGGCAGACCTAGTATAACAGCATTGGGTGAACTTTCATATCATTTTGACTAGGTAAATGACTGGATTAGAGTCTACTATTATTGAATGAATTGTAACTTAGTAAATCATCTTTCTAATAGAATTATAATGAGATCAATATGAGTTATGATGCAAAAATTATAGCAGTTTTAAGATAGGTTGTTGCGTATGTATGGTCTGCAATACGATTTGTGCATGTGTACTATGCACAGTATGATACATAACATAAAACTCAAGATAAAAACAGTTTAGAGTATGTGGAATCTTGAAATTAGTTTAATACTACTTCATATATCATATTTGAGGAGATTTAATTAAGAAGTCACAAATTTAAAGGATTTGAGAGTGTATTTTTGCATCTTATTTAACCAGAATCGGAAAAGATCTGATATTGATGCGATTGCTCCTCAAAACTAAAGAAATTTCCCAAGAATTATACTAAGAATCAAGGACAAAGATTGAAAAAGGTTTCTTTATATTGGTGGAAAAGTTTAGAATTGATTTGGAGAGGTTAAACTCAAGAACAATACTAATATAGCAATTTTGTGGATTTTCCGCTCACTCTCTGACTGAATAATTGGCGATTTATTTTAGGAAAAGTGAGAGAGAATTAGGTTCATGATTTGAAAATAAAATGAAGAGGAGAGCAAGAGGAATAAGCATAATTTTTTTCAGATTTTTCTGAATTTATTTGATAGGTCAAACTGCTGCTAGAAAATATGTATGCAACTATGCTAAAAACCTTTAAAGTTCACCTTATTTACAAAAATGTCATTGGATTAGTTTCAACTCAAATTTGGTCAATAAAGGTTACAAGGCTTTTGGAGATAAATTTCTAGTTGGTGCAAGAGTAAATTTGGAATTCTTGATTTAATTTGATTATTTTAATTTGATATTTATTCGAAAATCAACCGATCCGGAATAATTCAAGAAAAATACGGAAAATCCAAAATAATGAGATAAGAAGTCTCTGATCTACGAAATTTGAAATTAGAAACTAGATTAAAAGATATAACTCAATTTACTTAATATTCACTCGTATCAGTTTTCGGGCTCCCGAACTGATACGGAATAAACCGATACAAGGACTTAAAAATTAGAGTCATTAAAATTTTACTGAAATTGAATTCCAACAAAATCCTAGAGCCTCAAGCGATGACCCACCGGTTAGCATACCAATGAACCCACTAATGGCCCTAAATTGGTTGATGCAGATTCGAATCGGATTTCATACTCTTGAATTGGTTTTATGTATCTGTTTTAGACTA
This sequence comes from Dracaena cambodiana, assembly GCA_036321105.1. Lineage (NCBI taxonomy): Eukaryota > Viridiplantae > Streptophyta > Magnoliopsida > Asparagales > Asparagaceae > Dracaena > Dracaena cambodiana. Next base: position 4,092,066 of record JAYEPQ010000007.1, read on the forward strand.
AAGTTTTCTCCTAATAAACCAAGCTATAAAAGCATTTTTTGTCGATTGTTTGGGACTTTTTAGTGGAGACTTTTGTGTTTTTTTTTTTTATTGCCTTTTAATTCGTTGAATTTAATTTCATGTGATTGGTTGGTTATAATTATTTTGGTTAAATCTGTAAGTTGAATTGTCAAACTATAGTTTTCCTTGAGTTATCCAGGACCTCTTGTATGTGTATTTTTCACAAAGGGCCTCATACAGGTAAATTTTGCGATGTATCATGAAACTTGCTTTTCTGAAAATTACTTTTTGAATCTAAACAAAATGTGAAGATCTTGATTAATATAATTTGTCATAAATTGTTTACGAACCTATAAAATTACATCAACAAAATTTTACTAACTAAAAATATTGTTGGTTATTTCAGTATTATTTTAGATTAAAAAACTTCAGTGTTTCTTATGGACATAATAGTTAACATAATTACTATTTTTGTTATGCACAGAATTACTACTGTTATTATGCACAGAATTAACTCTGTTATTATGAATAGGTTTCAGTGAGAATATTAAAGAGGAAGTACGAATTTGTATAATAGCAGTAGTCTCTATTTTACATATTTGAATTTTATTACCTATTGTTGTTTACAGGAATTTAATTAAACTGAAATTTGTTTCTAGTTTATTATCCTAAGAAAGAAACAAAATAAAGGAATTACTGGATTAACAAAAACCTTTATTCAGAAGGATGAACGTATGCAGAATTGATGCAGATACGATGAAGACAGGAAAATGATCGAGGCTAGTGTTGGACACTATCTCCTTAAAACCGATTCGCCCTCCACCTCTTGTTTCTGGATTACAGTGGGCGTCGATCTTTCAGGATACAACGATCGGTTTGCAACAGGAAGGAAGCTGTAATCCTGTTGCTCTGACGAATCTGATAAAAAACACTCTCTGTATGGTGTAATGCAGGACTGATTTCTGAAAGAACTGTTTTTCTGGAAACAGTGTATGGTGTAATGCAGGACTGATTTGTGAAAGAACTGTTTTTCTGGAAACAGAAACTTCCAGTCAAAAAGATGACCAAGTTTCTGTCTGCAGAAAAAAGGAGAAGAAAAGAAAATTTCTCTTCTTTTCTTTTTAAAATTGTGACCGTTTAGTGCGAAGTGCCAAGTGCGCCACTAAAGCGCTCATTCGCACACTCGCGTACGGGTGGTGTGTAGCACCACTCGTGGTACTCAAGGTTTCTCCTCTTTTTACATAAGCAATGACATGGAACAAACAATACTATATAAACCCACATCCTAACAAACCTCTAGCCAATGTGGAACTATTTTTCTTCTTTCATTTTTGTTCTCTTTGCTATGTACTTCTCTTTGAAACCATTTTCCATTCACCTAATTCGTTTATTTTTGAACTAATGAATTGACTCAAAAATTCAAGTTTAAACATATATGAATTTAACAAATATTTGACAATGTAAAGCTAATTTTTTTTTGGATGGTGTTAGATATGCATGCTTGATTTCTCACGTTAATACCGTAGCAAACTTTTCACTCTTATTTATCCAAAGTTTCAAAATCGATATTTTTTATACTTTTTCTTATATCGGTTTAGAGTCATACACATAGACTAGTATAAGAAATGGCAGACCATATGAAGGTGCATAGAGAGGCGATATTGTGTTTTCACGATAACATAATAGAGGAAATGTCTGAGAGATTAGTCTTCCAAATAGTTTTAATACTATTTGCATATTAGTCCCCGAACAATTTAATATCGTTCAGAGATTAATCCCGAGCAGGTCAAAAGATAGGGTCACAAAATATAATGGCAAACTTATAATTTTTTATAACTTTAGAAGATGGATTTACTGAGAAAAGTGGTGTGCTCAAATAGAATTTTCCGAAATGTCTCGTGCCAGTATCCGAGATTACTAAAACTATCCATTTGCAATCACATTTTTTTTAGTAATTCTAGTCAACTAAACTGTTTATTCTTCTATATGAAGATTTAGGCTAATGAGTGACAAAATTAACTATAAGAAGGTTTAAAACTCAGGACCCAATGAATAAAGTCAGGATACTCTGAACATCACGTTTCAAAATAAGTCATTATTAAGGATCACAACCCTATAAAGTTTCAGCTTCTGCTATTGAAGCACATGTTATGGTATACTACCAACGCTAATTAAATGTCCCTTATATCATGTTCCATTACAAATACAAATCCAGTCCCGAACTTAAATCTTTCTAAAGAAACATTAAAATTAAGTATAAATTAACCACTATATAAATCAACCACTGAGTGGTACTCCATGAAACTTATCTACCCACCAAGTTAGATTTTGATTTAGTGAAATTAAGATTGAATTACATAATAACATATATTCAGATCGGGTCATGATCTTTACTTAAAAAAAAAAAAATACTCATTGTTGATATTCATACTTTTCGATATATTTGTGAAGAGTTGAAAGTGATTTCCAGCCACTTTTCCTAGAAGAAAAAAAATAGAAAGGAGGAGAAAAATAGTGTTAGGTCAACTGCACAAAAGAAAAAAAAGAAAAGATAAATAATGTTTTTTCTTTAAGAAAGAAACCCAATCGATTTATATATTAATTTAGTAGTAAAGACTTAACCAAAGATCACAGTGGATTAATATCTTACCACTAACAACAAATGGCCGTTGGATCTTCAAGGAGAAAGAAACCGAAGCGCCCCAGCTCCGATCTCTCACCTCCTCCTCCAATGTCCTCTTCCTCTTCTTCTTCCGCCTCTCAATCTCGAATCAAAACCTCTAAAAATAGAAATCATTTGAGGAAAAGATCCTCTTTTCTTGTAGCTCTCGTCGCTTTCTCTCTCCTCCTTTTTCTTGTCTACACCAAATCGAAGGAGAAGATCGCTTACCCTATCGAATCCGATTCGAGATTCTATACTTTCGAGATCGTCAACGAGTTCCCTCACGATCCCAATGCCTTCACTCAGGTATTAACGATTCCCTTTACTTGGTTTAATTTGGCAATTTATGATCTAGGTTTTGAAGAACCCTTCAGATTCAACTGGAACCCTAGGATTTTGATTCTTAACGCTGTAAGATTGGTGGAAACAATCAAATTTGTAATGGAGGCAACCTTAAGCCAGCTAAATTTTTATCTGCAAGATAAAACATGAAAAATGTAATTTTGGTTGACATGAGAATGTTTAAGGTTATTGCAAAGGAGATGAGATTGAACTTTGTGCTGAAGGGAGAAGAATGAAGAAAAGGTCTGAGCTGAGACAGATTGAAATTATGAGAAGGCTGACATTTTGGAGCACTAACATTAATGCATTCATTTGATGTGCAAGTTTGACTGTATATTTTGTACATCTAACTCCTCGTAATTCCCAAATGTCTCAGTAAATTTCAAAGAGGCTTCTATCTTCTAACCTCTAAGAAAACTTATTAAGATGATCTTAGTCAATAATCTGAATTATATAATAAAATGGTTAATGAAAATCAAGCCTCCAACTTTTTTTTTTTGGATTTTTTGTAAATTTAGAGCAATTTTGGGGCATATCTCGCACCATGCAGCACCACCTCATTGATCCAACCCTAAAACTCATCCTTTAATAGGAAACCTATGAACTATCTTTTAAAAGAAAACATATTATATAAGAATCCAATACGAATTATTATTCTCGACTAGTCATGATCAGCACATACATATTATTATTTCTCATGTCTTTATATAATAAATTAAAGGGTTAATTACACTTCTTGCCGAATTTAATAGGAAACCTTTGTACTATTGGAGTTGTAGCATTTACATTCCTTATCGAATTTTACTCGCAGTTAGACTCCTGAAACTTAATGGAGTTAGACCACAGTTTGATATAGTCACTGATTAAAAATAAAGTATACTAAAAATTTTTAAACTCGAAAATACCCTCGCCTCTTTTCTTTTATCTAACGAGTTCTTATTTGCTAATTTAATCTCCTCCCTATCGTAGGTACTCTCTCTCACTTCTCTGCCTCTCTCTCACTCTATCTCCCTCTCTCCCTCTCTATCTCCATCTCACTCTCTCTCTCTCTCTCTCCCTCTCTTATTTCTCACCCATTTTTATACGTCATGGCCAATTGAAAAACTATCCATAGATTTTTTTTGTAAAACTTTTAACACGAGGGGGCGAGCTAATCTTAACACGAGGTCATCCATCTGATTTTGCCTCTATAACCCCTATTCCATTTACACCTTATGTACAATCAAATGTTTGTTTAGTCTCTCTGTGAGGATATTACATGCCTACAACTCTCATTCATTCTAATCTTAGAGTTCTTTTGGTGTTCTTCCATTTGGCTAGAACTGGAAATGTGGTTCCTCATCTTTGAGATTTCTTTTCAATAAAGGTTTTTGCTTCATAATATGTTAATTGATATTTGGGTTTTGGACTCGGATTCATAAATCCAATTAAACTTGAAAAGATAGATCCAAACCTCTCTCTCACATGAAACAACCAATGAGGCTAAGTGTGACCCAGATACAACACTTGCTGAGTGCAACATGCTAAAACAATAACCAATCTTAGGATGAAGGCTCCTAATTCCTTGGTAGCCTTGTGAGGTAGCCAAGTTCAAGAGCCAGCGAGAGAAACTAAAAAATTGTAAGTTTCTCAATACAAAAAATGTATGGGAAACTAATAATCATTTTACAAGAAGAATGCATAATGATTACTAGCAACCGTGTGATAGTTGCAAAATAAGCTTCGTCAATTGCACATGTACAAGAAACTTAAAAGTATCGGCATACGAGACATAAAAGAAGAAGTTTGTGATCCCAGTATTTAAAATATCAAGTACTTAACAAAAATGATTCAACCTTAACATATAATTTGTTCCTGGGAGACTCATTCCTATAATAAGATCTTGAAAACATAACAAAATCAACTCATGCAGGTTGTTGTTTTCCAATTGAAAACCACAACCAACATGCCTAAAATTTCTTTTACACTCTATTCAATTACAAAGAAATAGAGGCCAGAAACTCGGAGCTCTACTCTTACAATGCCTTAAATCCGACCAAACCTATGATTACCCCTCGAAATTCCCTCATAAACATTTGATTATGCTTTCTTTCCACAACAACAACCTCAATTTCAACTTGACATTGCTTGAATATTGCAAATCCCTGTCAAGAATCTCTCCTCTCTAGCTATAAATCCTCTTCTGAACCAATTTGATGTCTTGGTAGTGTTTGGGGTTTTTTACAATATCAACCCTATTTACTTTAGTTTGGGGTAACTTGGACAATTCGAGCCACGTTTAGTGCATGTGCTGTCGAATTTGATAATCTTTTCATTTTGTTTAAGTTTCAGAGGATCTAACTGAAAATAAAATTCGACTGGGGTATAAGTGCTATAACCCCCATCATACAGGCATAGTTATTGTAATGAACCCTTAAATTAAAAAGTTTATGAAGAGATTCTCAATATTATTAGTTGAATAAGATTAAAGAAGAAATTTCTATTTTTCTTTTCATTTATGGTTCATTATTTATGCTTCCCTTATCTGCACAGAACTCACCGAACCTTTTGACTTCTTTTCCATACCTCATATGTAACAAGCCAACATTTCTCTTTCTAACTCTTATTTTTTTGGTCAGATGTCACGCTTCGATTTTTTATTTTTCCAAATTCTCATATCTGTTTATAATTGAAATAAAGAGGAACAAAGTTTATCATGAAACTCTTAACTAAATTTGATGGATAGAGTGTGAATTGTCATTTATGTTTTTCTTAATATTTTGAACTAACTAAATTAATGAGTTTTCTTTCTATATGTCCGTGTAGCTAACAAATTTTAATTTATCCAACTCTAAGATCTTTATCAAAAGTTTATGTTTTAATTTGTTTTTTCCAAATCTCAGAGGAAATAGAATACAAGTTTCTATTTAAGTAAGGTTAAAATTTATCATTCAATTAAAATTCACCTTCATAATGAAACTAGAAATTTCTCCTAGAAGCAAACTAACTTTTTTCTTATACCAGTACTAAAAAATAATAGAGATTTTTAATGTTTGATGTTTAATGCTATCTTTTTTCTTGGAGGGTTGTCTTCGTAGGCTTTTTGATTTCTTTTTTTGCCCCTAATCATTCAAGGTTGTTTGATGTTATATTTGTTTTTGAACTCTTAGAGAATTTGATAGATCTTTTCCTATTTGTTAATTTGAAGAATAAATAGCAATTTTGCTTGCTACTAAAAATTATTTTTTAAAATGAAAATTTCTATTTTACAAGACCTTAGGTTAGTATGTGGTCAAACATATTCTCATTGCTACCATGCAATGAAATTGAGAGATTATGTTAACATGTGCATATAGATGTCATGGGATTGAACAAAGTAAATTAAATCTAAATCATCGATTTCTCTCTCTATTTCTTATTACTTTATAATCATGTTATTTTATAAATATTCTTGTGCATGTTATCTACAATTCAAACCATGCCATGCATGGTACTTGCTAGTTATTATATAACATAATAGGAGGGTATATTGCTGTGTGGTGGCCTTGTGATTTATTGAGGTTTTTTCCGAGTTTAGAATATTTTTAAAAATTGAAATTTTAAAAATTGAAATTGAAATGTCTAGCTTTTAACAAAATTGAAAATTTAAAAATGCTTTTCACTAGTTGATTAATGATTGTTTTCAGTCTCCTTCATTGAATTATTATTTGGGGATTGGCTAGTGTTTTATTGAAGTTGTTAAGTTCTTTATTCCCGTATGGAGACTGTGTTAACCAGGGTTAGAACTTACAAGTGTATTTGTATTTAACTTGTACAGCTGATCTTATTTCACTAAGATGACCCTACATGGGAATCTGAGTTTATGTAGGTCAGGAGTGGAAACAGTGTTTTGTCTTCGGACTTTGTTACGATTGAATGCAGTATATACTCTATCAGATGCTAAAAGTACTACTACCATTGTAAGTATTTGACAACCGAAATGTGGGACTTGCTGGCTATTCAAGGGTTGCTTTCCTCATCAGTCTCTAGTAGCACCAAAGTGATGCAGTATTTGTAAGACAAGAAGCATTTCCCATCTCCATTGCAATTGTTAAAATCCACTTGATCTATAATCTTCTGTCTTGGAAGAAGGTTAGTGTTGACTAAGCTGAATCAATGGGACCAATGAGACTGATAAATGAGTAAAATTCCCATAAAGTCCTTACTCTTTCTTCTCCATGCCCATTTCACCTGTATGTTGACCCAAAAACTCTACCAAAATGAAAAAAGAAAAGAAAATTTCAGTTGACTGACCTCTCTCCAGCTGATCACCTCTCAACAAGAACAATTATAACAATTTCAACAACAATAACATCAAAACCAAAAGAAAAAGTGTCTTTTCTCTTCCTTTAGATTCAATGCTAGAGACAGTAGAGAAAAGCATTGAGGCTATTGGGGCTCATCACAATTTCACAATCCTTCTTTTTAATTCTCTCGAAAAATGTAAACCTGACCTATCACATCACATAACAAATTTGAAAATTACAGAAATAAGGATAAATCTTGGGAGAGAACAAGGGGCGCGGGCCTCTCATCTATGTGTACCTACTTTGCTAATCACTCACAAAACTAGAATAGTCTAGCATATCATCATGCCAAACAAGAATTTTATGAGGTTTTACTATCTCATTAGCTTCCTTACACACACTTCATAAGCTATTTATATGGTGAAATCCTCTCTAAACATTAAATACAACTCCTTAGAATTCTGAAAAAAAACTTTTAGAAACTTGAAGTTTAAGAAACTAAATTAGCACATGGAAAAAAAAAAAAGACCAACAAGTTTGATTATTAAGCCTGGACACCTGTAATTGCTTTGACCATCTCTTTCTCTAGAATGCTCCGATTGGATCAACATCTTAAGCATTAGAATCTAGATTCAATTCTCTTTCAATACATATAACCTGGACCTTTTAGAGTTGGGACTTCTGGATGGAGAATCCTGTTCAAACTTGGCTCAGTTTTCAGTATGCGAACGCGTCCTAGATTGGTTTTGTTTTACATGTTTCTGGAAAATGGAATTGGGGGTTGTTCATGCATTACCTTTCTTATTTCTCTCTCCAAATTCCTCTCTTATGCTGGCCACACTGATGAGTGGCTTAATGATCGATGCTGACATTCCTGTATTCTATTTCAACAGTCCCTCTTAGCCGCATTGTGATCCCAGAATGAAATCCTTGCATTTTTCTATGTGCAACACCTAATCTCCTACTTTCATTCCAAACTTCTCACGTTTCCTCCAAAATTCTTAGCTTTTATATTTCAAAAGGATGAGGATTTTTGCAATGCTCCAAGCCTAATTAGAGGCAAACACATCATCTTAATTTACAAGGTCAAGAAAAAAATATTGAATTGCGGAAATTAATATTTTGCTGTTCTCACAATTTTCTCATTTTCTTTTTTCTCATTCAATCTGTAGATAAAATACAGAGAGCACCCGATGACACATTTCTCTCAAGGCCACAAGGACTTGGGCCTCCCGTCATAACCCTATAATTTGCTTTAAATTCTCTCATACTAATTTGTAGAGGGTCAATTAAAAAGGATGGGAAATGAAAGAGGGGATGTGCTAATGTTTAGAGAGTATTGGCTTTGGTATTGGACAGGGAGGTGAATTAGAAGAGGAGGAGATGGTGACGGTATGTATGTACGAGGAGAGGTAGTCGGATTATCTTAATCAATTAAGCATGGATATTTTTGAAGTTAGGAGGGAACTATCATTCTCCTAAACAACATAGAAAGGAATATTTCATTTTTGTTCTTTTCGTGTAACGAAGAGGGGTATAATCACTTGATTTTTAAACAATTTGAAGGATAAATTGACAGATTCAAAGATATTAAGGGTATATTTCTCAATATGAAAGTTTTGAGTGGTATGTAGTTAAAAAATCCAAATGTCTATTTTGTAAGTGGAGATATACTGAAGGAATTATGAGGTTCTGGGATGAGAATAAGAAAGATTTAAGAATTTTAAATCGTGGAATTTCAAAATTTGTTTTGTTGGAAGAGTTATGAGTATTTAAATCTTAAAGGTTGTTTATTTGGAAGAATTATGAATATTTAAATCTTTAAGTTTGTTTGGCTGGAGTTGTAGGTCTAAATCGTAATTTTTGAATGATTTGACCAAATTACACTTCATATATTATATTACAGTATATTTGATCAATTTGACCAACTTAGGTTAATCAAATTTTTACACAACTCTATACTATCTTATAATATATTTCATCAATTTAGCTTGCACCATTAAGCATAAATATTTTATAGTGTAAGTATAAAGTATGATTAACTTAATTAAGTAACTTGCACCATTAAGCATATGTATTTGATCAACTTTTTATTGTTAATGAAAATTATAAAAGTTATAAATCAAGTAAAAGGTTTTAAATAGTATATTTGGGCGTTATATACTACCTGCCTCTTCAGGGGGTAGTTTAAGAATGAAAAAAACCTAGCAGAACCTAGCAGGCATGAGGTGGGGTTCGTATGGGAAGAACTTTTTTGCTCTTTCAAATTCCTGCCCTTTAACAGGATGAAAATGGATATCAAAGTTCACGTTTATCGTGTTTGGCTGGAGTTGGGGATCACAATCCGCCTAAGTCCAGTAGCCAAAAAGGATCAAAATGGATGTCTAGTGTGGGGGACCAGGACCAATCATTTCTTATTCTTTGTGTTTCCACTTCCTGAATTGGAATTAAAATTTGGGATGTAAGATGATAGAGCCCACCAATTGGAAACTATTCTTTCCATCCCTTTTTTTTATTCCATTTGCCAAGCAGGGTAGGCAACAAAATTAAGTCATTTTTCCACCCGTCTATGTTTATGTATCTTGCCCCCCTGTTTCCACTTGCCAAGCAGGCCCAAAAGGAAAAAGATGGAAAAGTGAATATGATATGCTTGTTGGCGATGGTTGGATCAATTTGACATGCGAAAAACAGATTCTTTCGCATTCAAATAAAGCTCCATAGATGCTTATAGCCTGATCAGTGATCATCCAGAAGTTTTTTCTTCCCATATTGTTACACATAATACACAAGTTAGTTCATAATTTCAGATTGCTAACATGTTTCTTCCCTTTTTTTTGCTTCAAAATTTAGCATGATCTTACATTGCAAAGTCTCTTACATTGCGAAGTTTTTTTCTTTGTTTTCTTCTACTTTTGGAAAATTGGCACCTTGAAGTGTTTTTGTTATGAATTAGATGTTACAAGCACCGTGAATGTTCATGGATATGTTGAATGATAAGAAGGAACCATATCAAAATACTTTCCAGCAGTTAATTTGGCTACCTTCTTCATTGGCCAGTTTATCATTATGCAATTCCCATGGTTCACAATTTTGGTTGAATATTAGATTGTAAATAACTTGTTGCTTTGACTCTTTTTATTGGATATTTGACTGCAGTTAGTACTTCCTCAGAAAATGCTTTATCTGAAAACTTTATTTTCTTTTAATCTCAGGGGCTTTTATATGCTGGAAATGATACATTATTCGAGTCAACTGGTCTCTATGGGAGGGTGAGTTGGGCATCTTTCTTAGATTATCATGTAATATTTGTCTTTAATATTTAATCTTGTTTTAAAGTACCACACATCACTTAGTTTGGAAGTCAACTTAAATTTCAAGTCTATACATGGAAGATTATTAGCCAGTTTTCTCAAATATTCTCAACATGTTACATCCATAGTTCATATTTTCTATTTCTTTTTTATTTTAATTTTTCTCTCTTACTGTTCAGCATTGCTAATCTTCTATTTTTATCCATGTGTTTGTTCATCAGTCTTCGGTGAGACAAGTTCTTCTCCGGACTGGGAAGGTAACTCTTTCTCTTGTTCATTTGGTTTTCCCTGTTTACTGTTACTTTTCTATGAGAATTTAAGGGTGTTGGAAGTACCATGTTCACCTCACGTACCATCAACTGGTGGCCTGACCTTCATAATGCAGCAGGAATTATGTACATAATGTATAATCACTAATCATTCTGACTTCTGAGCTAATATACTTGGTGGTGGGATTTTAACTAAATTCATTGAAAAATATAGCTATGAGATAGAAGATAGAGATAGACTGATGACTAGAGATAGGCTTCTTTGATTACTTAGCAAGTTAATGTGGTTTGTCATGTTGCTTTGATGTAAAAAATCTAATGATTCGGGAAAATATGTTGCTTGCCATTTGTATGTGTGTGTGTGTGTTTTTTTTTTTTTTTATAACTTTTCTTCCTATTTTGTGATTTTATTTCCCTGATCCTGATTATTCTCGAAGAAATTTGTGGACACTTTCTATATGTAAGAAATGTATTTAAGACTCTCTTATCTACACGACATATCTTTGCAATAATAGAATTAAGGATTAAATCCTACTGTGAGGTTTTGGTGAAATTGCATCATATACCAATAAGAAATATGCTCTGGAAGTACTTTAAATAACAGGCTACAACCTTCCCTCTCTGAAATAAAGTTTCTGTAAATGTTATATTGGTCATGTAAGAAAAATAATTGCAAAATCTAGAGTATCATACTAGTTCGACAAATTTTGTTAGTTGGACTCCTGGCTGTAAGCCAAATAGCTTGTGTTATTTGAACGAGTATGATATAGAGAAATTGCAAGATTATATTTGACGCAGGACGGAGGCAAAACTAGGGTTAGGGTTTTGAAAATTAGGGTTTTTTTGGATGAATTGGGGAAAATAGATAAATTGGGGAAGAACTTACGGGGTTTGGAAATCCACCCAGGCGAATCTACGCCCACACTCCACGAATTCACGAGGAAAGATTTGCTCAAGAAAAATCCACGTCAGAAATTTCTCGAGAAATTTTCAAATATTATTCATCTTTTTTAATATTTTATACAAAGTCCATATATATAGAAAAACTTAACAAACAAAATCCTAATAGAATCCAAACTCCTAATCCAATCAAATATCCTAATAAAATCCAAATCCTAATAAAATTCAAATCTAATATATTCCCAAATCAAATCCTGATCTCCATTAATTCTCTCCGGCTTCAAAGCATTCATCCCCGATGAATGCGGAGATAAGTAATGATAAACACGTCCGGGTTGAACTGATCGGCATCCACGAAGTATCCCAATTAGGCCATGGTGGTAGCCGAAGAACTATAGCTCGTGCATCACATCTGAATAAAAGTGGTGGAGGGGAAACTGGCTTCTTTAGTGAACTTGTGTCGAATCACGGTAGATCTGGAAAGATACCTGTAATGAAAGTAGTCGAATATGGATCCCGTGAAATATCCAGGCCATAGGTAGTAGAAGCAATTTTCATTGAAACTCCATAAAAATCTGAATGTTGAACGTATAATTTCTTCACAATTTTTTGAAGCAACCTCTCAAGGGGAATCAAAACTTTTACTTCATTATCAAGTACAAATTCCTGCAAAATATTATGTAGATATACAACAAATTTGTACTCATCATTGCAAATTGCTATCGTATAGAGATCTCATCATGCATAATATATATATCAGGCAAATGCAATGCAACAGACTCAAGTGGTACAACTCCAAAAGATAGATATATTGGTTTCCTAAGATGATATACATCAATTACCGCAAATGATATAACGTCACTATACTGTGTGGGAATTTGATGAATCTCGAAAGGAAACTCCAAACGATCGCTAGAAAATAATATATTAGGAGTAACCTGCCAAAATATGGAAAGGATACTCAAAGACTTACCGGTAGCAATATTAGTGTCAATTATTTCATACTCGGTCTCTTCATCTACATTTGACTTCAAAATTGAACACCTACTATCATGTGGGGGTGCAGTAGACTCTACTAAAATATTCTGAGCATCAATAGTATTAGTAGTACTCTTTACAGTAGCATGGATTTCAATAGAAACATGAATCTCAGTTGGTGCATTTGTATTAGCTCATTACTAATATCATCATTAACCATAAAAGGAATGGTAGATATATTTGATTCCAATTGTGATTCAACTGCAGTACTTTCCTTAAAATCATTAACCTCAATAACTCCTGAATCGTCAATGTGATTAGTATGCATGATATCTATGGGTTCACTCTTGAGGGGACACTCAATCATAATGCCAAGATATGCGACACTTAGAACACTTGATCATGGTACATTGAAAGGCAGAGTGTCCATATTTGTCTCATTTAGGGCACTGTGTTTTAATTTTTAGAGTGAATCTATTTTTCAATTTATCTAAAAAATGAGTTCTATAATACGTAGGAAGATATTTCTCAATAAGAATATTTTTCATCTCTTCCCATGAGTTTTTACTGAAATCCAAAAATCTTTGGCTTGTCCTACTAATCGTCTCCTAACAAATTAAAATTTACGTTTGCTAGACATTTCATAACAGTCAAAATAACATTCTATATTCACTAACCAATCAATAAAGTTGCGAGTGGTGGAATAACCATCAAATACTGGATTTTTATACCAGAACTTTTCATCTATTATTTCTCTAGCAACACGCAGATCATAACTATAATGAGACCTATTTGATTCCGAATGGTGACGAAATCGTGTTGTAAAATGAGACATGCTTAATATACAGAATGGATCATGCAATGCAAATTAGTCAAGTATACAGATGATAGTGCAAAATCTAAGACTCAGACGACCCAAATGCATGCATTAAATTAATTTCTCCCAATAAATTATTTGCTAAATGCAAATGAATATGAGATCAGTAGAGAGAAGTAATTAACCATTCCGTCACAAATTATTGCAATCCAATAATATTTGTAAAGAATTTAGTAGTTGAAATTCAGTTCAAATTAAGTATCACCTGGAGGGATGTGTAGTTTATGTCCAAATGAATTTCGAATCACCACTTTTTTTTCCTTAACTGCTGCATTGGTCTGCTGTTCTGCTGCTGCCACTACTGTTCTGCTATTGTACTGCTGTTCCTGCTTGTTGCTGCTGCTCTTACTTGTTGTTGCTGTTGTTGGTTGCTGCTGATGTTGTTGCTGGTTTGGATAAAGGGGAAGAAGAGGTGCAGCGCAAGTAGAGGGAGGGAGAGAAGAATTTGTATTTTTTTTTCTCTCTCTTAGATCTGATTTTTCTTTTTCAGATCTGAAAGTTCAATTTTTTTTTTAATGTGAACATATCTCTTTTTTTTCTCTCTTTTCTTTTTTCTCTCTTCTCTTTTTTTTCACTTTTTATTTCTCTCTTCTCCTTTTTTTTCTCTCTTTTCTTTTTTTTTTCTTCAAATCTGAACTGTTTTTTTTTTGGCTGTTGCGGGTAGAAAAGAAGAGGAGGAGGAACATGTGGCTACTGTTGGAGAGAAGAAGGGGAAGAAATTTTTTTTTTTGGCTGTTGCAGGTAGAAAAGAAGAAGAGGAGGAACAGGTGGCTGTTGTTGGAGAGAAAAAAGGGAAGATTTTTTTTTTTTTAGATATGTACTTTTTTTTTCAGATCTGTACTTTTTTTTCAGATTTGTACTTTTTTTTTTGGCTGTTGCGGGTAGAAAAGAAGAGGAGGAGGAGGAACAGGTGGCTATTGTTGGAGAGAAGGGGAAGTTTTTTTTTCAGATTTGATCTGAACTTTTTTTTTCAAAATAAAAAAAATAAATCTGAAATAAAAGAGGATGGAGATGTGAAAAAAGAAGATGGTAATGGAAAAGAAAATCTAGGCTCTGATACCAAGTTTGATGCAGGACGGAGGCGAAACTAGGGTTAGGGTTTTAAAAATTAGGATTTTTTTAGATGAATTGGGGAAAATAGATAAATTGGGCAAGAACTTACGGTGTTTGGGAATCCACCCAGACGAATCCATGCCTACTCTCCACGAATCGATAAGGAAAGATTTGCTCAAGCGAAATCCACGGCAGAAATTTCTCAAGAAATTTTCAAATATTATTCATCTTTTTAATACTTCATACAAAGTCCATATATATAGAAAAACCTAACAAACAAAATCCTAATAGAATCCAAACTCCTAATCCAATCAAATATCCTAATAAAATTCAAATCCTAATAAGATCCAAATTTAATCATATCTAATTTATTCCCAAATCAAATCCTGATCTCCATCAATATTTTACTTTGAAATAGCCCTATCTGAATATAAATTTGTTGGAACAGAACATAGTATCATTAAACCTTTGGAATACATACAAACATCCTTAACACTATCTTCCCGTTTTGGTGCATGCAAGATTAGTGTTTACCTGCTTGATAACCTTTTTTTTGAGTCATTTGCTTGATAACTTTTATACCCCAAAAGCTAAGTTTATGTCTAGCAAGTGAACAATGGTATCGAATAATGTATATTATTAAACCAATGAATAGCCTTATAAATCTAACCATGAATATTGAGCATAAAAGTCTACTAAAATTGTGCATCTTTTGCCCCTAAGCCAAAGTAACTGGTTTTACATATATCATTTGCAAACTACAAACCAAGTTTCTAGATCAGCTGATACCATAAATATCATATATATTGTATCAGATTTTAAGGTACTCGATATGTGGTTTATCATATTATATCTATCATTCTCAATCTGGTACCATAAGTGATATTTTAAACCTTGCTAAAACATTTCGAACTTCAAATTCAAATAGAAAATAAATAAATTATCAGACATCTTTCGACTCGAAATACATAATGAGTAATTGTATGTGCGCAACTGTTTAACTGAGTTGCATGGTTAATTGAAAAAGACTAGAATCTTATACTAGAACTATTATGTGAATAGCTATTTTCTTGCGTGAATTCTTATACCAGAACCAATTGATAGACGATGGAACTTTCCATCCACATCGATCAATGTCTTTGAGTCATCAAGTTGTTAGTACGCTTAGAAATGCTCTTTCCCTGAAATTCTAAGGGCAGTCTTATCGGTTCACGAAAATGACTATATAAAAATGTTGTTTTATATTGTTTCCAGTAGAATCACCATCCCAATCTGACGAAGGATGGAAGCGGAATTAAGATTAGGATTTTGAAAATTAAGGTTTTTTTGGAGGAATTGGGGATGAACAAATAAATTAGGGAAGAACTTACAAAGGTTCAGAAATCCACCTAGGCAAATCCACGCCCACTCTCCACGAATCCACAAGAAAAGATTTTACTCAAGAAAAATCCACGCCAAAAATTTCTCAAAATTTTTAAATATTATTCATATTTAGTACTTCATACAAATCATGTATATATAGGAAAACCCTAATAAATAAAATCCTAATAGAATTCAAAATTCTAATCAAATATCTTAATAAAATCAAAAATCTAATCAAATATTCTAATAGGATCCAAAATCCTAACAAGATCCAAATCTAATCTCCAGAATCAAATCTGATCTCCATCAATTCTCCCCGATTTCAAAACATTCATCCCGATGAATGTGGAAATAAGAATTTTTAAACACATCCGGATTGAACTAATTGGCATGAACGAAATATTCCAATTGGGCCATGGTGGTAGTCGAGGAATTGTAGCACGCACTTCACAATTGAAACAAAGTTGTGTAGGGAAAATTGGCTTATTTAGTGAACTTGCGTCAAACCACAATAGATCTGGAAAGATACTTGCAATGGAAGTAGTCGAATAAGGATCCAATGAAATATCCAGGATATAGGTAGTAGAAGCAATTTTCATCAAAACTCTATAGAAATCTGAATGTGGAACGTACAATTTCTTCACAACTTCTGGAAGGAACCTCTGAGGTGGAAACAAAACCTTCACTTTATTATCAAGTGCAAATTCCTGCAAAATATTATGTGGATACACAACAAATTTGTACTCATCATTGCAAATTGCTATCTGTCTAGATCTCATCATGCATAATATACATAACAGGCAAATGCAATGCTATGGACTCAAGTGGCACAACTCCTAAAAGTAGATATGTTGGTTCCCTAAGATAGTATACATCAATCATCACAAATGATATGACGTCACTATACTGTGTGGGAACTTGATAAATCTCGAAAGGAAACTCCAAAAGATCGCTAGAAAATGAAATATTAGGGGTGACCTGCTAAGACATAGGAAATATCCTTAAAGATTCACTAGCAACAATATTAGTATTAATTATTTCCTGCTCGGTCTCTTCATATACAACAAATTTGTACTCATCATTGCAAATTGCTACCTGTTTAGAAATCTCATCATGGATAACAAGCAAATGCAATGCAACGGACTCAAGTGGTACAACTCCTAAAAATAGATATGTTGGTTCTCTAAGATGGCATACATCAATCACCGCAAATGATATAGCGTCGCTACACTGTGTGAGAATTTGATGAATCTCGAAAGAAAACTCCAAAAGATCGCTATAAAATGAAATATTAGGAGTAACCTGTCAAGACGTAGGAAAGATCCTTAAATATTCACTAGTAACAATATTAGTATTAATTATTTCATGCTCGGTCTCTTCATCTACAGTTAACTCCAAAATTGAACACCTAGTATCATGTGGGGTGTACTAGAGTCTACTAAAACATTCTGAATATCAGTAGTATCAGTACTACTCTTTACGGTAGTATGGATCTCAGTAGGAACATGAATCTCAGTTAGTGCATATGTATTAGACTCTTGTGCCACATTAATAATATTATAATTAAGCATAGAAGGAATGATAGTATTGGCAAAAAGAATAGACGTATGTGATTCTAATTGTGGTTCAAATACAGTACTTTCTTTAGAAACATGAACCTCAATAACTCCTGAATTGTCAACGTGATTAGTAGGTATGATACCTATGTGTTGACTCTTGAGAGGACACTCATAGTCATAATGCCAAGATGCGCGACACCTAGTATACTTAATCGTGGTATATTAAGAGACAGAGTGTCCATATTTATCGCATTTATGGCACTATGTTCTAATATGTAGAGTGAATCTTTTTTTCAATTTATCAAAAAGACGATTCTTATAATACGTAGGAAGATACCCATTATAAGAATATCTTTCATCTCTTCCCACGAGTTTATAAAATTCGTATAACATTCCTCACGTTTTATCTTTACTGAAATCCAAAAATTTTGGCTTGTCCCACTAATTGTCTCCTAGCAAATTGAAATTTACGTCGGTTAAGCATCTCATAACACTCGAAATAGCATTCTATATTAACTAACCAATCAATAAAGTCACGAGTGGAGAAATACCCATCAAATACATGATCTTTATACCAAAATTTTTCACTTAATATCTTTCTAGCAGTACGCAAATCATAGATATAATTAGGCCTTTTTAACTCTAGATGACGACTAGATCGTGTTGTAAAGTGTAACATTTATAATTTAGAATGGATCATGCAATATTAATCAACCAAATATGCAAATAATTATGGGCTCACTAGAGAGAAACAATTAACCATTATGTTAACAAATTATTTCAATTCACTAATATTTGCAAAGAATTTAGTAATTAAAATTTCAGTTCAAGTTAAGTATCACCCGAAGGAGGAAGTAATTCACGCCCAAATATATGATTTTATAAAATTCTTTAAGAGATCACCTACAATTGAGCTTTGATCATTATATGTTGAAGCTCTGGAATAGTGGTAATTGATGCCGTGTGTGATTGGAAGATCAATGCTTAGAAAATCGCTCGAATTGGAGTTGAAACAGGCTCCGAATTAAAAGAAAACTCTTAACGGGTCTGCATTGCTGTTGGGTCAGATTCATTACTTACTGAATGCAATTAAAATAAATGGATTGGATTTTGATCTTGCGGGTCGGGTTGAATTGAAATAAAAACCACCTCAATTCTTTTCTTATTTTGATGCGGGTTTGATTGAATGAAAGCAAAACCCAACTTCTTTTCTTGCCCAAAACCTTTGTGCTGTTGTAGGATGAGGCGGAGATGGGTGCAGTAGCTGGCAGAGGATGAGATCGGCGACTGCTAGAGCGGATCGGTGGCGGAAGATGAAGACAATGCGGGGGTGACTGTAGCGAAGTTGACTGGAGAGGTGGTGGGGAGATGAGGTTGTTGATGGTGGAGATGCTGCTGAAGAGGAGGATCAGATGGTTGGATTTGAGGTTGAAGGCAGTTGCGGGGAGAAAGCTGGAGCTTTGGAGAGAGGTCGGCGGCTGGTCGGCGGAGAAGAAGATAGTGGACGAGCGTGGTGGTGGATTTGAGGATGGCCAAAGAGGAATTTGGGAGAGTTGTTGCGGGGGTTTTGGGTTGATGGGAAGAAGGGAAGGGACTTTTGGAGAGAGAAAGGGAGAGATTTTGGGGGGATTCTCTCTCTCCATTTTTTCCCTTTTTCGGATTCCATCTCTTTTTTTTCTTTTTCCCTCTTCTCTTTAAGATCTCTCTTTTTTTTTTCACTTTTTTAATTTGAATTTTTTTCTCTCTCAAAAAAATAAAAATAAAAACTGAAATAAAATAAAAAAAGATGAAGATGGAAGGAAGAGAATGGAGATGGAATTTAGGATTTGATACCAAATTTGACGAATGACGGAAGCATAATTGGGGTTAGAGTTTTAAAAATTAGGATTTTTTTGAGAAATTGGGGATGAACAGATAAATTAAGGAAGAACTTATAAGGGTTCAGGAATCCACCCAGGTGAATTCACGCACACTCTCCTCGAATTCACAAGAAAAGATTTTTACTCAAACGAAATCTCATGCCAGAAATTTCTCAAAATTTTCAAATATTATTTATCATCTCTAATACTTAATATAAATCATGTATATATAGGAAAATCCTAACAAATAGAATCCTAATATAATCCAAAATCCTAATCAAATAAAAAACCTAATCAAATATTCTAATAGGATCTAAAATCCTAACAATATCCAAATTTAATATCTAGAATCAAATCTGATTCCATCACAATCACCATAATACGGATATATTATCTTATCATACTTTAAAATTATTATATTTTACCAGCTCAGTCACCATCTTATTAAAATATTATATTATTCTTATTTTAATTATTACATTTTGTCATTCCATACACCATCACCACCACCACCAATAACAACAACTAAGCCTTTTATCCCAAATTCTTGGAGTAGGTTATATGAACAAAAGGAGAATCGAACCGGATCAATCACAATGATAGTCCTTTTTCATTCATTCCTATCAAAGTAATATATCCTCATTTAAATTTCTAGCATTCTTATCTTTTTGTATCATCTACATCAATATTTTCTTCAGTTTTCTCTTCGATTTTGTAACTTTTCCTACTTTGATAAGCCCCCCTGTCGAACTGGTGCATTTGTTAGGTCTATGTTGCACATAACCAAACCATCGTAAGCGATTTTCTCGCATCTTCTTTTCAATGGGCGCTACACCTAACTTAGCACGAATATTTTCATGTCATTTTATCTCTTCTAGTGTTGCCACACATGCAACAAAACATGCACATCTATGCTATAATTATTTTCTGTGAATGATGTTTATTTATAACCCAACATTCTGTGCCATATAATAAAACTGGTTTAATAGCAGTTTATAAAATTTCTCTTTCAACCTTAATAGAATGTTACGGTCGCAGAAAACTCCCGCTGCACTCTTTCATTTCAACCAGTCAGTTTGGATCCTATGATTGATGTAATTATTGATTTCTCCATCATTCATAATAATAGAATCCCAATAGCTAAAATGACTGCTCATTTGTATCCCTGCCTATCCAATACCACAACACTATAGTCTGGGGTCTACCATTTACGTAATTTACACTCCATATATTTTGCTTTGGATCTACTTAATATAAAACCTCTAGATTCTAATGTTTGCTTCTATAACTCTAACTTGGAATTCGCCTCAGCTCTTCTCATCGGTTAAGACAATATCATCAACAAATAGCATACACCATGGTATCTCATTCTAAATAGCTCTAGTAAGTTCATCCATCATTATGATAAATAAAAACGGATTCAATGCAGATTTTTGATGCAATCCAATTGTGGTTGAAAAAAATCACTTGTTAGGCCACCATAAATTCTGACATTCACCACTACTCCATCGAATATCCCTTATTATTCCATATACCATCCTATTAAAATAATGGGGTATTTACAGATCTGTCCCTTAAATCTTCATAAATTATAATTTAGTCCCCCAAATCTTCATATTTAGATTTAGTCCCCCAAATCATTTAAGTTACTACAATTTAGTCCCCCAGTTTATATTTTGGCTCGATTTTCCCGTTTTACCCCCAATTTCCTTCACTTAATTCCCCCTTCCCTCTTCCTCCTCTCTTTTTAATTCTTATTGGATTTTTCCTTTCTTCTTCTCCTCTCTGTATTCATTTATTGGGTTTTCCCTCTCTATATTGAGACCAAATGTATCAGTCTTCACTATAAATGTATTAAACCTAGAAATGAATTTATCCAATATAGAGAGGGAGAACCCAATAAATGAATTTATATTGAGACTTAAAGGTTTAATATATTTAGTGGAGAATAATATATTTGGTTTCAATATAGAAAGGGAGAACCCAATAAATGAATAGAGAGAGAAGAGAAGAATAATGGGGGAACCCAATAAAAACTAAGAAGAGAGGGGAAAGAGGGAAGGGGGAATTAAGTGAAGGAAATCAGGGGCAAAACGGGAAAATTGGGCCAAAATATAAACTGAGAGACTAAATTGTAGTAACTTAAAAGATTAGGGGGACTAAATTCTAAATATAAAGATTTAGGGGACTAAATTATAATTTATAAAGATTTAAGGGACAGATCTGTAAATACCCCTAAAAATAATATATCTCACCATGCCACATACCATTCGTTATTATTTGAAGAGAGACAGAAGGTGCAGGCCACTTTGGTGAATGATTATTGTGATGAAAAATCACTAGATACAGTGATTTTTTGAGGGATTCACTATTTTTTGATAAATATGACCCATCTTTGGTGTTTCTGCTAGATGTGCGAATTTGAGGTTGAATTATGTTCTTGGTGATTCTAATGAGAATGCTCTAAGGGCATAAATTGTATCCATGGTCTCAAGAAATTGTGAAAATTTACGTCTTCAATGAGTCGATTTTCTTGGACTTAAGTTCCAACTGGCTTTCTCTATTTTGATGCTTGTTCTTACCATTTTCTTTATGGTAAATTGTACAATGTTGAATAATTGGTGATTTTACAAAATTCACCATTGGTACTCCGTACTATGCTTTCTTTTCTTTTTGGCTATATGTTAATGATTTGCAAGCTTTCGTCTTGTTCATTTCTTTTCTCCTTCTCACCATGTTATTATATATTGTCAATGCAAACTTTAAATACAGACTGATAGTGGACTAATATTCTTTTAGTACTAGAGATCATTATAATAAAATGATTTATGATTAATATCTGCCTCTGAGAAGGATAATTTATGTTTACCTTGTTTACTCAATTCTTAGGTACTGGTTAATCATCAAATGGGCAGTTCTCTATTTGGTGAAGGTCTAACTCTCCTTGGTGAAAGGTTTGTACGAATCACCTATTGCACTTTTCATGCGGAAAATATAATGGTAATATCAGTGGTCCAATTCACATTAGAGAAAATGCTGTCAACTTATTTCCTTAAACCTTTGGTATACTGATTGCTTATAACTACTTTTGTTAGATAATCTGAATTAAGCTAATCCTTATGTTGTAAATGTTTGTGCAACTTGATAAATATATTATTGCTGATTGCATCATATATGATGCTGTACTGATACAGCTGATTGCATCATATATGATGCTGTACTGATACATTTGCAAACTCATGGAATCATAATGATTACAAGCATTTTGCGATCATGTGCAGATGAATTGATATGACTTATTCTTTTCAGCTTGTACTTGGTGCTTCCTTCATTGTCCATATGCTAAATGAGCTAGAACTGAATCACCAACCTGAAAGTAGGTTTGCTACTTGTCAACTGATCTATTATTATGA
Source organism: Dracaena cambodiana (assembly GCA_036321105.1). Classification (NCBI taxonomy): domain Eukaryota; kingdom Viridiplantae; phylum Streptophyta; class Magnoliopsida; order Asparagales; family Asparagaceae; genus Dracaena; species Dracaena cambodiana. The sequence continues at coordinate 4,114,916 of JAYEPQ010000007.1, forward strand.
CCAATCCCTTATGACGCATAGGTTTGTTGATGGGAATTCTACACCAGCTTAGATCGTTGGCTTCATGCCAGCAATTGGTTGGAATGTTTGTTCAACCTTTCCATGGATACATTTAAACATGTGATCCATGTCAAATCCCTTGTTTCTGTAAGAGGAGGATGATGATGAAGTGATGGGGACAATAAAGGCCTAAATTTGAGGGATTCTATGAGATTTGATTTGATTTTATTAGAGTTAAAATTTTATAACATTAGTTTAGATCTAATTAGATTTGATTAGTATTTTATTATTATTAGATTTTGGTTTATTTGCACGTGTGGTGCACATAGTTTCTCTTATAAATAATTATTTATAACTCTGGAAGAAATAAAGAATGAAATGTTGAGAATTAAAATCTTCTTTGTTTTATCATGTTGATTTGCTAAACAATATAAAATCTTTCATTGTGGATTCGTTAAGCATGGGTGAGAGATCACTCTAGGTACTGAGGCCCAAATAAATCTCTAAATCTCTTTTCGTGGATTTGCTTAGAGTGGGTTAGAGATCAGCTGGGTGTTGAGTCGCAAATTAATCTTTATTATTTTTATTTTTATTTCAAATTTCCTCAAAAATTCTATTTTGTTTTTTTCTCCCAAAATCCCCAATTTTTTACACCATCTTTCGTCTTTCATCTTTTTTTAATTTTATTTTTAGTTTTTATTTTTGAGAACAAATAGAAAAAGTGAAAAAAAATTCATAGAAGAAAAGTGAAAAGAAAAAAAAAATGAAAAAGAGAGAAATAGAAAAGAAAAAAGAAAAGAAGGAAAAAAAAAAAAAATCAAATTTCTTCAATTTCGTCGGATCCAAAAGCTTCAGGTTCGAGCAACATCATCAAGTTTTGGCAACATCATATCATCTTCCCACGAAGAATCACCAATCAACTTCATGCAAGTCCATGACTTTGCCTCGGCATCATCATCGGCTTTATGGAGCATCCCCTATTAGATTCAACCACGAATCCCAACGAGCTTCAGTTCTTTACCACCATCATGTTCTGGTCTAGAAGTTTCATGCGAGGATGTTGATCAGCTTAGTTGGAATATGTTTGACTTTTTTTTCGCCGCATTCATCGGAGATGAATGCTTTGAAGTAGAGGAGAATTGATGGGGATAATAAAGAATCAGGTTTGAGGTATTCTATGAGATTTGATTTGATTTGATTAAATTTAGAATTTTATGAGACTAGTTTAGATCTAATTAAATTTGATTAGAATTTTATTGTTATTGTTAAATTTTGGTTTATTTGCACATGTGATGCATACAGTTTCTTTTATAAATTATCATTTATAACTCTTGAAGAAATAAGGAATGATATGTTGAGGATTAAAATCCCTTTTGTTTTAGTATGGCGATTTGCTAGATAATATGAAATTTTTCATTGTGAATTCCTTAAATTTGAGTGAGATCACCTGGGTGCCAAGGCCCTAATAAATTCCTAAATCTCTTCACGTGAATTTGTTGAGAGTGGGTGAGAGATCGCCTGGGTGGCGAGGCCTAAATAAATTCGTAATTTTTTCTCGTGGATTCATTGAGATTGAGTGAGTGATCACCTGGATGTTGAGAACCAAATTAATCTTTATCATTTTTATTTTTGTTCCAAATTTCCTCCAAATTTTCACAAAAATTCTATTTTATTTCATTCTTTCCAAAATCCCAACTTTTCCACTATCAAACCCAAATTTTACTTTCGTCCTTTGTCATGTAGACTGATCAAACCCCGAGGAAGTGAGCAACCAATTAAATCTTGAAACAAAATTTCTAGGGCTTTAATAATATAATATAAAATTGCGCCTGTCACATTTTCTGATGCTAGTTATGCTTGAGCTATTTGTAGTAAGTAAAAGATGTCTTCTTTCTTATTGGTGGTGAACAATAAGAAAGTCTAAATTTTTTAAAGTTAATTAGAATATCTAGGAGTTAATTAGAACCATCTAGTAACAAGTAGCATGAGTATACTTACCTTGTTGCAGTCCAAGTGACTTATCTTCATTATTACGCTAGCATAGAGTTGAATTTTTGGGAAACAACGTAGGAGCTATAACTAATCTTGGGTATCAAGTGCTTAATTATCTTGATTTACATTGTTAGCTCACAATCCAAGGCTTAAGCTTTTGGTAAATTGGTTTCTTATCGAGGTACATAGCCTCCAGGTTTTAGGGGTCCTGGTTCAATCCTCCTCACTGTCAAATTTAATACTCTGCCCTAAAAAATTTAAAGTTGGAAGCTTTTCCATTTCCCCTGAAAGCACAAGTGAGGGAGGATGGTTAAGTGCTAAATTAGCTTCATTTACATAGATTATCTATGAAGCACGAACATAGTTATAGATATTGGTACAGGTTCAGTCTCATGTATGGAACACGTAGAATTTGTAAAGTGTAGGTTACAGAAACACAAATATATATATATATATATATATATATATATATATATATATATATATATATATATATATATATATATATAATATTTTTAAAATATTATTTAATATTGTATGTGTATATATATATATATATATATATATATATATATATATATATATATATATATATATATATATATATATATATATATGAGTAAACGGGAAATTCACCGGCGGTGAAGCCCAATAAATTATTACACGTGATGCCACTTAAAGTAACATATAAAAGAACTCTCTTAAATACTCTTTGAGTGGCGCTACGTGTAATAATTTTATTGGGCCACCTAAGCGGCGGTGAAGGAACTTCCTTCACTGCCGGTGAATTTCCCATTTTCTCTCTCTCTTCTCTCTCTCTCTCTCTAGCTCTATATATATATATATATATATATATATATATATATATATATATATATATATACGAACACGCACTCAAACACAGGGAAAAAAAGAAGTGACATCTAACGTTATAGTCATAAAACTTAGATAAGGTCTTCATTGTTTTTTCTCACCATATCATGATTGTCCCACTATGTAAAGTAGCTACAGATTTAATTTGCATTTGCTTTTCTGATCCACAAGCACACTTCTTTTTCATTTTGTGTTTCCTTTTGATTGTTTTTAAATATTTTTTATTGTCCTCTGAAACTCCTTTTTAACTTTCTCTCGAGCATTACTTTTTTCCCTATGTTTTATTTTGAACTAGTGCGACTGCAAGTTTTCTCCTTTGTCATTTTCTTTTGATTTTAAAATTACTTTTTTACTTTCTCAATTTTTGAAGAGTATGGGCATGGCAAAAAATGCCGCAACACCTCTCATATGGTAAGAAAATGATGTCATCATTAAAATTGAGATGAGTTTTTTTCTATAAAACTAGACAAGGATGAGGAAATAAATATTTTTTTTTATAATAAAGGCAGTAGCCGAATTAATTACGTAAGTTATATCTCCTTATTGTTATCACTAGAAATCAAATCTGAGACCATCCTCTTAGATGCATGGAGTGTTATCTGCTTGGCTAACTTGTTTTCACATTAGGAAATAAATATTGAGAATCTGAGATAAATAATAAAATAGAAGAATTAAGAGATTTTTGGGATGAAATAATATGTATCAGGAAAAGAGAAAAGTCACTAGAACTAAAATGGAAAATTAGAGCTTCAATCTCAGCTATTCGAGTCTTGTAAACCACTAAGAATAAAGAAGTGGTCTCACCACCCGAGTACAGATAGGGAGAATCCATGTCTGAAATTATGAGAAATGATAATTTCAAATTATACTCCAATTTCATGATTGAATAGTGCACTTGTGCAGTTTAGGTACTATAATCTTTATTTCTTTCCCAACTTAGTTTTCTTAAGAAATCCATTCAAGTATATTCATGCGTATCAATGGTAGTGACTAAATCATTTCACGTAAACAACATAAAATACAAAGTATAATATTAAAGCCCAAATATAAAATATAGATGAATAAGAATATTAAGAAAAAAAATAAGCCATCAACATGAATGAAATTTGCATTGTCCAGAAGAAAACTTTCCATTAACATGACTATTGCAATTTTTTTATCACAAAACCCCTTAATATCACTACTTTTAATTTTTTTAAAAACAAGTAGATATAATTCAGTTGTATACTTTGATTAAAGACCACAATGCCACCGCCACGACCCACAAAGTGTTCGTTGCCGCTGTGTTTTCTTGGTGATCTAACTAGGGGTAAGCATCGGTCTGTTTCGGTTTGGTTTTTGCCAAGTTTTGCAAAACCGAACTGACTAGAAATGAGAACCAAAACCGAACCGAACTAATTCGGTTCGGTTAGGTTATTAGGTTTCAACTTTTTGGATAAAACTTGTTTAAAAATTATAATTTTAATAATTTTAATAAGCATATATCTTCAAGGTATCCAACTGGTATTAAATTTATTATATTATAATTATATGTGTGTATGTATGTATATATGTATGTTTTTATATATATGTATGTATGTGTGTGTGTATATATATATATATATATATATATATATATATATATATATATATATATATATATATGTTTGTGTATATATATTATGTTTAAATAATTTGGTTGGTTCACTTTTTAGGTTTCAAAGTTCGAAACCAAAATCGACCGAATTATTTCGGTTCGGTTTGCTTATTCGGGCCTGTTTCGGTATTTCGGTTTTAACCAAACCCTGCTTACCCCTAGATCTAACTAATAATAATTACGTGCAAAATTAGGTCCAATTTCAACTAATGAGTCCTTGGCGGTTTGGCTTGTTATAGATCCTACGCCATGCCTTGAATATGGGAATGTATATTTCCTGCTGGAAGGAAGTGAATATAAACGGCCTCCTAATTCGCCAAACATGGTATGAAATGTGCCGCATACGGAGATGGATAGTTTCTCCGGCGCCAGGAGCCGCCATGGCAATGAAGATTGTTAGGTTGCACATCGACTTTAGGGAAGAAAAAAATGTGTGAAACAAGTTTGTGCATAATGAGAGCTGTAGTGGATATTGTAGGAGTAATTCATAGTCACCATATAATCTAAAGTTTTAAAAGGATTAAAATACAACTGAGGCTAGTCATCGGATTTGAACCCTAGTAATATTAGTACTCAGACATAATTTTGGAGTTAGGATTACGACAAGGTAATGCTATGAACATATTTGATAATCCAATGGCCTATCAGAATTAGTGGGCCTACATAGCCTCCATATATTTGCAATTTATTATCACTAGGAAGCCTAAATCCCGTTCAAGGTTCATTCTATGGCCCCTTACCCATTCCAAGGTTGCAAAAGCATACCTACACCCTATTTAATGGTTGAGATTCTGCCTGATTTCTCAAATATTACCCCATTATGTTTCATGGGAAAAATAATCCTCCTCTAAGCAAGAGACCTCTCCTAAGGGGCATTAGAAACCTATATTATTTATTCCCTATAAATATGCACTATTTATAGGATTTTCCAAGCGAATTTTTGTCCTTCTAATTTCTGGCACAAGCATCACAAGTGAGTGCTACTACTCCTATTTATGGAAATGCCTGTCAACAAATATTCTACTCCTCTATTCCTGAAAGGGATTGCGAATATAACTCTCCAAGCTTTGATCCTAAGCATCAACCATATATTAGAGAGTCAAGACCTATGGCTAGGTGGACTTTAGTGATTCTTGATAATCTAATCATATTGTACCCTCTTATACTACATGTTTAATTGGAGGGTTTATTTTGTTATGTAATTGTTGGAGTTATATTTGGAAGAGTTTTTGAAGATCTGTGTTTGTTTTCAAATTATAAATATTATGATTTATTACGTTTAACAAAAAACTTAGTGATCTATTTTCTTTCTTTTTACCTACATGAGGTCTTGGGTTCAAATTTTGTCAAAGGAATGATTATATTTTTTACTGGCGAAGATAACAGAAACCTCATGAACTATTGTGTTTAACAGTTTTGTATTATGTAAAATGCCACAAACTTTAAAATTTCCCAGAAAAGCAATCAAACACCAATTACATCAACTCAAACCATGAGAGAGTGTGCAGCCTCAGCAAATCTCCTTCTCTACTGACTCGAGGTACTTGAGCGGATAAAAATCTCCTTCAACCTTGCCTTTCTAAGCAAGACCATTATTTCCTCCCGTGCTTTATTTTGTTATGTAATTGTTGGAGTTATATTTGGAAGAGTTTTTGAAGATCTGTGTTTGTTTTCAAATTATAAATATTATGATGTATTACGTTTAACAAAAAACTTAGTGATCTATTTTCTTTCTTTTTACCTACATGAGGTCTTGGGTTCAAATTTTGTCAAAGGAATGATTATATTTTTTACTGGCGAAGATAACAGAAACCTCATGAACTATTGTGTTTAACAATTTTGTATTATGTAAAATACCACAAAGGCACAAACTTTAAAATTTCCCAGAAAAGCAATCAAACACCAATTACATCAACTCAAACCATGAGAGAGTGTGCAGCCTCAGCAAATCTCCTTCTCTACTGACTTGAGGTACTTGAGCGGATAAAAATCTCCTTCAACCTTGCCTTTCTAAGCAAGACCATTATTTCCTCCTGTGTTTTCTTCATTGCATTTGGATCCTTTGCAAGCTCTATCATTGCCCAGACTAAGATTGCAGTGGTTGTTTCACTTCCAGCAATGAAGATATCTAGAGAAAATATCAGAGAATAGAGGTTAAGAAAGTTCTTGCTTTCGGTTTGAAGGATTCAATTATGGAGGTTTTAATCTGTAATATCATAGTTAAGCTAGAAGTGTCTTAATCTCCTTGGTCATGTGTTTGTAGCCATTCTTCTGCTCATATTTTGTTTTTTTAACTAAACTTGTGGCTGGATTCACTAAAATACAGTAAGCTCTCGAAATAAATGTGCTGCCAAGATTTTGTCTTGACATCTTTGCTGGGAAGGCCAAGTAGGGTGAAAGTAGCCATGGGAAAGGTGACCACCGAAGTCTGGCTGGAGGCCCATGAAGTGATCGAGATGGCAGAGCTGGCTGATGTGAACGTTTGATTTCTTCTCCCTATTGGACCATGGCCTAGGCAAATTATATTCAGGCCAAATATGCCTGTAAAGTAAAACAAGGTAGAATGCCTTGTAATAGAGGTAGTGATAGATGTTCTCATTTACTACTAGTCGGTTAGTTGCAACACATCCAATCACTTTGAGTTAACTTTCAAAATTTAAGCTTCTAATCAGTTACAAATATTTGTAATAGGTACCTTCTCCATTGCAGGAATATATGTTTTGCTTAGGGTTAAGTAAAACTAAAAAAATGATGAATTGACTTATATGGAGTATATTCTCCATTTCTCTATTTTCTTACAAGAACAAAGAGGTCTTTATCTTTGACCTCAAAATTCTAGATGCATAAAAATACCGATTGAGACCATTCATTATGCCTATCATACTGCAATGCTGATGATTCCTCTGCATTTCGACATTGGATAACATTGAGATCATAATTGTTTTTTTCCTTTGATGATTTTACTTTTTCTGCCCTTTTATGTGTCATCGGTTGTTTTTGTCTTGGATCTCCTTTTGGTGGGAGGGATGGTTTGTTAATTCCCTTTGATTGTGCATTTGCTTGAGGAAGGCGACTTCTCATGTGTACCAACAAAGTCTTATAAGGTAGATTGAGTTCTTTCTGGTGGAGTGGTTGGCATGTAAATTCTCGTTGGTTTGCACATTTGCATGAGCCACAAAAGGCCACTTCTGTATATCAATTGTTTCTTCTTTTAAGTTACCTTGATCCTTTTTTTTTTTTTTTTATAATGCTTCTGGCATGGTTTACTTGCTTTATTGAAAGGAGCAACATCATCAACATAACCATGCTACTTGTAAGGTTGTTGAGAAATGTGAGGTATTATTGGTCTTGTTTGTAATTTTATAATGTAACAAAGACACTAATTAGTAAAGTAGGATAATCATACTTGTAAAATGAATATAGGTTCTTAGAAGATGCGTTGAACCACATGAACCTTTGGATAAGAATACGAGCAATGCGAGAACTTTGTAGAGAAGTAGAAGATGGATTGTGCTAGACATTTCCTTTAGATGAGAAGTTGACTGTGGAAAGAATGAGAATAGGAGAGGGCACTGTGAAAGAGTGAACAGTGAGATTGGCTTTTAAGATGAAAAGGGTTTTTGAATTTTGAACATGAGATTTTCTATAAAACTTTTTATACAAATAGAAGTATTAAGTGTCAAGGACAAATAGCTGTCCAATAGCTATCCAATCCTATTAGATTGCATAGTAACACCTTTATGCTTGACGTTGAATACTATCCTTTGGGATGTTACTTCCCGCCTCCTCTTTAATTAGGAAAAAAATCAGAAATAACCGTACAAATCACATTTGTGTATGAGGGTTGTAGTGGGATCCTGTCAACTTGTTCCCCCCTCAGAATTTTTTCCCGGTCATGAGCAAAAACCGTGTCTATGTAGACAGGGACCAATAGCGTGCATGACCAGGTGAGAAACTGGATATTTTCTCTCTTCTATAGCATAGTGCTAAAAAAAGGTATTAGAGAGAAATAGTTTGGAGTTTATAAAACTAGAGTTACGAGTTACGATCTTAAGAAGAACTTTGTTTTGCATAACCTATATCTACACTTAAAATCCACCTTCAATTTTTATAACTCCATTTTTTTAATGGGGCTGAAATTGTATCATGAATGGTGATATTAATGTCAAAACTCATTTGAAAATGGAAGTTAACAAGTAAAAAAATAGTTATATAGTTTCATTGGCTATATGATGTTAAAACTCGTACTCCATTACCTAAGAATGTTGTCATGGCTCCAACTGTGAAAGTAGAAGTATATTATCTAGAAATATATATATATATATATAGTTAGACTTGATAGCATCCACAATCACATAGCATCGTAGTAGCCTAGCCTAGCTTTCTCTGTATATGTGTATGTAAATAACCATAACATCGCCTAATGTTTATGAATAGGAACGCTTATATGTTATTCTCCTTACCCAGTTACCCCATGATCAATTCTTTATACAAACTCCTGTTCGGAATCCACTATATGCTGCTCTCAGTTCATAAATTTGTGCCATTGAAATATCTCAGCCCCGGGAATTGTGCTTACCATTAGCAAAATGCCATGGAAGACAGTATAACTGCCTTTGGTGGCTGTACCTGAACAATCAGACACTAAATTTTTTAAACCAGTATTATTTTAACACATTTGTACATATGTGTAATTTAAAATGTATACATATTTGTTTTCAAATGCTGAGTTATGATAAGGACTATCAAAAACCAATCTGCAATGATAACGCTAAAATTTTACTGTTATTATGTGCTGGAACAAAATGGGAATATAACTAATTCTACATATTATGTTTTCTATTATTTTGCGTGAATAGCAATTCATCAATTTAAGTGCGTGATTTCATTTAGCATTACAAAGGACTAACTTGTAGATGATATTGAGTCATTTAAGTTTTTTATTTGTCCTTGTAGGTTGTTTCAAGTAACTTGGTTGACGAACACTGGTTTCATTTATGACCGATATGATTTTAGCAAAGTTTGTGCTTCATCCACATCTTTCTGATTTATTGCAATTATATAGTTATAAATCTGTTATTTATGATTACTGATTAAGTACTTGTACAAGCTTAGATTTATTGCATGCTAGACATTTGCTTATATTTTTTTCTCTGTGTATTTCATTAAATGTTTCTGTAATTTAATCTTTTTCAGTATTGAAATATTTAGATTCTTATTGTGGTTTCCATTTCATTTCACAGAACTATGCATACTGGTGATGATCAACATAATCCTTTCATCCATTGTTCATATAAATCACTAAACTCCTCTTCCTTCCAACTTCTACATTGTTTTCGTTGTCAACCTTTTGATGTTTGACATCTCTGGGCTATAATTTAGATTCTATATATCTTGAAAGATATTGGCTGAAAAGTTATCATGTATACAATAAAAATTTATGAGGCTGCACATAATCTACATTCAAACCAATATGCGTATGTCAAATTGAGCTTCAATATGAAATGTCCTTATATAAATCTGAGAACACAAAATTTGATTCACACAAATATTCAACTGGTAGACGGTGATTCCGTTGTGCTATTTCTTCCTAATGTTCAGGGTTGATTTTTGATTCTCAGTAGTGAAATCATCGTATCTTATTCAGACTATCTCGTAGGATTGGGAAATTTAGAAGGTTGCAACTTGGTTCGATGAGCTTTAGTCTGCATGCCGAATGCTTCTGACCATGGATATGGTTGCGTGGCTCAGATTCTGGCATAAGTCAAACGACGCATAGGATTGACATCAGGTTCATGGCTGGTTGCAGATACTGGGTCTATTTTGTGGAGTTTTCTTGATGGTACTTTCTGAGGCAACCTTTTTTATGGGAATGTCTCTAAAGGTGATGATGTTGAATAGAATATTCAAGTAAGATGAAGGTTGTTTCCTCAGGATGCCGTGAAGATAGTGTTATGAAATAATCAAAACCAACCAATCTATTTATTATGAGTCAAGAGATACATATATTTATTAGTGTCTCAACAATGTGAGATTAAATCTAAACTAAACTCAAATATAAAATAGTTTTCTAATCAAACACTTGCCTTCATATTGAAATATAAATATCAATTATATCCAACTTGTTACACAGAAAATACTTTCTCTTCAATACTACATATTAATTTGAAATGGATGAACAACAGCAACAGAGGTGATAGTAGTAGTAATAGCAGTAGATGAATCACTTGAATCATCAAAGCACACCCGTATTCGAACAATAACAACAGTATATAGCAGATAAACTTATTTTTTAGAAGCAGTAGTAGGCAATAGATAAGCTTTATTCTTAGAAGCAGTAGTAGGCAGCAGATAAACTTCTTTATTAGAACCAGTAGTACACATTAGATAAACTTCTTTTTTAGAAGTAATAGACAACAGATAAATTTCTTTTTTAGAAGCTGTAGTAGGCAGCACATTAACTTCTTCCTTAGAAATAGTAATAGGTAAAGGGAAGAATAAAGGGTGCATTAAGTCTTGCATTACACCCTTGTAATCGAGGAGAGACCAACCAGAGTCCCTGCAGTTACGAAGTAGTGAATAAACAGCAACTGAAGTAGATGTGAAATCGAATTGGCGATCCGATTGTGGAATCAAATTCGAAATCAGAATCAAAGTCGGAAATCGGAGTCGACCATCGATTAGGATGATTGAGATTGACGGCTGAGATTTATTTCATAAAACGCTCGGATACCATATTATAAAATAATCAGAACCAACCGATATGTTTGTTATGAGTCAAGGAAAACATATATTTATCGGTGTTTCAACACCATATAAACAATCCAACAGGTGATGTGAGACTAAATCTAAGCTAAATCTAAATACAAAATAGTTTTCTAATTTAACATAAAGAATGTTGTTTGAAATGATTGATGGGATTTAGCATGGATGGTGATGATATTGCTAAAATTTTCAAGCAAGATTGATAAGATTACTTTATTAGGGTGTCACGAAGATGAAACGATGCTTGTGTTGGTTTATTATCTTTGAGCACCTCTGAGAAAACCTGTGTCTATTTCAATTTTATAAGCCTGACAAATTCTTTGGAATTGAAAGTCAATTTTCAAGATTCCCCTTGAGCGCATCTTTCACTTGCACAGGAACCAAGTAAAAGCATGAGAGGATATTTTTGGTTAATATATGGCCTATGGTCTAATGTCAATATCACGACTCAAAATCTCTATGCCGAGGATAAAAAAAGGAGTAACCATGTGAACATGGCTTCTGCATTACAGGGGCTGGAGATAGTCTGATGTACGTAATCTTAGCTTTACTTTGCAGAGAGGATGTTTAAAGGGTTCAAATCTGTGACCCCCATGTCGCAATAATAGAACAAACTTACTGTTGCTCATTATGTTGAAGCTTCATATTATATAATTATTCAAGTCACTTGTCCATGTCCACAACAATAATGTTTCCTTCTCAATGAGTGTAAATATAATCCAATAATCCATGATATATGTCGCTAACTAATTTCCAAATAAGATTTTCATTATGATACTACATCTCAATTCCCTAAATATTTGAAATAAATAAACAATTTTCAATTTCATTTGTGAATTTTGACCCAAAACATGTATGAGCATCTAACCCTCCTTGTACAATATCACAAGCATATGCAAACTTGATACATAAATAAACATTAATCCAAACTACAATACATGAGAACTACAGAACTCTCGATAATATCTTAATTCTTATTGTGCAATATAGCATCCAAATGTACACAGAAACAGTAAACTCTCTGTAATACCCTGATAAAAGGGATATACTGACATAATGATATAGACATCCAAATATTCCCGTTCATGAATAATTAGCTTCACAAGTATCCAAACTCCAAGATGAATTTCTAATCACTAAAAATAGTAGGATGAATTACCATGGCTCCACAACTAAATGAATCGTAGCAAGTGATTTAAATAAATGGAGAGGAGTGACTAAGGAGCTATTATAATATTTAGATATTAGAGTGTTTTATCTAATTATGTATTATACTACTAAATAATAACATAAAAGCAACCCTAGATGGTAGTTGTCTTATTGTTTCTGAAACCTAACATGGTATAAGAGAAGTAATAATGAAGAAAATGAGAAAAATCCTTTAAAAATTAAAGGAAAAATATCCTCAAAACTCTAATCCTCGCCACTGCACCACCATTGGCTTCTCAAATTTCAACTCTTGATCTCGTCTCGGTTGTTTCTTCATTATCAACTTGAGATTTCGTTGTTGTCATTTTTTTCAGTCTCATCATAGTTTTCCTGATCTTGCCAAGCCTTTTTCATCTTCAGTAGGTCCGAGCCTCCTTCAATTTTGTTTCGACAGGTGGATATGAGTCTTCTTTTTTTCCTTTAATTATCAATTTCTAGATCTACTTCTTTATTCTTTGTTTCTTTAAAAATCTACCCCTTGCCTTTTGGGAAAAATTAAAGTTAAAAGTTAAAAAAGTGGGTACTGTACCCTACAATACCTGTATCTAAATTTTTCATTAATATATGGTTTAAAAAAGTAAATTTTCAATAGTTGATACAGTTGAGGGAGACAAATGATATAGACAATTTGTTGTCTTTATGGTCCAAATTTCAAATAATAATACAATTCCATGATATACTCCTGAGATTAACCAATACAAAAAATAATGGATAATTAGGCTAAGCCACATCTCAATATTCTCAACACCTTCTATTCCCAGTTGTCATAGGCCACTTGTCACTATTATTGCTTGGGGTGGGGATAGGGAGAACCACATTAAACATGTGAGGATTCCATACAACACGCAGATAGGGACTTACCATATTGTGATTATTTTAGTTTCTAGACGTATACCTGTATGCGATTTATTTATGTTATGTAATGGATGGGTCTAAATAATAACTAGAAATTATCATCATATATCAAAGGTGTCCAAAGAAGAAACCAATATTCAACAAGTGTGCTTATGCACAAAATAAACAAAGCAATTATATCTGGCCCATGCATGCGTACCTTAATCTAACTCTAGATAAGAAGGAACTCCAGATAAGAAGGTATAATAAATTTTTCGGTTGGATAATGATAATAATGGAACCACAAAAGAAATCTATGGACTCATATAATAGTTATAATTTTGGAGGAATCTAAGTATACAATATTTATTGGATGAAGAATTAACGAGAAATTTGAATATCATAATTGGATTGAAGCATTACATAAATTACAAGGCTTCAGTTCCCTGCTTACGAATGAATTATTAGCGATAACTTCAGGTTTTTCTCTCTAATGATCATTTACAGGCTACTATTTGGAACCCTAATAAACAATTAATATGATATCACCACATGGCCAGTACATGCATATGCATACACCAGACAACTAGTAAGAACCCTAATAGACAATTAATAAGGATATCACCTATAACAAATATATGCATTTGCATACACCCATTTCCAATATTCATTTATTCAATATCTTCAAGTGTATTCTAATAATAGATGCTAGGAATTCTTCTATAGTCTCCCCACTTAATTAACTTTAATTGTGAGGGGAAAAAGAAAAGGGCATTTAACAATATAAGGATAATTTAATAAAACTGAGATTCCAAATTTTCTCATAGAAATCCATCTCAAAAACATGTTTGATCCATCATATATACATGATCACTATATAATCCAGTGGGAAATATTTGAAGAAAATTTCTATGTTATACAATATATGCGCAAATAGCTAATATGCAATAACGGGATCAAGGTTATAAGATATCTTCCCTAATTTAATCTTCTTGTTTTGAGAGAGAGAATCAAATTTTGTGCAAAGAAAGCACCAATTTTGATGTCACTAAGTTATCTCACCCTACGTTAATTATGGTCTTAAACAGAAAATGAAGTATCATACTTGTTTTTGTACGCTAGATTAACAGGGAAAATTAGATAAGGAAAAAAAGTATATAGGATCTCTAATTTCTTTATAATCCAATAAGTGTTCTAAATATCGGATACCGGTCTCGTACCGATCAGCCAAATTACATATCGGTTACCAGATACCGGGTGAGATATCGCGATATGACCCTAAATACCTGAGTGTCATGTCGGTGTCATACCAGTTAAAGAATAATCATATAATTGACTATATAGAATATAATAAAACACATAAAATGAGTTTATAATACTTACATTGGCTTATTTACATTCAACTTACGAATTTGCAGATACCATTTAGAACGATGCACAGAGCGAAATACAATCATAAAATTAAGAAAAATAAGTTTTTAAGATAAAAGAAAAGTGTTTTTACAATATATAAGTGATATAACTTATAAAATTACAACATTGTCCTTTAAATGAGTTTATTTGAAACATGCTAGAAACTTTAAATATCAGTCTTTACAACATATTTTCTAGCTAGATTCAGAGTCGACTGGGTCATTTGATGGCATGCCTTCCTCATCATCTGATGACGAATCTGATGATGATGTGTCAACTTCTACCTCATTGTCATCATCTGATGCGTGCCACTGCTTAAACTTTGAAGATGATGATGCTTTTCCTTTTGAAGTTCTACTACTCTTCGACTTAGATGCCTTAACTCTTTCACTCTTTCTCTTCTTCGGATTAGCATCCATAGTAATTGATACCTGTCGAAAAGTCAATTGTTCTCCAGAAAAGACTTCATCATCACTAGTCTCATAAGCATCGCTATTCTTTTTCTCAGGCATTAACCACTCGGTGACCTTTTCCTCTTCATTGTATGCTACTAGTGGATCTCTGTTTGGGATTGAAAATTTGCTCTTGAGCCTTGCATTGAATTTGACAAAGACTAAGTCATGCAATTTCTTGGAACTTAGCCTATTTCTTTTTTTTGTATGCACCTAAATAAAAGATAATCACATGAAACGAACTTAGAACATATCTATTTGGGAGAATGAAATATTTAATTAGAAAAGTTAAAATTGTAATACCATCTCAAATGTGCTCCAGCTCCGTTCACAACCCAAAGAACTGGTTGTCAGGCTCAAAATCCTCATTACCATAATCCTCAATTCGGGAGCATCTGTCCCATAGAATTGCCACCATTGAGCTAGCAATGAATATTTAGAAATAATTATTAGTTATTTAATAGTTTCTTTAATTAAAAATAGATTGAATTTTGCATTTCTTAAATTGAAATGCATACCTGGATTAATGATTCTCTTTACTGCTGCCATTGCAAAAGACATTCCAAATGATCCATTTTGATTTTGATACATTGGGAGCTGCTGTGCAATCTTATCAATTCTATCATTATTATTTGGATAGAATCTGTGCATCACGTCAACGAAGCCCGATATGAACGACCCATCAGTATCAATCTCAGGCTGCTTCGCATAGTAATACAGAGGGTTCAAAAAATATCCAGCTCTATGCAGAGGACCCTTAAGTTTTTCCTCCTATCTCCTATCAATAATCTTGCATATTGGAAGATATTTCTTTTCTTCACCCCCAAGAGCATCTCTTATCTCCTCTTTAGCAGTCTCTAGGTCACCATACAGAAAGCCCATTAAAGGGACCTTGTCCCTATCAACTCTATGCAAAACTTTTACTAGTGGAGTGAATACTTTTAGGGCAATATTTGTGTTGTCCCAAAATTTATTGCTAGCAATTATTTCTGCAACCTAAACATTCATAAAAAAATGTATTAAAAAAATATGAATAACGTATAATTTAAAATTATAAAATAAATTTTTTAATTAATTAAAATAAATACCTTCTTGCCTGCATCTGTTCTGGAAAGAGTGCAATCCATCCAGTCATCAGAAATAAACATATGTTGCAGCTCCTTTTTCTCTCTGATTGATGATAAAGAGAGAAATGTCGTGGCAAACCTAGTTGTACCCGGCCTTATTAGCTCTCCACCAATCGCCTTCCTCATTATATCTAAAGATTTGATGTGACTGTATATGTACACGGAGACTGATCTCCCCATCATAATTGCACTTCGGATATGTTTAATCTTTCTAATATCCGCAAGTATCAGATTAACTGTATGTACTGCACAAGGTGTCCAAAATATATTTGGATGCGTCAGAGCCAATGTGTTTGCAGCCATATTGTTCGAGGCATTATCTGTCACAACATTTTTCTCATTATATCTAAAGATTTGGTGTGACTGTATATGTACACGGAGACTGATCTCCCCATTATAATTGCACTTCGGATATGTTTAATCTTTCCAATATCTGCAAGTATCAGATTAACTGTATGTGCTGCACAAGGTGTCCAAAATATATTTGGATGCGTCAGAGCCAATGTGTTTGCTGCAGTCATATTGTTCGAGGCATTATCTATCACAATCTGTACAACATTTTTTGCGCCAACCTCGTTCATTCTCCTCTCCACAAATTTGTGGATATAACTGCCATCGTGTCTCTCAGAAGATGCATCTTGAGACAATAAGAAGGCTGTACCGGCCGGATAATGTACAACGATATTAATTAAACTTCTCCCTTTCCGATCCGTCCACGCATCAGTCATTAAAGTGCAGCTATTTGTTCGGCAACTCCGTTTGAATAATTCAAGAGTTGCATTTGTCTCCTCGACCTCTTTTTGGAGGCAAGTCTCGCTTAGCTCGTATGGATTAGGAGTCTGTAAGTTTGGTCCATACATGCCAATGGTTTGGACCATCAGCATAAAAGCTGGCTGCATAGCAATATTGAATGCAAGCTCTCCTTCATAAAAAACCTAGCAATGTGTCGAATTGCATCCTCTCTGACCTTTTTTCTGGAGGCTGATAGCACGGTAAACTGTTTTTGAGCTGCTTCTACTGCTGTCTCGACCGATCGAATAGCAAATTGATCCATCGGTCCTATTATTTTGCGGAAAAATTGACCTGTTGTTTTGCGAGAAGATGACTCCTCTCAAGTTGTCTCCTCATTTTCTTCTTCCCCAACACGATCTTCTTTTAACAAATTTTGAAGTTCTGTTGTTTTCCCCTCTTTTACTTCTCTAGTTTTACTTAGTATTACCAGAGCTTTCTGCTTCACGTCATCTGGGACTAGGGGACAACCTCTGACATTCCCGCTGACATGACCTAAATATTCCCTTCAAGCGGGTACTGCCTCCACTATATTCATTCTTACAGAAATTACACTTCACTTTATTGGGCTTATTGGGTACTTTTTTCCCCATTCCCAAGCTAGATTTTTATCTCCTCGCTTCTCTTGGACATTGGAAGCACCAGAAGAGGACATTCTTCCAGCTATTTCTGACCTCAAAAAAGTGGAGTGAAAAAAGACAAACAATTAATTGATTAAATAGTTAAATAATTGTTGCACTTAATTTATATTAACTTAATCTATTTAAGAATTCAAGCTTTTACTAAAATAAATAAAGTTAATAAACATAATCTAAGTTAAAAAAATCATGTAAATGCTATGTGTATTTATGTGTATTCACTGTTTTAAAACACTGCAAATATATGTCAATATTTACAATACATACTATGTGATGTCTCATACTAGTCCCGTGTATTTCGAATCAATTTGTGTCATATGCAGTTGCAATCTCCTTCACTTTAATGAACAAAACTAAATTTATATTATTTCACATAACCAAACCTAAAAAGCAGTGAATCTATAATTAAAGAATCTGCAACAACACTAGTGAAAATTGTATAAATAGTAAACAAAACTAAACTTATATTATTTCACACAATTTGTATCTATACTATGAAAATTGTATTAAATTGAATATGCTACTACATTCACTGTACCCACCATGTTTAAGACAATTAAAAAAATTATAATCTGCAACAACAGTGAATCTAGCATGACACAGTGAATCTGCAACAACAGTGAATATATATAAATAGTAAATACTCAAATTTACAAATTTTATCTAGCATGAAACTCATACACACAAAATCATTTCTTGAATCACTGATTCACACTGAATCAGTGATTCGATTCACTGATTCAGTGTGAATCAGTGATTCGGTTCACTGATTCACATCACTAATTCAGTGTGAATCAGTGATTCAGGAAATCACTGTAGACTATCCGCGGGTTCAGCCCTCCCAACTTAGCAATTCCCCTCAAATTACACAAAAAAAAAAATCTAACATAAATCGCAATCAATTAAACCTAAAATAGCACAATTATAAAAGAAATTGACGAATTTTGTAACTCTAAATCAAATTAACATTAAAAAAATAAACTTCACTTACCTGGCCGGCGGCCACTGCCCCACTGGAGAATGGCGAGCACCCTTCGAAAACTTCCAGAGTAGGAGAGCTATCGGAGAGCGGAGAAGAAAGATAGAGAGAACACGAGAGAGATTTATGGATGGATTGGGAAATTAGGGTTATGGTTCGGGCCGTTCGGCTCGATCGATCGACGATTGCGGGGAGAGAACGAGAGAGAGAGCCAGAGAGTGGAAGAAGAAGAATCAGAGAGAGATTTATGGCTGATTTGGGGAAATTTGGGGTTAGAGTTTTTCGTCGCGGGGAGAGAACGCTCGGATCGCTGGGAGAGAAAGAGAGAGAGAACGCGAAAAAAAATAATATTTTTCTCCCTCCCGACCCATTTTATTTTTTAACGGATCGGATCTTAACGGGTTAACGGGTTTAACCCGTAACCAAAATCCAAAACCCAATAACCGATATTATCCAATACCGGCCTGTATTAGACATCTCGATACCGGCCGATATATCGCCACGTGGCCGATATATCGGCCCATACCGGTCCAAAACGATAAACGGTAAAAAAATGCCCATATCGTCTCGTTTATTCAATTTTAACGATATACCGGCCGATATACCGGTATATCAGCCGGTATTTAAAACACTGAATTCAATTAAACGAAACTATAATATCTATCATAAAAAAATTTCACTACGATCCTCAAATAATAAATATATGTAAATATACTTTTTTCATATCAATCCTCTTATTAAATTCCAAACACTTTTATCCAGATGCTTGTTGCCTTCAATTCTAAACTTTAAAAATACATTCTTCTCTAAGCTCGTAATTGCAATTGAATTCAAACTTTCCATAATTCTTTTTTATTTGTTCTTTAAGAATTGGTATATTGCACATTCGACTTGGGGCAAGACAGATATCCTAACATGCTGGTCAGCATCTTTTGGAGCTCAGTGTGAATTAAGGATACATTATCTTGGAGATTATCTGCCTTTATAAGCCTAGATTGATCTTATATCACGAACTGACATACCCTAAGAGGAATATTAGCAGGGGTTTCGTGTTGACTCTCATCCATTTCTCATGTTCTCGTAAACACAAGAAATAAAGGGGGTGGATGGTGAGGGACGTTCTCTCAAACACAGAAAAATGAGAGAAATGACGGTATGGATGGAGGAGCTCTTTTTGTTGAGGCATTGCCTGTTAAGAAATTTTACATGGAAAATTTGAACAAGGCTTCAGGTCAATCTAAGGACATTCATGTTAGTAGGTCTGACATAGAGCTCCTTTCAAATACATAATATGTGCTATCTATATGCATGTTCAATTCTCAAGTTTGACTTTATCGGAAGTTATATGTACTATATGTGAATTTCCCTCTCACATGCCCAAATATCAATATTTGCAGAGGAAGAAGTTTACACATCAGATGCAAGATGGCTGGGGATTGGCGACTGATGGAAAAGTCATATTTGGGAGTGACGGAAGCTCAACGCTTTATCAGCTTGATCCCCTTACCTGGAAAGGTCTTTTTTTTGCAGTAGTTATGTTATTCTTAATTTAACATACGACCTCTGGTTCTGATTAGTTTTCTGATAGTGCAGCATTACGTAAAGTAACTGTCAGGTACAATGATCAGGAGATTCCTTTTCTAAATGAACTGGAATATATAAATGGTGAAGTATGGGCAAATGTCTGGCAGGTGAGCAAACTTTTTCATCGAAGATATTCTAGAATAATATGGTTTTCTTTCACTTTTTTGACTTTTCTGATCCATGCAAACTTGCTGTCCTGGTGGTTTTTAATGTTATTCAGTCTTGGAATTATTGGAGTCCTATCAAGCAGTAACTGGTGTCATGTCAATCTGAAAAATTAATTTAGCTTGATTAACTATTAAGATCCAAATGTTTCCTGGTTCATGCCAGAAGCTAGAGGTGAGCTTCAGTCTGTTCGGTTCGGGTATTGACTAATTTTGCCTAACTGAACAAATTCAGGAGAGAACTGAACCAAACAGTCGGTTTCGGTTTGATTATGTTCGAGGTTAATTCGGTATCAAATGCAAAGCTAAGCTAAAAATGAAGCAAATTGGCAACAGTGGAAGAGATCTGAATTGCAAACAAAGCCTTACAAATATTGAATCACAAATTTTATAAACCAAGAAATGAATCAAATAATCAAACCGTCTTGTCACCTGATCATTTCAAAAAACAAAACCAGTAATTAAAATACATAACCACAATCACAAAATCCACCAGGACTCAAACTAAATCGCAAGCTACCATAGGGATTATAGAATGCATCATGAATTCCCACTTCGATAAAGGTCATGATCAATTGCAGTGGCTCTCTTGTAAGCTATCGTAATAACGATTATAGAATGCATCTTGAAAATTCCCACTTCGATAAAGGTCATGGCCAATCGCAGTGGCTCTCCATCTTCATGACACGACCAATCAATAAGAATTTGGCGAATGAAACCCTCAAATACGTCCGAGTTGTTGCCTTTATTCTCAATTTTTATTGTAAAAGGAGACAACTATAGGAGGAGGAGGGCGATGGCAAAAGGTGATGGGTATTACAGGAAAGGGGAAGTGGAGGATGATGGAGAGTGGGGGAAGGCTTGAGAGTGGCAGAGAGAAGTTGAGGACTCAAGGTAGGGAGAGGAGGAGATGGGGCGAAGGAGACAGGAAGAGGAGGTGGAGAGCTGTAGAGAGACGAGGTCGAGGATGCTAGGGTTACGCTTGGTGAGAGTCTTCAACGAGGTCAACAAGACTAAAAGCTTATATATAATTTTTTTTCTTTTTTTTTAAACTAACCAAAATTGTTTTAGGTCAGGTTGGCTTTCCACGATGCAAAACCAATATCGAACTGAAATTCAAAATATCCAAACCGAACTGCATGGTTTTTCTTTTGCACAGCCCTAGTAGAAATTTACCTAATATCATTACTCAACTGTTTTATTTGTGTTGTTAACAGTAAATGATGGCTTTCATATGCCTATGTCATAGCTCAACTGTCTTATTTGAGTTTGAATTAGTAATAATTATGGATGGTGACCGATAGAGTACTGCATAACTGTATGCATTAATATTCAACTGATAGTAATGATTCTTATTGGCCAGATTTTATCCATTGACCATTGTAAACCCCAAACTGGTGACAATGGAGCTAGATTTTGGCTCTTGATATGGTGTCATATTGATAAATCTGTGTCCAATTTAAGTTAGACACCGAATATCCAGATTCCAAGATGTGCATGGATTTTATAAGTTTGTAATATTTAGCATCCGTATAATGGAAGTGAAGGCTTAAAATTAGGGGTTGATATGGTTCATCTCCTCAAAATACCCGTTGCACTATATCTCGGAGAAAATGGTTTGAAAGACTTAACTACCCTCATCTTATATTGGAAATGGAGATTTATTGCCCTATATCACCAAAAATCAATCAAAAACTCCAAGTGAGGAGCAAATGTCAAACATTCTCAAGATTGACTAGATTGATTCTAACAAGGTTTTAAATATCTTACATATTGCAAATAGAGTATCAAATTTTAAAGAATCCAATATAATATAAGACCTTATAACATTGGTATTGCTATTGCTATTATTGACACTATATCTTATATTGTTGATACGGTAGCAATGACAACAACAGCAATAACAACTAAGCCTTTTATCCCAAGTACTTGGGGTAAGCTACACGAACCAAAAAAGAATCACGCCGGATCGATCACATGAATGATCCTTCTCTACTCATTCCTATCAAGCAATGTATTATCATTTAAACCTCTATCATCCATACTTTTACGTATCACCTCCATTCATGTTCTTTTTGATCTTCCTTTTGCTCTTTTTTACTTGTCCTATGTTGATACGAATCGGCTGATAATACCAGTTACTAGATTTTAAAACATTGGTATTATACTAATTCCGTAACAAAAGGGTTTGTTATTTAAGATTAGGAGCTAGGGAAGGTGTGTGTTCATATGCATGCATACTTTTATTAAGTTTGAAAAAAAGATCTCCTCTGTTGATCAAATCTCTTCTATGTTGATCACATTTAATCCATCAAACATTATGATAAAATCACGTAATGTGCATGTATTTTGAACATTCATCTATAGAGAGTTTTAACATGGGATGCTTTGTAATATAAGATGCATAGTTTTTCTAAGTAATTTGTTTATCGTAATGCTGCAAATTGTTAACATAAGGTCATTGTTTGCAGTCCGATTGTATAGCTAGAATTTCACATCCTGATGGCATCGTGCACAGTTGGATCTTTCTCCATGAATTAAGGTACACTGTTGTGCAATGTAGAGCTCCTTCTTTTGTCAGCCTTAATTTATTAAATAATCAAACCATGACTCAGTATTTTTCTTTCTTATGGCACAGGCAAAGCTTGTTAAAATCTGGACACAGCGTGAGTACATTTTTTCTTATTCTTATGTTTGAAATGCTAGCAATGTTTCCTGTCACCCCCAACTTTCACGAAAGCTCAACAGTTTTCTTTTGCTTCACCATTCTAGTCTTTCCCCACTGGTGTAAACTATGGAGAGTTAACTCAAGCTATTGATAGACCATAAAGTTGGTGCCAAATTACTACCTAGACAAGTAATTGTCTTGGGAGCCATAAACCTAAAAGGTGGCTTAAACTGTTACTGGGGCCAACCTTATTAGTCATTCAGTTTAGGCTAACACAGAAAAGAATTAGTCCATAAACTCATTAATTTAGAGAGATATCGGATGAAATGGTTTGCTGCAAGGGAACAAATTCATCTCTGACTAGATATAAGCTAAAGGATAAAACTGAAAAAGGTTTCCTATAAGTGATCCAATTCATCTCTGACTTGACATAAGCTAAAGGGTAAACTTGGATCGGCTTTGTGCTTTTTTATTTTGGATGGTACTTGGTATAAGTCATATTTCTATTTCTTGTTATTTTGTTAGAAGTTGAAGAAATAGTAGAAGTGAAGCACACTGTTGTCATGCCCCGCTTCCGATATATAGTATATGTGCACGTGTAGCAGGTATCAGCAATATATTCGGTTTGAATATGGTAAAACCTTCAGTAGAATTTGCCACAATAATCTCAGTAATTACAATAGAAGAAATCATCAAAAGTTTGACTTTTCACTTATTGGAATGAAGTTTAGATACAGTTGAACCAAAATATAATAAATTAAACAAAAGGAAGCATGGAATCTCTAATCTGTTATTGGGCGTCAAGCTGATCTTCAAAATACACCAGATCTTGCATCAACTTTGGTGTGTCCATCGGTGAGTCTGGGCATGCACACCTAGGTTGTTAGATTGCAACCAAAACAAAATATGCATAAAGAATATGAAATATAACTGTTATGTTCAAATATAATAATAACACAAGTTTTAGAGAATATGTAATGAAATGTCTATAATAATGATGTCAAATGATTTATGTTATATTAATAACATTTTAGTGAAGTCAACTTTATAACAGAAGTATTTTTGTCTAAGATGTTATGTAATTGGAAAAACTAAGTAATGGGATATCACTGTTTCGATTGTCTCCGATACAGACCCAAAAAATGGTCACATGGATTATTCGGTGCTGAGTCGGACCTGCCATTAGGCAAAGAGGTATAATAGTAAGGTATGATCTAGTAAATCATCACACACCATGGCGTGCGAATTATTTAGTTGTATAACTTAACATGTTACAACCGAAACAAGTTTATTTTTATTATTCAGTTTTTTTCCAACCCAGTGTCATTCAATATAGTTCATGTATGTCTAAATTCTGGTTTTCACAACTTGTATATGGATCATATTATGTACAATATTTCAATCTATGTACATTAGTTTGTTGACAATATAATTCAAAGATGTTCGATTCATAAATCACAATTGGCTATATCAAAGATTTACTGATATGAGACATTATAGAGATATCGGCCAGGTAAATATATTAGTGCTGAGAGATTTTCCGTGCGACGCACGTTCCTTAATTAGAGAACCAGAATACAAAATCATTTTTCTAGACACCGACACAAAATGATATCACAAACAATATTTTTTCACAATTATAGTTTTTATTTGATTTATCAAATATTGTATATTTCAGACTATGTGCTTTATCATATTTAATGATAGAATCATAAGTGATTAATGAATTCCAAAACAATTTATACAAAATAAACAATGTAATTTGAACAACAAATATATAAAATAGCATGATTAGTTTGTTCAAAAATGAACTCACCTAGATTTTGTTTTCCGATGTCGCTCAACGGAGCAATCTACACATTAAAAATATTCTAAGAATTTTAAAAACCGATTAATATGAATTTAGATGATTTTTAGGAATTTTTCTAATATTTATAACACACTCTAAATTGATTTAAGTATTAACGGGTCTGAATACATCTTATTGGGGTTTATAAAATGATGGATGTTTTTTTTCGATTATTAGGTTATTGAGTAGTGGGTGAGCTAACGTAGGATCTATTATTATTTAACTCAAGAAAAAAAAAGATAATCTCTTACCTCTTTTTTAAATGGTGAGAAGTCAAAATTGTGAAAAGAAAAGGAAGAAGATACTCTTTTGTTGCGAAACTCTAGCGATGAGAGCAGCAGTCCCGATAGAGACGATGACTCCGGTGCGGTGGTGACGACGACTCCAGCAAATTGCTCCGGCGAGATGAGAGGGTGAGAGAAAGATATAAGAGTTTTAGAGAATGGATAAAAATATATCTTGGTTTAGGGGTTTATATAGGTTTCAATTTGGGAGTTAAAGATTTTAAAGGTCTTAAATTAATTTGGAGGGTTTAATTTTCATAATAAAATGGAAAATTAAATTGGACATTTTATGATGAATGTGAAGAGTTTGAGTTTGAAGAAAATGATAAGGATTAGGAAGTTATAGAAATTGAAAGGATTGGAAGGTTAGAAAAGGTGAAAGAGTTTGGAGGTTAAGAAAAATTAAAGTTTTTTTTAAAAAGTTAGAGAAAGTGAGAAGTTTTGGAGGTTATAAAAAGTGAAGGGTCATATTTATTATTTGATTATTTATTTATTTATTAAATTATTTATGCCTATAAAAAATGAAGGGTCATTACAGTTTACCCGTTGCTAACACCTTATATGCCTTATGTAAATAATCATTTGTTGATATGCTGTGTAACCCCATTTCTTACACATACCACAGTAAAATTGTACACGGACTGTATATACGACCGTCTATGTAGAACTGTTACCTAATGTCTTGATAACAAGATTTCAAATATTGGCTGATGCCAAGCCAATGTATGGGATTTTGGGGTATCCGATACGACATCATCCCCTAATAATGGTACCGATTTCGTATAGCTGGTGCCAATATTTCAAGTTTTTGCTGATATATTTGATATTACCAATTTCGTATAACACAGACCATTGGCTTGATAACTCTATGCAGTTAGGTAAATAACCACACAAGATGTCACACTCACTTCAATTGCTTTCAGTATCAAATTGTAGCTTTAGATCATACTTTTAGCCCATACTGGAAAGTTGAAAATACCAATGCAGGAGATTGTCTTTTAGCCCATACTTGTACTGTTGTTGATCCATCCCCACACATAGTTTCCATAAGTTACACTTTTCAGCTCATGAATGTTTTGCTCTACATGTTCTATCCTTAATAAAGCTTTGGAGGGGGAGGAGGTACTGTTTCATGGGTCACGTCGAGAACAAAAAGTCAAAGAATTTTTGTCGAGAATAGATCCATGAAAATGTGAATTGGCGGCTCTTATTCAGATTTTAATACATGATGCATGAGCAAAAAATGCAACACGCTGCAATACTTCATAACCACAGAAATTAATCTGAGCATGTAGATCTTCTACATCTGAGCACCATGCACAGGCATTTTAAGATTATTGAGACAATCGTGCATGATCAGCACAGGCATGTGCAGGAATTTGTGCACAAGGATTTGCACCCTTTTATGCAACACCGTGATGTACGACAAGCACAGGCCTGTGCAGGGAGTCATTATGCATTTGAGAATTTAGCTTGTAGTTTACTAATTATGAAATTAAATGGAGTTTAAACTATTATGTTTGTGAAGGCCATCTATCACTTCTACTTCTGAAAGAAACAATACTAGATCTGTTTCATGCAAAATTTAAGTTTCTCTAAACAAGTATATCAGCGTTAGAATTGTACACCATTGACATCAAAATTCTCTCCCAAAGTATACTGAAGTTGCATATTAATTCCAGGCTATCGATGTTCTAAACGGCATTGCATGGGATGAGGAAAACAATCGCCTATTTGGTAATTTCTGGTGCCTGGACTCCATTACAAAACACTGCCTTGCTTTAACATTATAACTGGTGATAATTCTTCATAGATAGATTTCATCATATATTGTTTAATTGTATACTTTTTCTCGCCATTGTTCTCAGTCACGGGGAAGTTATGGCCAAAACTTTACGAGATTAAGTTGCAGCCCATAACGCAGCCACTAAATGTGAAAATAGAAGATCTCTGCTCTCTGAGAACGTAAATGATAGGCTGGCTTATATTAATCAAGGTAGCTAATCCTGGAAGAGTTGAAATTGAGCAAGAATATAAATTCTGATCATTAACAGCACAATGCTGTACAGAATCCTTTCCTCCCATTCAGCTTATTACGCTGAAAACAGATCGGGCGATACTACACAAGGGTGTCCATTTTTTTTTTTTTTACTACGAACTTCCAGTTATGCACATTTTTTACACCCTTGATAGAGGTCGATGTGTAATTTTTCTTCACCAATTTGTAATTCCAAATTCCCAGGAGGAAAAATAGCACGAGTTTGTAATTTCAACTTTTGTAAACACCAGTGTAATTTAGTTGGAATTCTCATACTTTTATGGTTTCCACTTGTAGGGGCAAGAATATTAACTAAATAGTAATGAAGTGCTGCAATCCCCTTAGTACTAGCTTGGGAAATCCATATCATCCTATGGTTGACATGCAATGGCAGTATGTGAACCAATTATGTAATGCATACATAACCTGGAACCTGGTAGCCTACAAAGCGATGCACATAGCTAGGTTAATATCAAGCATCAAGATTACTCAAAGATTTGTTACACAGGTCTGATAGTTATTATAAAATTCCTGTAATTTCATTGGACTTTTCGGCGAAAATAAAGTGTGCAAGGCATGTCGTAAAAGGTTAGTTCAAGAACTCTCTCTCTCTTAATTATTAGCAACAAAAACAGTCCAACCATCGAGAAAGATGAACGCCGAAGCTGCTAGCCCTAGCTAGTACTTATACATCCCACTACACCCCAAAAGGAAAAAAAAAAAAAAAAAAAAAAAAAATAGAAATTAAACTCAACAAATATAACTACATATGTACACGGCTATTTGCATACATACCAGCAAGTTGAAATTATAGCTTTAAGATAATTCCACCAAAAACTTCTTCACAAAATACTCAAAATTAGTAATAATGTTCTACTATTATTTTTTCTTTTTCTATATAATAGTTTTCTCACACATGGGGTATATTGAAGAGTTTGAAGATACAAAGGGCCACATATGTTGCCCCAACGGCTGAGCAGTATCAACAGAATGCATTAGCATATAATTGGGAGTAGGTCTCATGTTTCCTTCCTTTGCATTCCCATGAAGAAAGGACCCCTCACTTTCTCATCATAAGAACCACGGTATGAGCTGCGATACACCGATTCTCTCCAAGACTGTCAACCTTCTCATGGGTTTTAGCTTTCAGGTTAACAACAGATGGGTCTGCTCCCAGAAGTTCACATAAGTTGGCCCTAATGGCTTCTTTGTGCGGGCTCACCTTCGGCCTCTGTAATATCAGAGTGGCATCTAAGTTTCCAAGCTCGTAACCTGCCTCGTGCATGAGTTTCACCTGGCACAAATTTATAATCACGTGAAGACTCAGTGAAAACCCCTTGATTATTTAGAAGCAGCTTTCTTCATAATCCAAGTTTACATTTGGAAAAAAGGATGGTCGCAGGAATTGCACGAATTAAAAGTTTTCGTGGGGTTCACTGACATTGCTTAGCTCGACAACTAAGCTAGTGACTGCACTATCTAACTTTTAGTTGGGTATGAATTTGATGCAGGTTAAATCAAGTTTGAACTTTGAAGCAATTTAGGGTTCCATCTCATGATCTGTCATAAAAGCCTCTAAGAATTGATATCATTCAAGTATCAATTTGACGCAGGTTAATCGAGTTTGAAGCAATTTACTGTTTCTTCTTATCTATCATAAAAGCCTCTAAGAATTGGCATCATTTTCACACTTGATGTGAAGGCAACTTTAGGGGGAAAGAAACTTCATCCTTTCAAACCTAGGATGCAGGTTTGATATTAGAGACCACATTATTTTAAAACAACCAGAGAACAACGACGCTACTACACCTCCCAAAATGAATATACAGACAGAAACTTCATCCTTTCAAACCTAGGATGCAGGTTTGATATTAGAGACCACATTATTTTAAAACAACCAGAGAACAACGACGCTACTACACCTCCCAAAATGAATATACAGACCAACTGATGCGACCAGACTTCGTGCAAGATAGTGGAGTATAGATTCAATAATAAGTGAAAGCTCCATTATCAACAGTATAATCTGCATTACTGTTCCAAGAAATGTTAAGGGATTGGGTATAGATTTTGGTTTCAGTATTTTTCAGTGTTCTAAAATTCAGAGAACTAGTCTGAATACTTGGACTCGCTCTCGAAATATGCCAAAAACAGAAAACTCGCTGAAAAAATGGACAAAATGCGTAGTAGACAAGTACTCAACTTAGTTCAAGTTATGAAGCAGGTACTCAGACCCTTATTAGGTTGAAATTTAAAAGAGATTGTAACGTTTTTACCCTAATATAGACAATCATCGAAATAGCTTGGAGACGGTGCGCAGTGTCTACAGAAGCTCACAGGCACCCACGACAATTGGCCTAGGGAGTGAAGGCAATCAGCAGGTCCTCAAACTGGTTCGAGCTCAACAAGAAGGTAGGATTGATCCTTTGTACGATTTTTTTTATTTCTTTCCTTCTTTCTTCTTAATATTTTCAATTCCATTTTCTTTCATTCTTTCTTTTTTTCAGATTATTTTGATATCAATTTTTTTTAAAATCGATTGAGTCGGAGTTAAAGCCAGGAAATATTCGATTTTCGTAAAAAACCAAAGACAGGGCAAGAATTGTTCTTGAATCTTTCTGATTATTCCTTTTTTAATACCTAGTTATATGTCTCTTTAAATTCTCTTTAAAAATTATCATTTACCTTTGAAGGTAAATATATTGCTTCATATAACATACTTTTTAATTAACAATTAGTGATATTCTGGTTCATTAATATAGCTAATTTGATATTTAATGTTAATCTTTGAGGATTGAAATTAAACGTTATTATATTACATAATATATAATATTAAAATATTAATATTTCAAGTTCTGAACGAGTAATCTGAGTACTCACTACTCATTCTCGGTCTAAACGCATAATGGAACTGGATTTTAGAACACTGGTATTTCCAAATTGACATCCAACCTCAAACCAAGTTAAAAAATGTTTGAAGAACGAATTATGAGCTTAATATGACGCCTAGTTCAGGTGCTATTGAGAGTTGATTGTGGAAAGTCCTAGGTTTAAGTCTAGGCTACAATGAGAAAATAAGAAAGTGAGCTACATAACCAAACTGTATGTGCTGGAAAAAAATAGTATAATAAATAGAAGATAAAATTTTGCCACCAGTTACATACCAATCCTAGGCATCAATATTTTGATATACTGGTCCATCGATTGTTATATAGGTATTCTATCCCTAACTGATACTATATGTATGTGTTTTTATATAGTTTCTCATTTTAGACTAAAATAAACTGATATATCGGCTCAAAGATGAAATATCGAGCAATATTGCAACCTCAAAATATCGTCTGGTAAGCAGTAATACCAGGCTTTCTTTCAATTATGCAAAAAGAATTAAATCTGATCCATTAGCTCATAAATCTGACAACATATATACTCCTATATATATGAAAAAAAGAAGAAGAAGATGGAATCAAGGTATGATTAGTAGTCTTGTGCCTCTTCATCTCTAGCAACGGCCACGAGATGCAATACTAATGAGTAGTACTAGCAAAACAACCAACGACACTATTTATTAATAAATTTTAGAGGTATTTACAGATTTGTCCCTTAAAGCTTTATAAATTATAATTTAGTCCCTCAAATATTCATATTTAGGATTTAGTCCCCAAATCCTCTAAGTTACTACAATTTAGTTCCCCTCCCTAAATTCCGTTAGGCCAGTTTATTTTTTGACCTGATTTTTCCATTTTACCCCTCCTTAATTTCTTCTTCTCTCTTCCTCCTCTCTTCTCTTTTTCTTCATTCTTCCTCCTCTCTTCTCCTTCCCTCTTCCTCATTTCTTTTCCTTCTCTCTTCCTCCTCTCTTCTGCTTTTCTTCATTGGGTTTATTGGCTTCTCTCCTTCTTCTTCTCTTCTATCTCTCTATTCTTCCCCCATTTTTCTTTATAGAAGTATTTAAGTCATTTCATTATTTTAAAAAAGTAAAAATTAAAATTCTGCCATTTATTTGGTCGGAAAAACTAACGGAGAGACTAAATTGTAGTAATTTAGAGGATTTGAGGGACTAAATCCTAAATATGAAGATTTGGAGGACTAAATTATAATTTATAAAGATTTAAGGAACAAACCTGTAGATACCCCAAGCCTCTAAATTTTATTTTTGTGTTTGGAAGGTGAGGCATTCACTTGATATATGTCTTGATGCATTTGAGAAATTATGACATGATAAGTTTTTTATAAACTCAATATAAATTGTTAAGTTAAGTCGCAACTTGTTTTAAATATGTCTATATTATTTAAGTCGGCATGACATTTGCTATTAATCATCCGCAAAAACGTCTTTTTAATAAATATCATGATATATCATTTGATAATATGATATCCGATACAGAATTTGGTCGAACAAAATATCAATATCTAATATTTTAAACACGCCTACGCATTGAAGAAAATGGAAAACCAAGTGGAGTTTACAGCCACCTCTATAAAATCAAGATCAACACCAATAGGGCAAGGATACAAGGCTAGGCATTCTCATCAATATTTGATATACCAATAGGTTCTCACCAATAACAGATAACTCATAGCATAGGGCAATACAGACATCTATTAGCTCATAGCATATCCTCATGTAAAGTTCTCTGATTACATACCAGAACACCACCATCCAATTTAAAGAGTGTATCCTAAAGTATATTGACAACTTCTACGGTGCATTTATAGAATGCCTAAGTAATTAAAGAAGTAATGCCATCTTCACTCTCTTCCTAAACTCTATGTTTAGGGTAATTATGGTAAGCTGTTCTTTGCCCGTGTTCCAATTGCATGACTGATTAGATTCATAACAATCAATAGCTGGTTGCAGATATCATGAAAACTCCTATTTAACCTTCTCAAAACTGATGTTTTCCTCCATAGCCATATCACATTTAGATGCAGATGATTGTGATGCAACATTGAAAATCTCGGAATCCATCCTAGTATTGGCCAATAATTTATGGTAGTATCAGAAATCATTAATATTGGCAATATTTGATATACCAAAAAAATATTGGTAAATATCATTGCTAATATATAGAGTCTATATCATATATCATATACCTTGAAATCCTACACCCTATCCTGTATTCAAAACCTTGCCTCGTCGGACTTTTTTGTTCATTGATGTTGATCTTTAATGATGCAAGCAATGTTTAAAATAGCGATAACGGTAACGTAACGTTTTGCCTTTGTTAGGTTATGTCGCAAATAGCGTAACACATAATGTAGGTTATGCAAATTTCTATTTATTTAATAAAAATAAATATAAAACCATATAAAATAATTTTAATAAATTGAAAAATAAATTTAAAATATCTAAAAATATATAAAATTATTTTGTAATACATAATCTATTCAAATGTTATATTAAGTTTTACAATAATTTTCATACATCTTCATAAATTATATTAAATCTGCAACCATAATTCCAATCATCATTTAAATAAAAAAAAGTAAGATTCCAATTTTTTATTTCGATTCCAATTATTATCATTGTTGTAATTTATATTTTGTAATGTTCAATTTATCTTATTTATGATTGTTGATTTCAATTCAATTAAAAATTCAATAAAATCAACAAGTAAAATATTTTAGCAACCGGATGAGAAATACAACAAGTGAATAAAGAAACAAACTTAAATTATCAAGTTAGAAATTCCAAAAGTAATCAAACAAGCCAATAATTAATTAAGAAAATTACAGCAATTCGCTAATAATCAAAATAATAATCAACAACAATATATGAATTACTAAAAAAAATAATTGTAAATAACGATAGCATAACGTAATTTAACGTAACGTTATGTAATATAACGTAAAATAACGTAAAAAACGTATTGTTACAGTGCACTGAGTTATTTCCAGTTGTTACGTAACGTTAGGATTCCGTTAGGTTACGTAACGCAAATAACGGATTTCATAATGCGTTATTTTCAACAATGGATGCAAGCTGGTAAAACAACCCCTGAATCCTATTCAATTTTGCTCTTACCGGCACTAAATTTGGTTTGAAATTTTAGAATAGTTCATTCTATGTACAATCATAAAATTATCACTAAATTTGGGAGTTTCCAAAGGAGCACACCAATTTTCCTAGTGAGCCCACTTTTCAGTGTTTTTTTTGTCCGGCTCAAAACCCGAACAGTTAAAAAGTGGGCTCACTAGGAATAATGGTGTGCTCCTTTGCTAACTCCCCTAAATTCATACAAGAACAAATGAACATCTCATATCAACTAAAAACAACAAAATTATGGCAAAAGTAAATAAAAAGGAAACCCTAATACTCACAGCTTCTCTCACGAAAACAGACGAAGCGGCCCCCTTCCATTTCGGATCCGAATCCGGAAATATCTGCCCAATATCAGGAAGCCCTAACGCCCCCAGAATCGCATCCACCACACAATGAAGCAAAACATCCCCTAAAACAATATTAAAAAAAAAATCATCATAAAAATTCACTCCGTTACCCTAATTCTTGAAAAAGATGAGATTTTTACCGTCAGAGTGGGCCTCACAACCTCGATCGTGGGGGATGTCGACGCCGCCAATAATGAGGGGGAGGCCGGGCTCGAGGCGGTGGAGGTCGAAGCCATGGCCGACCCTGAAGGGGAGCTGAGGCGGTGGCTTTGACGAGGGGCTTTTGTCAAGTGGGGCCGGTTCCAGCTGGACGGCCGAGATCGGAGATTTTAGGCGGGGGTTTTGAATCGGACGGCAAGATTGAGGGACTGAAGAGAGAGGAGAGAGAAATTGAGACTGATGAATTGTTCGGGTTCGGGATTTTGATGAGAAAAGGGGAGGAGAGAGAGAGGAGAGAGAAGACGAGGCCATGGCCACTGAGTCGATGAGAGAGAGAGAGAGAGAGAGCGGACAGAATAGAGATAACCGTGTTGACGGCAAATGGAGGAGAGAGAAAATTAATTCAGTAATAAAAATAACTGAAAACCCGAGCTTATATAGCAAAATATGGGTACATCGGACTGTAGGCATATTTTTAGTATATGCGACCTCCGAGATTATGAGCTTTAGCTTGTTAGTATTGGGTAGGCTTATGTTCGTGGGACCAATCGAAAGAGCCCCGGAGCTGCACAAGTAGAATAGACTGAAATATTTTGGTCAGTTTTTTTATTTTGAATTTTAAAATTCGAAATCGAACCAAGCGAATATTTAAAAATTAATATATATATACAAATACATGCGTACATACATATATATACCTACCTAGCTACCTCTCCTCCCTCTCTCTCTATATATTATTAATTGCTTAAATATATGCTTCAATGATTAAAACTATAATTCTTAATTAAGTTTTATTCACTAAATAATCTAATCAAAAAGTTAAAATCAAATAACCTAACTAATCGAATACCTATTCCTCTAACAGATTCCTAATAAGTTCAGTTCGATTTTAGAAAAAATTGCAAAAACTGAATCGAAAAGATTCCTAATAAGTTCAGTTCGATTTTACAAAAAATTGCAAAAACTGAATCGAAATCCTCCCCTTTATATTCAAGGCTGTGGTCAATGACCTAATGGACAGATACACAACTGTCCCTTTATATTCAAGGCTGTGGTCAATGACCTAATGGACAGATACACAACTGTCTGTTCGACTAGCGTGACTCAGTAATTCTGCTCCTGGCAGTGAACCGGACCGGACTAGAGCAGACCGAGTTGACAGGACCTCCTTACCCTTGTCCTCGTTTTCAGGCAATCTTTTTTCTGACGACGATGAAAGGTAAGACTCGGCCAAAGAGATGGGGACTCCACTAAGTGTACTGTGAAGGGTGTCAACTGACAATGTATTGTTATCTGTGAGGAAAAACAAAAACAAGGCAGTGAATTGGTGGGTGTTGACAGCTGATAACGGAAACTTAGAGAGCAACCTTACTTCTGTAATTTTCGCCACTTGTGAGGACTTGGATGAAGACAAGCCTGAAGGGTCAACAGGTGGCTCGACTGCTTCGACAGTCACAGCCTGCTGCTGGGACCCAAAGATTAGCATCTGGATGGATGAATTAATCCATCGGAAAAAAGATACAAGAGACCTTAGGAATCAAATTATTATCAAATTATCACAAGAGCAATCTCTTTAGCGTAGACAAAAGCATGTAAGAAATGTCAAAGACAAAGGCTGAAGTTAAGGAGCATAGATACTAGAGGCAGAATTATATTCAAATAGACATTGGAGCAAAACTTACCAATTTTAGTTTGAATGCTACATAGCAGTTCAGTATGGTGCTGAAAGCAAGAGATTATGGGATATCCGAAGGAATACTGTTAAGACAAAAGCTAAAGAATGCTAGAACAAAAGGATAAGTTACATAAATACAAGTATTAATGGGAGAGAACAAAAATTTGATAAGTACAGCTGAGCAACATGGTGTAGGAATAAGAAAGTGTCTCAGTTATTAACATCAAAAGATCATCTATAACTTCATTTTCGTTGCTGCTGCACCAGAGGGTTATGCACGTAAAAGTTTCAAAGATTTCTGGAACGACTGATTTACATGGACTGAATGAGCTTAACAAAAATACATGATATATGTTAAATAAATTAAATTAAAAAAAAAAAAAAAGGATGCTTGCATCATTACATTAGATACACACACAGGCACGGCCAACATTAGATACACACACCACACACAAGTTGACAGTTCCAGCTGGTAAGACAAGTTCATGTGCTTTATGTAAAACCTCACTACCTCACTTCATTTATGTTATACGCTCATGATAATCCCTCTCCAAACAGATGAGATAGAGAACAAACTGCTCCTAGATGGGCACTTATGATCGAAGGTGTTGTTTATACAGGGGTATCAAAACTTGTGCCTGCACGGCAGGTGCAGCAAGAGCTTCTGGTTGGACGATGAACTTTCTTTGAGCAGTTTCTGCAAGAAAATGCCACCTTCCAGGAGCAATGGAAAGAGATTTAGAAGAACCGCCTCTTGAAACTTCTGGTTGTTGCCTGATATGAGCGCATGAGGAGCCCGACACCAATACCTAGCCCGACACACATTCCCAAACCTATTCCCACCCCGACTCTCACCCCAGCGTTGAACCATGAGAGTTGGCCATCTTCATCCATGTACCATCCTTCAGGATAATAGGTAGGTCCAATCTTGGTGTCTGAATCATACCCATCATCAGAATCCCCTTCTGCAACCTATGAAAACCATGAGATGACATGGGTACATGTTATTGAAAATCGGAAGTGCAAGTTTCCCGTAACAGACATTATGTATAATCCATAATATGTAGAATATATTTTTGGGTAACATGTATTAAAAAAAACTAGCAAGATTACTAAGATCAAATAGTTAAGAAATGCTCACATAATAGAATAAAGCAGTTAATGACCCTTGAGACCAATGTTTAAAATAACGATAACGGTAACATAATATTTTGTCTTTGCTAGGTTATATAGCATATAGGGTAGCGCATAACGTAGCTTATGCGATTTTCTATTTATTTAATTACAAATAAATATAAAACTATATAGAATAAACTTTATAAATTAAAAATTCTAAAAGAAAATATAAAAAATTATATCCCAGTATTAATTCTAAATTTCTAACAAGTTTCACAGTAATTCGCCTATTTATCTTCATAAATTAAATTACATTCACACTTATAATTTTAGTCATCATCTAAATAAGAAAACAAGATTTTAAATTTATTTTTAATTATTATCAATATTGTAATTTATATTTTGTAATGCTCAATTTATGTTATTTTTAATTGTTTATTTTAGATTAGTTGAGAATTTATTTAATCAGCAAGTAAAAAATTTCAGTAATTGAAAAAGAATTATAACAAAAAAATTTCAGTAATTGGAAAGAAATTATAACAAGTATATAAGGATGTACAAGATAACAATATCACAAGCAATCAAATAAGCAAAATCAAGCCATCAAGTGAAAAAAACAACAACAATTCGCTAACAATCACAATAAATAATCGAAATCAATATAAAAACTATTTAAAAATTATTGTAAATAACGTAATTTAACGTAACGTAAAATAATGTAAAATAACATAAAAAACGCACCGTTATGGTGCACTGAGTTATTTTCGACTGTTAAGTTACGTTGGCTTTCTGTTAAGGTTTTATAACGCAACATAACGGGTTTCATAACGCTTTATTTTCAACATTGCTTGAGACTATGCTTGGGAGTTTAGTTTTAGTGTTCTGCGGTGTTTTGGAGGGATGTGTTATGATGTATTTATAAAAACACTTGCTTGCGAGTTTTTGGACAACTATTTTAATGTGTTCTTAGAACATTTGTAGAGTGTTTTTTAGAACACTCCAAATCGGGGTGTTTTAGAGTGTTCTAAATTATTTATCCAGAAATATCCTCACTTTTCCTTTTTCCAACTTTCTCCCATTTACTTTCTTTTTCCTAATTGGGCATATTTGTCTTTACATGTTTATAAAACCCACGAAAATCCATGAGAAAACTAAACTCTCAAGTACAATCTTGAACACTCTAAAACCCATAATCAGGACACTCCAAAACCTATACCACCAAAACACTCCAAAAGACACTTTAAAAATACCCCAAAACACTTTGCTTTTGACATTCAAGCACAACCTAAGACAAGAAAACAAACAAGTTTGGAAGGTGGCAAAAGATCATCCACTAGTTTCAAGTTTACCTTGGTAGCTAGTGCTTGCATAATCTCAAATCAAGAGTGAAGTCAAGGTCAATTAAAGATGAAAAGAATAACCAGCATAACATAAACCAGAACCAAAAGAAGAGATTTGGTAGAAAGTTCCCAACAACAACAACAACTAAGCCTTCTATCCCAAATACTTGGGGTAGGCTACATGAACAAAAAAAATCACGCTGGATTGATCACGTTGATTTTCGTAGAAATTTCCCATGTGTAAAAAAATTGATAACATGTTTCAATACCAACAATAGTGACAACAATTTCCATACCAAATATAACAACACAACTTTTATCCCAAACTTTTTATCTCAGTTATGGCAGGCCACCTCCTTGTGGATTAGAAACTTATATGGTGTCATTCCAGGTCCACATCGGCATATCCTTTATCAGATCACTTCATCCACTATGATTTATATCTGTCTTTGTTGCACATGTTAAAAAGCAATATCCTGTTTTTATTTTGGATGTGCATCCTGATCAGTTCTTATTCGGATACAAATTTTTTCTTTTTCTTTTTCAAAATACTGTGCTTGAATAGGTGTGCATCTTCCGGCAACTTGGGAACATGAACAAGAAGCCTGCATGCACTTAAATTGTGAGCTCGAGAATCTTGTGAATGCATGTAGGCCGAAGGTGGAGAATAGTACATTCAGGAAGTATCCTCATATCAAGTTTAAGCAAAAGTTGTAGGGGCTTTCTGCAAGAAAAGACACTGGGCCTAAAATTAAAGAGTGATCTAGGTCTGTAAATTTGGACTTCATATGAGCGCACATGACTTTGGATCATGATCCCACGATTGTTTGAGTGCAAGTAGGCTCAAGGTGGAGAGTAGTAAATTCAGAAAGTATCCTCATGTCAAATGTAAGAAATTTTTTGGGGCTATATGCACAAGAGGACACAGACAGCTTAACCATGGAGAGTGATAAGTAATGCACGCAGGTAGAAGCAACTCTATTGCTTGGTGAATACAGGTTACTTCAAAATGGTAAGTCTAATTTGGGTCTGGGCAGCCAAATGGTGTTAACCCAGCTAACCTGTCTAATAAAAGTGCCCCCTGTCAAACAACAATTAGAACTCAAAAGCATATTCAAATCAACCATAAAATTGGCCAAGTTGTCGTTAATGGTACAGCTATTATATTTACGCTGTATCTATCCCAAATACTTTCCAATATAAAATCTAGATCCAGTGCTAAGTCCATCTCTATTTCTTAGGTCCAAATTCTGGTTTCCACTTCAATTTAGTGTCCCATCTGTTCCTACCCCTCCTCGACTCTAATCCTAATCCCTCCCACAGAACACTTGGTTCCTTGGTCACCTCTACTCTACCTCCCAATAGCCACTTCCTTTCCCTAATAAGTAGCTTATTCAAGAAATCAAGATATGTTAGTGACAAGGAAAATAGGTTAGAAAGAATAAAGATGTAAAGATGGATGAAGACACCGATAGGAGGTAACTATAGGTTAGCAGTTCAACTCTTCCTGCTACTTGAGCAAAATACTCTTCTGGTTTCATTTTAATAGTAAGGTGCACACGTGCATGTGTGATTCTCTTAGCACGGCTCAAAACAAGAGAGTATAGATAGATTCCTAGGTAAAATAAGAAATTGATAGTACAATTAAAATACTTCAAAAATTAGAAGTTTTAGTACAATCCCTATAAATATTATTTCTAATAAATAATTAATTATTAAATTATGGCTTAACATAATTACTGAAGTACCTTTTGAAACAGGAAACTGGAGTCAAAGATAATTTTTTTTATTGATTATCTTAATAAAAATGGATTTCTTGATGACCGACTTTCATTAATGACTTACACTTGACTCTCCGTATTGACGTGAATCACTAAACCTCACCGAACTCGTCGACTGGCAGCCATGGAGGTTACAGTCCCTTCATTACCAAAATTTATTAAATAATTAACATTCTTACTTAATTAGAATTGTATAGAAATTAACCGTCTAATTAACAATTAAATATTTCAAATTCATTAAAACAAACTTTATGGAAATTAGACCGACTATAATCGAACGGGGTCAAGTTATATAAACTGAAATAAATATTTTTATAAAGAATAATTTGACGGTTTGAGTTTTTCTTTACAAAAATTAACAATGGAAAAGTTTTTGGTAGGAAAACAAATAAACAGGGGCTTAACAACAAGAGTGATTACACAGTTTATTTTTCTTGGAGAAAAAAATCTATTGGTAGTGATGATTTTTATAAGAAAACATATAATAGCGTGATTAAATAAAACAGAGGAGAAACGGCTCCAAACTATTTGTTTTGAAGATTAGTGATAGATAATATTAATAGACGATTAATTCCTATTAGGATTTCCATCAAATGAGTTTTGGTTTTAATTTTAATATTGCAATGACTCACATTGTATTGAATTTCTTTTTTCTTTTCCCTCATGAGCAAAAAGAACTCTGTGTTTCTACCCTAGTGCACCTTGGCCTGGCTTCCCCTAAAAAAGGCATCCCATATTAGATCGTCCAACTAGATTTGACTTGGTCAGTTCTACGCGTTAAGGTTGGGTTTGCAAAAAAATTTCATAAGCATGCAGTGCTCAGGCCACGAGTAGAAAGGGCGAGTGAATTCCACAATAAACCCAAATCTGAAATTCCTATCAACATGGTGAAATCTAATTCACACTTGACCCAAATCTGAAATTCCTATAAACATGGTGAACTCTACTGTTTCCCAACAGATATTGAAGGCATTTGGCCGACCACATGCATTTTGTTTTTCCCATCTGACCATCTTGGGCTTGCTTCGGTTTTAATGTTATACTAAAGACCAGGCATTTTCCATCTAATGTGTAAAACATGAGACTCCTAATTTTTTTTCGAGCTTTTCACGAAAATAAGTTCCTGAGCTTACCATATTTCATTCTTCCCTCCTCATTTATGTTATTCATGCTTCTTTCTTCGCTCACATTTCTCTACTGTTTTTCTGTTGAGTGTTTGGCCAACCACAAGCATTTTGTTTTTCCCGTCCGACCATCTTGTGCTTGCTTTGGTTTTAATGTTATACTAAAGACCAGGCATTTTCCATTTAATGTGTAAAACATGAGACTACTAAATTTTTTTCGAGCTTTTCACAAAAAGAAGTTGCTGAGCTTACCATATTTCATCAGAACATTCTTCCCTCCTCATTTATGTTATTCATGCTTCTTTCTTCGCTCACATTTCTCTAATATTTTTCTGTTGCAACTCAAAAGTAGTTATCAACCCATTGTTTCTGATCAACTCTTTCACAATAAAACCCTAGATAGCATATCATTTCATAGGAGCCTACAACACGTAATTGTTATGATTTTTTAATGAAGCATTAAATGCGGATCATTTCTTACGAGTGGCGGAATCACATGCATCATATTTTAAAAAAATAAAGTTACAGACACATATATACAACAAAATGAGGAAACAAAATTAGTTCAAAATAAGAAAAAATCACTTATTTTATACAAGAACACATATTCTTTATCACTTTAGACTCTGTTTCAGGATCCTTTTAAGTTTTATTAACTGATTTTTAATAAGCAAGTTCATGGGCAAGTGATTTAACACCCAACTTCAATAAATTTTACATTAAGAGAAAATTAATCTGCGATTGCATTTAGATGTCCAATAAAATTGTGAAATTACATGATTTTGGCTGGATTTTGCCCCCCAAAAAAATCACAATAGCTTACATGAGTATTTGATACCCAAGAAAATTTGGAAACTCCTAAAATCATATCAGAAATTTCTAATTCTATTCAGAATAGAAATTTCATATTTCGTGATTCTCTCTCATATGCACATAGTTTTATTTCCTATTTTATCTTTAAAATTTTCAAATGAAGCATTTAACAAATATTAAGATTCCCTAATATGTATGACTTTCAAATCTCTGAAAGATTTTTTTAAAAAAATTTAACATTGCACGCTAAAACAACCAAATGCATCATAAATGTATCCAATCTTTCAAAGAATTTATGGATAAACTTCATCATTAATCTTATTTTGATTAATAGATTTGGATCTTCATCATACAAAAGATCTGGGCTTTTATTCCTATGGAAAGAAAATATATGGGCCTTCTATCCAGATTTTCTTTTTTCTTAACAACCTTAGTGTGAGCTACAGGTAACTGGGCCTAGTGAGTTCTAAACTTACATATGCCTCAACGCTTCTCCAAAATAGCAGTGTGGGTCTTAGGGTAATTGAGATAATAAATTCAATTTAAATTAAGAAGGCATCTCTACTTTCACAGGCTCCCAGTATGAGCAGAGCCCTGTCTCATCAGCAATCACAAAGTTGACGTGATCTTACTACCAATGTATATGCTGAACATTTAATTAGAAGTGTATATCACGCATTCATGCATCTTTCAAATGTAAGAAGTTGAAAATACTATTAATTGGAAATTGTATAAATATTATAGAATTTTAATTAGCCTACTAATCAAGAATTAAAATCTCAAAATTGTTAACGGTTACAGCTAATGGTTTATGATAAAGGAATCGGCAATGACAGACATATCATACTGGCAATATCATAAATAGCCGCAGTATCGATACCATATATAGGATCTATATCATATCAAGCACTCTAAATTAAATACAATGTTTGCAATACTTTGCTATCGGTTAATATTTGAAACCTTGCAAATAATCATTCTATAGTGTAATCTATAGAGGCAAATCTTATATTTCTTAATATATAGTACTGGCTCTTGAGTCTTTCATGTAATTCAATAGATAAAATAATACTGAATTGTCAAATTTATCTAGTGAAAGAAAAATTTTCTTGAGTGAGATGACTGCCTCTATTCCTCATGGTGCAAGCCCAAAATGAGGCCAAAAAAGCTCTTTCTCATGCCATGAAGCTATATCCTTCCTTTCTCTCAACACACACCACTGGTACCATTATTTGATATTGGTGAAACTTTCACATTTGCAATGACGGTTATAATAGCAATGGTTGCTACAATGACCACAGCTGTTATGGTACAAGCAATTCTTATATTGTCCTTATCTACTAATAATAACTTTTTTCTAATTCTTACTCCCAATTCTTATCCTATAATTCTTATTCAACAACTTCATACCATTTTGGCCCATTTGTTATCATGGTGAAATATGATTGTCTGGTCAACTCCTCTACAAAAACATTGCTACAATTTACCATCACCACCAGTCACCAGAATTCAGATTCGCATGACAGTTTCAATGCACGTGATTGCTATAGTGCCTGTGATTGCTGTAGGGCATGCACTTGCTACTACATGTTCCACATTATCTGCACCTACTACAATAGCTTCTGAACTTATTTCCTTTTCTTATTCGGGATTCTCTTATCCTTATACATCATCTTCAAAATATTCTGGCCCATGTTTCTGTTACCCTGGGAAAGTGTAATCGATAGACATTGTTACAATTCTTTCAAGGGTTTTGATGATCCATATGAATATCAAAATTAGATGGAAGATATTCAAGACATGCTTTTATTAAATGTATTTAAAACCAATGTGCATGCAAAATCGAGAAGATAACTGGTATTGAGAAAAACCATAGCAATGCTCATCCATGGACACATGAAAAACTTTCATACAGATTGGCACTCTTGTCGTTCTACAATTTATAGGGCAGATATTCTGAACCTCCACCTATATCTGCTTACTGGTCTTCGAGGAGAT
The DNA here is from genome assembly GCA_036321105.1 of Dracaena cambodiana. Classification (NCBI taxonomy): domain Eukaryota; kingdom Viridiplantae; phylum Streptophyta; class Magnoliopsida; order Asparagales; family Asparagaceae; genus Dracaena; species Dracaena cambodiana. The sequence continues at coordinate 4,158,609 of JAYEPQ010000007.1, forward strand.
GCTATTATTTTCCACCACAAGCTGAGTCCAAGCCCCTGCCATCATAAACACCAAAGCGTGTACATTAAGCAAGCACCAGAACATGAGCTAGAGCCAAGGTCCATAATAAAATTCAAGCTGGGGCAAAAATAAAAGCCCGAGTTTCAGCCAATCGAGCACAACCCCAACTAAAGAGAGATCACCAGCTAAAGTTTGAGAGCAGGGGGCAGTAATGGTTTATCCTCGTGCAGAATCTTGAACAAACTCCAAATTGAAAAAGTGTCAAAGCCTAAGGATTTGATTGATGAAGTACTTTAATGGATAATTCCTAAAAGATGAGGTCCTTCAATCGATGGATCTCTAAAGGTGAAGATTTTGTAGGATATCTCCCTCACATCAATCCTCTACTGCAGCAAACGAGTAACTTTGCCATCCCAAAATCCCCTCTGCCTAATCACTATCCCATCATGTGCTTTATTCTAACAACTTCTTTGTCACTCGTGCAACATCAACCAAATGTTGCAAACGAGTAACTTTGCAACATCAACTTAATGTTGCAAACCAAATGGTTAGTGAAATTCAACTTCTTAGTCACTCGCAGCAAACGAGTAACTTTGCCATCCCAAAATCCCCTCTGCCTAATCACTATCCCATCATGTGCTATATTCTAACAACTTCTTTGTCAACTCGTGCAACATCCCAAAATATCCCATTAATTTGATATTTTTTTTCATTTTATTATATTTTTAACTCAAGGTTAAAATTTATCTAAGCAAGAGAGATGTAATGCAACATCCCCAAATGTCTGCATTCCAGGTTCAAGGTTTCAAGCCGTCACCCACATAATCCGCCAATTAATGGATATGCTGAACATTTAATTGGAAGTGGGTAAATTTAGATTTTACTAAATAGGTAGTTTAGTGTTACATTATTTAGAAATAACAAAATGTAGTAATAGTTTAGAATTGTAATTATTTAATAACATTTTGTAGCCTTATCTTGCAAAGGTGTTACATTTTAATGTTTAGAACTACATTTCTTAAGACTCGAGTTGAATTTCACTAACCATTCGACCCCTCTTCATGTAATTCAATAGATGACAAACTATAAAATGGTTAAGTATATCTAATAAAAGGAATACTTTATCCTTAACCTAATAAAAGGAATACTTTATCGTCTATGGTTAAGATGACAAACACTTTGCTCTTCATCACGCGAGACCTCAAAGACAATAACATAAGGCACAAAACTAATTCATTTGAGGCCACAATCATCCTTTTTCTCTCCACTTCCACTTGCGAGCCTCTAATCTACTAGTTTGCATCTCTTTAGTAAAAGGTTGCTTTGGTAACCTACTTGAGTTCAACATAGTTTCCCCTGTTTTCCACCATTTACATTGTGACAACATATGAATACCCTCGGCGGCATGCGCTGGTATAGCAAGGAAGTACAAAGGTCTACTTAATTTAAGTTGAATATATTAACCCTCTTATCCTAAGGCCCATTCTGATATTTTGAAAAAGTATAAAGAGATAATTTCTGAACTCGCTCCCATTTACTCAAGACCCCCCATTAAGGTTGTAAAGAAAAGAAGGGTTAAAGACCTATATATAATTTTTTTAGGAATAAAGACCAAATCTTCTTCTCAAGAATAAAGGCCTACTTCCAAACTTTTTCATCTTGTATCTTAGTGGAAGAGCTCTTGAAGCTAGGAACAAAACAAAATATCAATATTTATTTAAATCACATATAACTTCACAAATCTAGTCGAAATAACAAATAAAATATTCTTATTAGTTTATTTAACAATAAAATAATCTATCTCTACTTACTAGTGCAATTCCTTCTTCTGCTTGAGTATTTCGAAAAACATTGAACTAATTGTTTCCTCATTTTCATAATATAAATATAGATGTAACTATGATTTTTATTATAAAATGCATGGAGAAGAATATTACTCTACATTTTTAATATAGCCATACAAAAAACCCCTAGTTTTGCCACTACATACCATTTGTTATATAATAAACTATAGTTTTAAAATGCACCTCTTAGGTCATTGTTTGGTGTTTATTGGTATCTACAGTTTGCTTCACATGACATGAATTTTCCACCTAATTTAACTTTACAAGAAAAATATCTTAACGCGAACACAAACAAGGGCTAAGAAACAAGCTCAATCCTCATTATATGTTTGAAGTTAGGAGTGGTTAAGAAACAAAATCCATCCAAAGGCAAGTCCAACATGCGCATGTGAGTTCCATCCTATTGTGAGTACTCTTTATTCTTAGAATTCCACTAAGAGATTGCTCCATCTTAATAGCATGAATAGGATCGTCACTGCCAGGGCCACACTCTTCTTCCTTATATTTGCTTCCCTATAATTTAAATAATTTCACTGTGTAAACATATAGCTTTTGTTAGAACTTTTTGTCCATAGTTAGGTCTAAAATCTATTCAATACTAAGAGAACAATCAGTGTAAATTTCAGTCTATACCTTTCTTCGTGATATTACAATGCATTCTATGATACTTAGCATAGTACACATTACGGAGGTCATACGCTTAATGAGTTCAGTACTTGGAGTTATGATGCACTTGAGTGCATTGATAGGATTATTTTGATAAGTATGCATGTATTACCTGTGTGCACAAGGACAAAAAAGAGACGTGCATATAAATTTGATGACGTTAAACAAGGCATAATGTAATATAAACTTTCACCTTCTCAAAATAAAACTCCAACAACTTAAACTAAAAAATATGATCACAACTCCAATTGCGTCACACAATCCAAATCAAACTCTGAAGTTAAAGGATAGTGTAAGTTTCAAAAAGCACAATATGTCTATCAAGAGAGGCAAAATACTAGAGTTAAATACATCAAAACAATGTTGATACTAGAGTTAAATACATCAAAACAATGTTGAAAATAACGCGTTATGAAACCTGTTATATTGCGTTACGTAACCTAATGGAATCCAGCGCTACATAATAATTGGAAATAACTCAGTGCACCGTAACAGTACGTTTTTTATGTTATTTTATGTTATATTACGTAACGTTACGTTAAATTGCGTTATGTTACATTATTTACAATTATTTTTTAATAATTTCTATATTGTTGTTAATTATTAATTTGATTATTAGTGAATTGTTGTAATTTTCTTACTTGATTAGTTGTTGGCTTGTATGATTGCTTGTGGAATTGCTAAGTTGTTAATTTGCGATTGTTTTCTTGTTCGCTTGTTATAATCCTCTTGCTAAAATATCTTACTTGTTGATTCTATTGAATTTTTAACTGAACTGAAATCAACAATTACAAATAAATTAAATTGAACGTTACAAAATATAAATTACAACAATGATAATATTAGAATTAAAATAAAAAATTAGAATCTTATTTTCTTATTTAAATGATGAGTGGAATTACGATTGTAGACTTAATATAATTTATGAAGATAAATGTGAAAATTATTGTAAAACTTAATATAAAATTAAAATAAATTATGTATTACAAAATGGTTTTATATTCTTTTTTAGATATTTTAAATTTATTTTTTAATTTATAAAAATTATTTTGTTTAGTTTTACATTTATTTTTATTAAATAAATAGAAAATTACATAACCTACGTTATACGTTACGCTATATGCGACATAACCTAACAGAGGCAAAACGTTACGTTACCGTTATCGCTATTTTAAACATTGCATCAAAGGAGCTTAAGCTCAATAAATCAGTTAGTCATTAATTCTCATATCTCTGTCAAAATGACCAATTTTAACAATTCAGATCAAGAACACACCACAAATATGTGAGCACAAATTCAAATGTAGTTGGAGTAAAGTGAATAAGATAACACTAGAGCAATGATAAGGACACGTTCAACCAAGATCGTTGTATGTATAAAAGCACAACCCAGTTACAAGTAGTATCTAGTCTATGTGCTAGTGAAACCCTAGGACATGCCTCACGATGGTGGAAGGAAAAAATCAAAGGCGAAGAAGAAATACAATGAAATAAAAGGAAACAAGAAAAGGGGTGTCACAAACTTTCAAGGGGCTCTGACGATGCCTAACCTGCATATTATCATCAATATCAATGCATGTGACTACCCCTTGAACGCATGTACAAAATCAAGAAGGCTCCATAAGAGGATTAACCAGATTTTATGCCCGACTTTAAATCAAAATTTATAAGTTTTCTAATTGACTTAATGTAAACCTTGAATTTTAATGACTCAACACACCTTTAAAATAAAATATGCAATCAAAGCAGTTGGCGTGATGAAGTATTTAGGTGTATGAATTGATGGGAAAAGAATTCTAGTAACGATGCGGAGGAATTTAGTGAAGAGAGTTATTAGCAAATTGAGGTATATAATCTTGCAATTGTCTTTTGTTGGAAAACCAGTGCTTATAATGAGTATATGATCATCCACACCCACATATACTCTTCAAACACTTGACTTCTGATTGGAATTGTTGATGAAATTGAACAAGTCATGAGCAATTTCTCCGGAGTAATGGAGAAAGAAGAGGAGTGCACTGGGTGTCGTGGTGTGTGATGATGAGAACTAAAGAAGACGGCATGCTGGGAGTGTGTACGTTGCATCCCTTTCAAATAACTCTTCTTGGGAAACAGAAGATGAAACTGATGTTCAAAAGGGAATTTTTGTGGGCAATAATGGCAAATAAAAAAATATATGATTAAGAAGTTGAGGGGCATCACAATGAAAGAGAGATTCGTCATTGATGTGGAGGTGGAAAACAACATAACATCTTGAGAGACTCTTGGCTATTTGAGGCCCCTTTGAGCAGAATTCCATATACATTTAATATTGAGAATCTATAAGAGGGGAATAAAATTGAACTCTGCTCTAAGTGGAGGGACGGGGGATGAATAAAAAATAAGAACGTTCTATCCAGAAATTGTAAGCAATCTTAAGTGTTCCTATCCCAACTGCTCATACAGGGGATCAAGTAAATCAGACAGGATCCAAGATAATATGTGAAAACCGTCTATGTCCTATAATTTTTCAAGGAGGAGAATACATAAGAAAAATCATGGAAGTGGATTTGATAGTTAATGGTGGTGCCATGAATACCATGCTTTGCTTAGAAAGCTTGCAGAGGGAGGTTGTTAGTTTGTATGGAGCTTCACAAGTTGGGAAGTATACATCTCCCATCTGCAGATGATGTATAAACGGAGCAGAAGACTTATTGCACAGATATTGTGGAGTAGTCCTTACTCACTAAAGGCATCAGGTATGGAATATTGATTCAACGGAGATCAGCATTGACATAATTACTTTGGCTTTTGTGTGTGATATTTTCATTATTTAAGAATGACAATCTTGGAAAGTGCATCGAAGGAAAAAGAAATAAATCGAACCTATTATATATAGCTTGACAGCTCCGAAATCATGGAATGACTTGGTTTTCAAGAATAGAAAATGATGCATGCAAAATGTTTGTAGAATTGCCTCAACGAAGTGTGAAACCCATTGGAAAGCAAAATGACTTAATGTGGGATCTGAGTGAACATATCCAGGGGAATCAATCTACAAATGAACGGATCACTCCGGATATCGGAGAGATAGAAGTGAACTATGATAGATGTGTAAAGAAGAATCAGCTGGATGTGGTCTTCAACCTGATATTCTAGAGATAAAAATGAAATTTAATAGTAGTGTAGAAGTGAACTTTGTAGTATTGCCTTAACGGGGTGTGAAACCTATTGGGATATAAAAGGGCTTAGCCTGAAGGCTGAGAAATTATCACACAGTGAATCAATCTTTCTCAGATGAACCATGCCAGATATCGAAGAGATAAAATTGAACTTTGATACTAGTGTTGAAAAAAAGTCAGTTGGATGTGGTTTCTATTGAAATAATCGAACTACGGCACTACTTGCAGCGGGGTTCTCGAAGGTGCTGATAACATATGTTTTCATAATGGAGGTAAAGGAGTCTAGGAAGTATTAAGTTAGCAAGGAGGTTACTTTGTGAAGCTCAAATCTAGGTTGAAAGTGACTCTTCCTCGCTTATCCAAGTTCTGTTACGCAAACAACCTTCCAAAAACATCTACAGTCAATCATTAATGTGTATGTCAGAGCAATACTACACGGAGTTCAAGGGAGAACTGACCATATATTCAAAGAAGGGAATAGACTAGCATATTGGTTGGTTCAATGTGCGAGGTTACCCTGCTCAAGCTACAAGGTTAACTTGCTCAAAGAAACCAAGTTTCCAAATTTTGAAATTGGTATTGGTATTCGTTGATGTTTATTATATCATAAATTAGCAACATCAAACACATTGTGTCAACAATATCAGGTATATTGGTAAAATATCAAAAATTTTGAAAACATTAACAATATCAATATTGAGATTGTCAAGTTTAAGGCATTCTGGATACCGCAAGGTCTTATTTGGATCACAATATATGTTGGTGTTCGGCGATGTTTAAAACCATGAAATAAACTAAACCTTTCATAATATAATCCATGTGATTTCTAGTGTAAATCAAACTTATTAAAAGCAATAAAGAAATCAATAAGAAATTGCATAACTTTCGGTCTCCATTACAAGTTAAATTTTCCCGACATGCTAGATCACTAATTAACACAAACACACAAGTCAAAAATGATTCAACAATTAGCATGTAGCCCTACACTTAGAAACTACATCTGCCTCCTCTACTAAGCATTAAAGGTTCTCACAGGTTCATATTGGTCCACACCACACCAAACAGCAATTGCATTTGTATATCAAGAATAGATCAACACTGACCTTAAAACAAATTTGGCTACTAAGAGTCGGTTTTGTGGTAATTTTCATGTGCATGCAACTTGAAATATAATAATCAGTCAGGCATTAATTTAGCTGAATTGCAGGTCGAGTTTACAGCCACACATTTAAAAGAGGTGTATTTGGAGTAAATGAAGTGAAAATAAAACTCTAACCTGTGCAGTTACAGAACTTCAACTGCATCTAACTCATAGCACCTACAAAGATTCAATCTTTTCTATACTACTGTAATTGGATATAAAAATATAGTAAATGAGCATGCAAATTGATAAAACAATAAACAAAACTATAATTTCTCACCATTGCTGTGGACCGCCGGCAAACCAGCCCATCGCTCCTCCCATTCGCCCTCCCCCCATTCTCCTCATCCTCTGGTATCACATCTAACGCCCCGGGCCTGGCCTTCCTCCTGGGGCTCAACTGCACAGTATGCGTCAAGATCAGGGGCACCCCACCAAAACACCCAGCCACATAAACTTCAATCGACGGGCTCACGATTCCCAGCTTGGGCTGCACGAAACCCGACCCACCAATCGAGGCCGCCAAGTAGCAGTCCATACTCCACCCTGTCTTCGGATCCTTATCACCTCCGGATCCGATACTCCCGTTGCTCCATGCCGTCTCCATCTTCTCCAGCGATCCGCAAAGGATCAAGTTCCCCTTATCATCGCGCACCTCGAAATCCACGGCGCCAGTGAGCTTGACGCCGTCGGTGCTGACGTAGGTGACCTCGGACGCCTCGCGATCGATCCGATCGCGGCGGAGGAGGAGGGAGGTGGGGTCGGCGGAGGGGATCTTGGCGCCGTTGATCTCGAGGCAGACCCCGATGGGGCGGCGGAGGTGGGAGAGGGTTAGAGAGGAGGGGACGGTGTCGATCGAGCACGGCGAGATGCGAACATAGAAGAGCCGGATCTCGAAGAAGGATGAAGAGGATGTCATCGTCGCCGCCGCCGACCGAATCGATTATTTCAGGTCATCGAGGAGCACCAATTCTAGAGTTAGGGTTAGGGTTTGGGGGTTGGGGGCTTGAGAGGGAGAGCATGGACGAGGAGAGTGCGAGGAAATGGAGATGGAGATGGAGATGGTGACGATATTTTGGTTGCCACGTGCGATGCGCCTGCGGTTGCGACAGATGGTTGGGTCTGGGCTGGTAAAAGGGGACGGTTATGTCACCGGTCTCGTGTTCCTGCGGAGATCTTTTACCTTAAAGCTCGAACTCAAGGGATAACGGGTTCCGGTTGCAATATTGTATTCGATAAGCTTGGCGGTCGCATGCGGACACTACTACATATGGATAACATCTTTGGACCTGAGTCTCATCTTATTATTATTAGGGTTTTTTACATATCTGTCCCTTACATCTTTAAAAATTAGAATTTAGTCTCTCAAATCTTCATATTTATAATTTAGTCCTCTAAATCCTTTAAGTTATCTCATTTTAGTCCACACCCATATTTTTAGCCCAAATTTTCGGTTATACCCCTGCGTTACTTCACTCTAGTCCTTCATTTTCTCTTCCTCCTCTCTTCCTCTTCTTATTGGATTCCTCTCTCAATTCTTCTCCTCTCTCTTTCCTCTCAGTTAATCTCTAAAGTAAAGTAACTCAGGAAAATCCAATAAGAAAAGGGAAGGGAGAGGAAAAGAAGGGAGAGGGAAACCTAATAAAAAGAGGAAGAGAAAAGAGAAGAGTAAAGTGAAGTAACTCAGAGGTATAATAGGAAATTCGGGTCAAAAATATGACTGTGAACTAAAGTGAGGTAACTTAAAAGATTTGGGAGACTAAATTATAAATATGAAAATTTAGAGATTAAATTCTAATTTTTAAACATTTAAGGAATAGATATGTAAAAACCCTTTATTATTATTATTATTTTAAAGTGTTGTGGATACATTTCAAAGATCCGGATCCGAATTCTATTCCATTGATATGCGGATATACGGGAACTTCTAAAGGGGCACAAGGTTTTTCCTAGTGAGCCCAGTTAAAACTTCTACTATATAACAAGTATGTTCTGAAAAAAAATTACCTATATTGCCCTCTACTTCTCCCGCTGCCTCCTTTCTTCCCGCCCGCTCCGAACGATCTCATCTGTTCGGACTGAGAGTCCGAACGAATGGGATTCGTTCGGACTGTCAGTCCGAACGAATCCCATTCCTTCGGACTGTCAGTCCGAACAGTATCTTGACATCGGCCACTGCCTCATCCAGTCTATTAACCTACGTTAATTGATTTATCATTAGTTGTAATGAAATTAATGCCAGTTTAAGGACTTTTATTAGTAAGTATTTATACATGATTATCGAAATTTAGGGAAGGAAGCAATAAAACATACCATTAAACACCGACACACTGATACACCAACCCATTGATACACTGATACATCGTTTATTGCGATACAATGATACACCGACACACAATGATACTCCAGATACAAAAAATATAATGATACTGCTGATACACAAATACACTGATACTCATGATACACCGATATAATGAAATAATGAAACATAGATACGCCGATACAATGAAACAACGACACAATTATGATACAATGAAATAGTGTTTATATTAAACGAGAAAAAGCGAACAAGAGAGTTCATTACATAGAAAAACCATAAATTCATCAGAACTCGAAATGTTTGGAAAAATAATTTTACACCGGCCACTTCAAGTTACATACATTATCCATATCAATGCATAACTCACATAATGATCATTGTCTCCTTGTCTTTCTCGGGGGTTGACGTCTGCTTCTACTTCGAGTCATAATTGCCGTATCGGATGCATTAGGAGTGGATTGATCTGGTGTTCGATTTCTCTCTCTCATATCGGGCGTTGGATTTGTGGTCGAGATGCTGCTTTCTTCCTCCTTAACGAGGCCGTTGGTCGAACGCGAGAAGATTCTGCCGGATCCATCTATGTAACACAAAGATATTTCATTTATAGATAATTTTTTATCAAAACAATAAATTTTCTATGTGCAAATAAGTAGTAATAAAATATAATTTGCTACAAATATCATATTTTATCTATTTATTTTAAACTTCTAAATTAATTAATAAATTTTAATATTAACATCTATAATTAGAAAATAACTAAATTTTCGCATTTTTTACAACTACGATTACAATATTATACTTTCTTCATAATTATAATCTAAATATTAAAAAACAAAATTAACAAAAAAATGTACTCGTTTAGAATTTCTCGAATGTAAATTATTATCAAACCAAACAAGAAGTTTTCAGTTTTCAGGGCAGTTACAGAGCAAATAAGAATAAACAAAATAAAACAAAATTAAAATTAAATTAAAGGAGACTTACAGTAGAGCTCAAAAATCTGAGACTAAGAGAGAAGAGGGAGGTGTGGCAGCGGCAGGTGGGGGCGGCGGGTGTGGGGGCAGGCGGAGGGTGGGGGGCCGGGTGGGGGCGGAGGGGGTAGGGGGCGGGCGGAGCCGGGTGGGGGTGGAGGGGGGGGGGGGGGGGGGCAGAGGGTGTGGGGGCGGGCGGAGACGGGTGGGGGAGTGTGGCAGCGGAGGCGGGTGGGGGAGTGTGGCTGCGGCAACGGGCGGGGGAGCATGACTGCGGCGGCGGCGGGCGGGGGAGCATGGCACTGGCGGCGGCGGGTTGGATTAAGGAGAAGAGAGGAGAGAAGGATTTTGGGTTTGGGGGTGGAGAGGAAGTGAGGAGCGATGGTTTTAGGGAATATGGGGTAAGGGTATTTTGGAAATTAAATTGGGCTCACTAAGAAATTTTATCTCCTTCTAAATTTTAACTGGGCTCACTATGAAATCTGGGCTCACTAGGAAAAAAGTTGTGCCCCTTTAGAAGTTCCCCGGATATACTTTTAGTCCATATCGGATCCACATATGTCTTCTAAAGGAGTTTCCAAAGGAGCACACCATTTTTTCATTTTTTTCTAGTGAGCCCACTTTATAACTGTCCAGATTTTGAGTCTGATAAAAAAACACTGAGAAATAGGCTCACTAGGAAAATTGGTGTGCTCCTTTGAAAACTCCCGTCTTTTAAGGAATTTACATATCTTTTCTAATAAATTTCTAATAGTTTATTATTATTATTATTATTATTATTATTATTATTATTATTATTATTATTACTCATTCATCATTACTTAGATAGGTTCAGGTGAATAGCTTATGATAGATTTTCAAAAGAGCGAAAAAGATGATTAGGGTTCAGAAATTCATTCTAATTCCTATAATAAAGTAGATAATAAGGAATAATGCAAGAAAAATTAAACAATATGACATAACAGCACAAAAACAAATTTAGTTAAACTTGACTATCGGATATTGTATTTTCAAAACAAGCACCTTCTTTATTCTATGAGAGACTATAGAAAGAAGATCAAAAGAGTATATATGCTAATACATTTGACTTATCTGTCATTTATAATGTCTGGTTTGAGTAGGAGCCAGTCGGGATCGCTGAGCACTTTACTTCTCTTGGTCACCTCTAGAACAACTAGAAAAAATAGAATAGCAGAATTTTTAGAAATACATCCACTCTCCGAAGTTTTGTCTGGGCTCTATACAGTTTTTTTGGACATGTTATTTGTTGAAGAATGAACATGACTTACATAGATTTCAGGTGGCATAGCATCAACACTTATAATGCCGGAGCAGGTCCTGTCGTAGCCAAGGGGGATGTGCTCAACGACGAGTTTGTCCAGGAATGATTTGTTTTTAGTCAGCACAATGGGTACCTCATTATTCTGTTAACTCAATTATATTTTCTTTTTGCATGTACTTTGACTTATGGACTTGGAGTTTTTTCATATACTTTTATGAATTGAGAATAGTTTGTTCTACTAAAGTATTTTAAATGGAATACGGAGGGCCTCCTTAACCAAACGTAATGACGTCAAAACATATAGCTAATGTAATAGTTAAACTTGACTACACCTAAACTCTAGTTTCAGGAGGATATCATTCATTGCATGTCTTTTTTAGGTGATCCCGCTAACAGATTATGCCCAATTTATGGTAGAAGACAAACAAGTACATGTAGAAATCGATGAAAGTGACTAAGAAATTGGACAGTTGGAAAAGAAAGATTTTTTCTTCGGGAGCAAAATTACATCACTTAGGGTGTGTTTGGTTAATTAGAAGTAGCATAAGTAAAGAAAAAATTAAGAAATAGGTTCCAATATGGAAGTAGAAGAAGAGAGTTTTTCTTTTGTTTGTTTGCTTAATATTTGGAAGAAGGAAATGCATTAGGAAGTAAAGAAAATATTATTAAATTGATTAAATAAAACTGGATTTATAATATTTTATTAGGTTTTTATGTATAAAAGTATAATTTTAATAGTAATGATGGCAAATAAATAAAAAATAAATTTTGTACTTTGATTTTCTACTTCCTAAAGCTCTTCCAAGTAAAAAGTGTGAGGAAGAAAAAATTGAAAGTCAGTTGTTACGTAAGCGCCACATCACCAAATAAGAAATAACTTCCTATTTACTTATTTATCAAACAAACACTGGAAGTAGTGGAAGTAATTTTACTTCCACTACTTCTATTTTACTTCGATGCAAACAAGCACACTCTTAATGCATTTCAGTCGGCTACCCTAATATTGTACATTATGTCTTTCATTTCGATGTCAGTACGGGCATAACAGAGGAATCCTGATAAAATTATAAAATATTTCATTTGAAATGAAAATGGAGAAAACACTCGGCCATACCATCTTGTGGCGTGGAATCAACTCTGTATGAGTAAGGAGAAAGGGGAATTGGGGGTGTTCGACCTTGAAAGCATCAATGTAGCTCTTCTCACCAAATATGGTGGTGGAAAAATCCTTTTAACTCTCCACAATCCCTAGTATACGAGCGCTACAGAGGCCCATGACTTGGCCATTATAAGAGAACTCCTCCTATGAAGTTGTGGTAAGGCGTTAATCTTACAACCAAGAGCCATTTCCGGTCGATACTGCACTTTCATTCTGGCGATGGTAGAAGTATTAACTTCTGGAAGGATTGCTAGGAGACCAATCGACACCAATTAAATATTTATGTATACATTTTCAGGCTAGTCTTAAATATGGATGCCTTGATTGGAGAGTACTTCCGTAGGGGACGCTTTAGACCATTCGATTGCTGATATTGGAGATACATAAATCAGAAAACAGGTATACGAAGACGTTGGATAGTTTACAAGATACATGTACCGTTTATGGATACTTTGTATTGATCGAGATGGAAGTGGCAGACTGCTATAAGATTATTAGCTCCTGTAGAATCATTTCACTGACTGAGAACCAAGTATACGGTACCAAAGCACCAAATAAGGGGAGTTTCCAAGGGGGCACACCTTTTTTCCTAGTGAGCCCATCTTTTTTTTTGAAAAAATAGAATTTTTCCTAGTGAACACACTAAAAAACTCAAAACTGTCATCATTTCCACCATAGATCTGGAACTGTAAGCCTGGATCCACTATGGTGGATCTGAATTTTCTAGCTCGAATCAATATTTGGAGTTTGTAGTGAATAACGAACATATATTTGATCAATATTTGGAGCTTACAGTGAAAAACAAGTACACTTTTGATCTCACCGTCGGAGGAGAGTAGAGGCGGCGATGGCAATGGAAGAGTAATAGTGGTGGAGGAGATGGGAGAGAGAATAGAGATGTTGAAAATGAGGACTTTTTTTTCTTAAGATTTAAAAGTGACAAATTTATAAATAAAAATAAACTTTTAAGTAGCCTCATCGGTAGAGAGAGAGAGAAGGTGTGCTCTTTTGGAAATTCTCCAAACAAGGTGTTAGCTTTTCTCTAGCTCGTGTCCCATCAAGTCATTCTCACTTGGGATATCCTCCATCCAAAATGATGGTTGCTCTTGCCAACAAGAGTCCATTTCATGTATATTTTTTAATGTAGGTTAGGGGAATTAATAGACTCTTGTTGGCAATTCCCCTAACCTACATTAAAAAATATTTAGAACAGACTCCTGTTTGGAATTGATAGACTTGCCATCAAGTCTATCAATTCATTCTCACTACATGAGAATGACTGGAAACGTTGGGAGAATGACTTGAAACGTTTAGGGGAATTGTAGGTTAGAAGAGTCATTCTCACTACATAATTACAGGAATAGTGTTTTGAAACGTTCAGCCAGAAAGAAATAACCGAATATTTAAAAATCGCTATAGAAATACCATTTGCTATTTTCATATTGAGGATGATATTCTCTCTGAGGTAGATACTCGATGCCTTAAGACTCTAGCATAGGTTGGCCAGTGATCGGTTCGTAGGGATGCCCGAAGATGTTTGGAACTACATTTGGAAGTTGATCTAGGGACATCGACCGCCAAAAAAGGGGCATGCACGCACGCAAACTCAACAACAAAGTAATGGCCTTCTATGATAGAGGACGATGGAGGATGACAATCATAGACTTAAAACGTCTGGTTGGAGGTTAGGTTGGAGGGTATAGTCTTTGGCTTCTCTTGGTTCTTTTATTATTATTATTATTATTATTATTATGTTTTCTATGTATGACTAGTCCTCTCGTTAGCAAGGATTATTATATATTTCTATTATGGTACATTTTGTTTTGATAAGCTTTGACTAGTGGAACGTAGGAATATGTCCACCATTTTAGCTAAAAAAAATACATACATGGACATATAACATGATAAGACGTGCCCGTCAATGTGATCCATGATGCTTTCCCAGTACTTGATCCCCTTGTCCTCCTCCTCCTCTGGCCAAAGAAGATCTTGTTAATGTAACATAGCTGGAACCTGGATACTAATCTTCAATACAACAACAACAACAACTAAGCCTTTTATTCCAATTACTTATGGTAGACTACATGAACCAAAAGAGAATCACGACGGATCAATCACGTTGATAATTCTTCTCCATTCATTCCTATCAAGTAGTATCTCCTTATTTAAAATTCTAGAATCCATATCTTTTCGTATCATCTCTATCCATATTTTTTTCGATCTTCTCTTCACTCTTTTAACTTGTTCTACATTGATAAGTTACTCTTGTCGTACTGGTGCATTTGTAAGTCTATATTGCACATGACTAAATCATCGTAAGCGATTTTCTCGCATCTTCTCATCGATGGGTCTACACCTAACTTGGCACGAATATCTTCATTTATCACTTTATCTTTTCTAGTGTTGCCGTATATCCAGCGAAATATACGCATATCTGTTATACTTATTTTCTCTGAATGAGGTTTTTTTATAACTCAGTATTTCATGTCATATAATAAAGCTAGCTTAATATCAGTTCTATAAAATTTTCTCTTTAGCCTTAACGGAATGTTACAATCGCATAAAACTCTCATTGCACTTCTCCATTTCAACTAGCCAATTTGTAACTTATGGTTGGCATCATTATCGATATCTCTATTAATAGAACCCAAATAGCTAAACTGACTGCTCATTTGTATCTCTTGCCCATCCAGTGTTACATCACTATAGTTTAGGATCCGTCGTTTACTAAATTTACACTTCATACAGTCTGTTTTATACTTACTAAATTTAAAATCTCTAGATTCTAATGTATACTTCCATAACTCTAACTTGGTATTCACCACTGCTTTTATTTCATCAATTAAGACAATATTATCAGCAAATAGTATACACCAAATTATCTCATTCTGAATAGCTCTAGTAAATTTATCTATCACTATAACGAATAAAAATAAGCTCAATGCAGATCCTTGATGCAATCCAATTGGGATAAAGAAATCACTTATTAAACCATTATATGATATTGACCACTACTCCATTATACATGTCCTTAATTATGTCAATATACTTGATAGGGACTCTTTTCTTCATCAGTATCTACCAAAACATCTCTCATGGTATCTTATCATAGATTTTTCTAAGTCAATAAATACCATATCCAAATCTCTAGACTATAGTGTTTTGAAATGTTTAGCTAGAAAGAAATAACCAAATATTTGGATGCTAACCGTCAATGAGAAACATAAATTGCTAGCATAAAGTTCTACTCCTTATTGTTTGCCACGCATTAAGACAGAAAATCTCAAAAACCTGAATATACAGAACATTTGGTACTGACTAGCTGCTTGAACAAGAAGAGCAGATACATTTACCATCTGAACATATGAATCATAATTTGTCAAGACTTCGAAATGAATAAACTAAAAAGAATAGAATTATGCGAAAATTATTTTCAAAAAACACAGCAAAGTAAAACCAATTATCGTGAAGGAAATCCATTTCACTTCCTTCATGCCAACTACCGAGAGACTCTACGAGGAGCAGCATGTGCTCTTCTGGCCTACAGGCTGTCCCCGGATCTGCACAGTTGGAGGCCTCGCGTTGCTCATCGCTGGTTGACTCGCCATCCTGACACCAAGCAAAGCACATAAATTTAGATTAATATGACATGTATATTGCAAGCGAGACGCTATTATCAAGCCTCCAAAAATGCCAATAACCTGTTCTTGATCGAGCCACACATAGCCATGAAGGCTTCTTCCACATTAGTCGCATTCTTGGCACTAGCCTCCATGAAAGGGATACCAACTTCATCAGCAAATGCCTACAGTCAAGAAAATAAAAATCAGATTTTGGGTCTTCTCAGGATACTTCTGAGCCTAAAAAAGGTATAAAGAGGAGGAACTCGTCAGCCAACCTTGGCTGTCTCATAGGATACAACTTTCTTTCCAGCAAGATCAGACTTGTTCCCAACCAAAAGCTTGTTCACATTTTCACTTGCATAACGGTCAATCTCATTTAGCCACTGCTTCACATTATTGAAACTATCTTGGTCTGTCATGTCATATACCACCTGCCAACACAAAGTATATTTGAATCACCAAGCTACTATTTCTTAGTTGAGAGAGAGAGAGAGAGAGAGAGAGAGAGAGAGAGCATGAGAAAGAGTTCACTTACAATAATCCCATGAGCACCTCGATAGTAACTGCTAGTTATTGTCCTAAATCGTTCTTGACCAGCAGTATCCCACTGAGATTGAAAGGAAGCTAATCATTAGGGGAACATTATAAACAGTTTCTATGGTTCAAAGTCCAAGCAATCTATAGCTGTGATATTTCAAATTTTCAATAGTCTACATGAAGAAGAAAAGCTAAGAGTACATCTTTGGCTACACTTTTTTGAGTTCCTGCACAATTTTCAGTAAAAAAAAAAATAAATAATAATTGGATCACTGCAAAATTGCTCTCAATTCGCAAAGATCCACCAATTTTCCTCTTTATATATCCACGGAGGTACTCAAAATAGAGTACTTGTAGCATTACTCAAGCTAAACATAGCTATAACTTATGCTTTCTTATAAAGTGGGAAGAATACCTAGACAGTAACTCCACATGTTTCAAGGCAAGGACTAAATATAGCTTATGCTGATCTAAGCTATTTTCCACCCGCATCTACATTGTTTGAAAATGAATCTATGTACAACTATATGTAGTTTAACATGGTGAATCATCTTGGCTTTAGCATACAAACACTTTCAAAGTTACAAAAGACGCCAACATTATCATATCAAGACCAAAATTTTTCTTTGATTTCCAAATGATAATCCAATGTACACGTTATGAAACCCGTTATATTGTGTTATGATAGCTAACGGAAGTCCAATGTTATCTAATAGCCAAAAATAACTCAGTGCACTATAACAATATGTTTTTATATTTTTTTACATTATTTTACATTATATTATGTTAAATTATGTTACGTTATTTGCTATTTTTTTGAGTAATTTTCATATTTACTATTGATTATTTGTTTTGATCATTAGTTAATTACTACAATTTTCTTACTTAATTATTTATTGTTCATTTGATTGCTTGTGGAATTGCTAACTTGCTAATTTATAGTTGCTTCCTTATTTGTGTGATGTAATTTCTTTTCAGATTTTGGAATTGTTTACTTACTGTTAAGTCTATTGAATTCTCAATGGAACTAAAATAAACAATTTCAAATAAAATATAATGAGAATTATAAGTATTGATAGTAACTGAAAATAAGTTTGAAATTTTGTTTTCTTATTTAGATAATAACTGAAATTATAATGGAGGACTTAATATAATTTATGAAGATAATTTATTAGAAATTTAGAGTTCATTCTATATTATTAAATATTTTTATAATTTTTTAGAATTTTTAAATTTATTTTTCAATTTATATAAATTATTTTACATAGTTTT
The DNA here is from genome assembly GCA_036321105.1 of Dracaena cambodiana. Lineage (NCBI taxonomy): Eukaryota > Viridiplantae > Streptophyta > Magnoliopsida > Asparagales > Asparagaceae > Dracaena > Dracaena cambodiana. Next base: position 4,176,585 of record JAYEPQ010000007.1, read on the forward strand.
ATATTTATTTTTATTAAATAAATTGGAAATTAAGTAATCTAGGTTATGTGTTACGTTATATGTGATATAACCTAACAGAGACAAAAGATTACGTTACCGTTGTCACTATTTTAAACATAGCGATAAACACGTAATCATACCATCAAATACAGCAATACTTCTATTCTTCCCGATTAACGCCAAACTTCCCAGCTAAATTCATCAATTAAATCCGTTTATCAAAGCTAATTAGAATCTAGCAGGGTTTAACATTATACATAGCCTACAAATTTCTGGTGACTAGCGAGAGTAATTCAATAATTGTGTCGAGAAGTTATAACCCTGTCAATTAACCATGTAACGCAGGCCATAAATACCATGAAAAATCCATCAATCAGTTTTACCATGACGCGGATCAAACTTTTCTAAAGCAATTTTGAGAATAAAGTAGTACCCACTCCCATTATTTTGGTTCTTATCAAGGTCTATACCTCTGTCCCATAAAAATTTTATGGCCTTCTCTGAGTGGGGATCAACAGAAGGATTGAATACCTTGAATTTTAATGTGCCAAGAGAATCCTAATGAGTCATTTTCTTGGTTATAGAAAGTGAGATTCAATTGCATGATCTGCAATACATCCACGGCCCCCTTAGTGTTTCTATATCCCAATGCCCCTGATGCATGAAGGGTTGTGGCAAAAGAAACCGAGGAACTCTACGTCCATACTTAAGAGCTTCAGTGATATACAGCCCGTCAACATGTATTCATGTTGCACTCGAAAAATCTGCAATACATCCACGGCCCCCTTAGTGTTTCTATATCCCAATGCCCCTGATGCATGAAGGGTTGTGGCAAAAGAAACCGAGGAACTCTACGTCCATACTTAAGAGCTTCAGTGATATACAGCCCGTCAACATGTATTCATGTTGCACTCGAAAAATTTCTGCCATAGTTCTCTGGTCTTGTTCACGACAGCATTGATGTTGTCAGACTAAGCAACAGTCAGGTTTGAAGCAAATGTTGTCTAATGATTCTAGTAGGTTAAAATTAATGATGGAATATTTTCTAACAGGTATTGTGCGGATATATTAAAGAAAGCAAACTAATACACTCATCTTCTAGCAAAGAAGATGTTCCCCTTATGGCTCAGATTTGTTTCCATCTCTAGTTGACTCCTGGTTTCCATACCGTCTCGGAAAACTACTTGTATATTAGGAAACAACAAAAACATATAAGCCTCATAGATTTCACGATTTGAATGGACATCCCAGTGCTTCGTAACTCTCTTATCAAAAGACAATATCACAATGCATGTTGCTGTACAGGTTCCTACTACAATAATATTGGCAAATCAAACAAAAATATCACTTTGTGCACAAAAACATATGAGATAAGCATGCCATTATAAATTCAGAACTCACTATCTGGAGTTTAATGGTCTTCCCATCTTGTTCCACCGTACGAATTTTCTACAAAATCAAAGCATTAATAGCACATATAGAAGCTTTCACCGGAACCAAATTCAATAAAAAATTTACTTACAAAATCAACTCCTATGGTACTGATGTAACTCTCGAGATACGAATCATCCTGACAAAGAAGAAATTTTAGTACAATAATCAACAGTAGATAAAGTCATAAGCAATCCTGAAATATTCAAATATTTAACCATGAACCTCATTTTGTTACCATGAGATTAGACGGCTGGATTAGCAAAAAAAAAAAAAAAAGTCTGCTGAGTATAAAATTAGTAATTGTAATTTGTTTTTAACTCTCTCTCTCTCTCTCTCTCTCTCTCTCTCTCTCGTCTTTTGGAGATATTGCTTGGGGGAAGAGCCATCACTGAATTGGACCCCCTCCCCTACCAACCGTGCTCCCCTAGCATATAAAGCCAGGGTGAGCTGCAGTTATAGAGGAGACTGTACCATGGATCAACATGTTGGAAGGTGCAGGCTAGGAGGAAAAGAAAGATAGACACTGTGTGAGATCGGACTATACAGTTACAAGCCGCGGTAAAAGAAGAGGTCAGCTGGAGGAGTTTGGCTCGCAAGACATAAAGGCGGTAACATAGGCCAATCCCCCATTGGGGGGAGGGGTGTCGAAATCACAAGCACAAACAACAACCTGGGCTATGACAAAGCCTCTACGAGGGTACCGGAATTTGAATTGGTTGCCTAGCGACAGCTGCATGGTGCTGAACAACTACCTTATTGGATCATTCATCTTGTACTATTTTTGGGGGAAAACGACAAGTGACAATTAGGAAAGTTTCAATTTCAGTAGTTGTCAGAGGAAAATTTGGGTGGTGGTTGTGGTGGCTATTGTGGACGGTTATGTCGTGCAATACAACGTCGATTAACCACGAGTAATTGAACTCCACAAGTCGGAGGCCCTGCCTATCTGCTTGCAGCAACAACGCAGATTATGGCTGTTGGGAGTTGTATCCGAAAGCGAACAGCGATGGGCAACGCCCAAGGGAATGCAGATTGACAATATAAATAATATGATGATGGGTGGTGTCATCCTTTACTTGAATCATAATTGAAAGGTGGTAAGGGCAACTTACAATTGGAAAGCGGGAGGATTACGCTGATGCGGCTGGTGAGGCAGCGGATCTCAGTATCACTCATGGCTCCACCGGAAATTGAAATTTGAAATTCCAATTTCAAATTGTAATACACATACCTATTTTGACTTGAATGGCCCATAACCATCCTGCCTGATTGGATGGTTGATGAGAAGAAGATAGGACATCAGCAGTTGCTTCTAAGCTTGGGAGTCTGATGCAGGTCATGTCTATCATCTCATGCTTTGTGTTTAGTAGGTTTTTTTTTTTTTTTTTTTTTTCCAGGCAATCTTGTATTTTTTTTTTTGCTGTTAACTATATCCATGGTCTTCTCTTTAGTGAGGGACTCAACTATGTATGCTATATTTGTACACTTTGTTCTATTACACACTGATTAATGGAACAAACAGGATTTATACCCACCGCTTATGGTAAAAAAAAGGGTAAAAAGAAACATATTTTTGAAGCTATGCTTAATGGGTGACCTCTTAATAAAAGCATTCTGTAGTACTATTATTCTAACAATATGATACAATATTCAACTGAATTTCACACATTCTTGTTTTAAATATATTGTTATATGTCTATTCCTATAAAGCAAAAATGAGACTTTGGATGCAACAGTATCATACGCTTCAAATATACTTTTGTTTTAAAGTTTCACTATTAGTGCAAGACAGTTGCTCTACTTACTCTTTTAATGTTCCAATATCAGTGTGATCATAACTAGAAACTATATGTCTGTGTTTTTCTCATATATATTTTATTTAAACCGATTCAAGATAAACTCAAGATAGATAATCAAGTTTCTAATTTTCCTTGAACTGTTTAATGTCGTAGGTTGCCACAAATTGCACTGGTCACCTGTTGCAGTACTATTTTATTGTTTTTGCATCCACAAAACATAGTAGATGCATGCATGATTTGTCACGAGTCACGTAAGAGGAAACCGATATATATTACCTACACTCTTTTCTTATTACGTAACTAGAGTTTATAACACAAAATAAAGCAAACCAAAAATGCTAAACCCTTACCGCAAACCTTAGGAGAAGGCATGATTTGCCAACACCTGAGTCACCAATAAGCAAAAGTTTGAACAGGTAATCACTGCACAAGGAAAACGCTCACAAGGTTAAGATCCAGGTTTCTACATTTTAGATGACAATAGACATAAGTACACTAAGATACTTCCAATATTTAGTGAACTACTAGTATGCTTTCATTGCAAATTCAAGTGCTGGATTCTGCACAAGTTGCCAAATTACACTTATCTCAGTGCACTTATCTTGTTCTGAACCCACAGCATTGGGAAATGATGAAAATGATGGGAGAAAAATACAAAAATCAGGGCAAGTCTCTGGTAATGAACAAAAGTGAAGATGCTTTCCATGTGAACCAACTGGACATAAATGCATGATGCAGGCACCGAAAATAGAATGAATGCATGTGTGTGCATGTACTACATTCAGACGTCATTATCCTATCTTTTACATTTTGATTGATATTTTCCACATGGACATATTGGGTAAAAATCATAACAGAAAGAGAGAGATCCTTTTGTACAGGTAATTATTGTCAAAAGTGAAGTGACTTAATGCATTACATCGCCACCATCACAAACTACATTTTCCCCCCATCAAAACATGGAACAAAATATCATGTTAAGAAGGGATTCATGGAGAAATTCACAAGCAGTTAAAAAAGCATTCAATCCCTCTTAATTGGTTCGTATTACTGTCATTACGGTGCAAAGCCTAAGAAGGCAATTGACAAACAGTAAAACCAACCTTTGGTATTACCATTGAATCTCATGAAATGGCTGTGCTTGGCTCAGTGCTATCTTAATTCTGGACTCATGATGCAAATGCCAAGCACCTGAGTAATATGATCACTTTAGCACTGCTTGTTTACCTATATCTTGACATGACATAGCTTAGAAAAAAAAGTATAACTGGGATTGGGATGAATAGAAGCGTAATATATACCAATATTTGTTCCTAACCTATAGATCCTTTTTAGATACTCTAAGACTTTCCTTTATCCTATTACAAGAATAACCTTTTTTAATTACATTTACATGAGAGGTGTTTGAGTCAGAGGATATGGATGTTTAAGTGTTGCGTTTGAGCATCCAATACAACAAAATTTTCTAAAAATGGAGTGCTATGGTGACACTAGTTTAGGCACGGGTACAAGTATGGGATATAGAAATGAATGAAGCATTCATCTGAATCTAGATACAACTAATCTCGAAATTCAAAGGTAAGCACGCATCTTGAATATACCAAAACTCATAACATAATATATTCTTAGGTTTGACTAGGCTCCTATTCATAGGATTTGAAATTTAGATCCTCTCAAATGGAAATTATAAATAGGAGCATCGAATTTTAAAATCTAAACATATAGATATGGTCTATGACAACTAAATAATCCAAATACAAATATTATGCGATTTCAAAGTGTTTTTTTTACAAAGTTACCAGATTAAAATATTATATGGTCTTAATCCATGAGTAAAACATTTCAGATCATATTATCTTTTGTTCCAAGACTATTTAGATGACATGAATCACATCCATATGGGTGGATTTTAAATTTTCATGTGTTAACTAGTTTCACTTGAAAGGATCCAAGTAGAGATCCTAGTGGTAAAACCTAATCAAAATCAATATTTTGAGTCATATGAATCAAAATTATCATAAAATTCATAACTTTTTACTAAAAGAAGAATTTATATAAACGCATGTAGAAATAAAGTCAAATTATCAACCGATCAATTATGTTTTTGAATTATGGCCATATCATTTATACCAATCATGTGTGAATAGTCTTTGATACGTATGGGGTAAGTTGTTTTGCAGGAATTGTCATAGGAGTATCTTACAAGTATTCATCAAATATCCTGGAATCCAAGTATCATATACATATTCGATATTGGTACATCTTGCTTGAAGTATTGGTACTTGGTTGTACGTTGTTGGAGATGTAATGCTTTTCTAACATAATGCAACTACAATTACAATATATTTGGGAACAAAATATTGTAGGAAAGCTTTCATTTCCATCCATACATCAAATAATCATTTAAAATACTGCTTAATTCTAAGCTTATTTTAATTAAATTTTATCTAAATAAAAGAAACCTAACAAACATGTGTTAAGACCTTTCCACAGTGTTTTAAAGGTGAAAGATTAGGCCAAGGTAATAAAGTATTATATTGCTCAAGGCGAGAGAGGCAACAACAACAACAACTAAGCCTTTTATCCCAAGTATTTGGGGGTAGGCTATATGAACCAAAAAAGAATCACACCAGATCGATCACTTTGATAGTCCTCTCTCGCTCAAGGCGAGAGAGGCTAAGGAAAAAAAAAAAAAAAAAAAGCACTTGCCTGAGCGAAGTAGTGCAACAACTATTTTAAAAATACAAAAAAATAATCATAAATAGTACCTATTTTAGTTGGATATTCATATAAAATAATACTTGTCAATAATTGATTAAGAATGATTTTAAAAACATAAAACACGAATACGACATTTTGGACATTGAAAAATAGACATCTATGCATACAGTAAAAATGCCACAAACATAACTAAAATATACATTTTGGTGAAGACTGTGCCACAATAAGTTATAAATAGACATAAAGTATAATATGAAGCAACTAATGAAATAATTATCTAATTTCATTAGTAATATTTGAAAATCACAGTAATAAAGTACATGGACGACAAATAGACATTACTAGTAACTACCTGTTACATAATAGTAATCGTAACATATTCTATACAATATTATTATACATGAGGCTAAAAGTAGGAAATTTTCATTAGAAGTCTAACAAAGTGAATTTATCATTTACATGCAACATATTTGTACGTAGTAATTGAATTTAATAAAGCAAAACAAGAAGGGTAGTCTGTATGGAACCAAATACAATTAAGAAGCACAAAGTTATACAAGATAAAGCTAAATGAAATGGAAAAAAAAAAAGGAAAGATAATAGCACAAGGGGGCTACACGCACCCGCAAATTTCCTTTATTTCAAATCCATTTGTACCATATAAGCTCCCATCTCATGCTAGATATTTCCCAATGGAAAAGAAATTGAATTAGAAATAAGTTTTAAAATACACCCCATAAATACTACTCAGGCGCTCGCCTCAGTGCCTAAAACACTTCAAATAATCGCCTTAGTAATATGTGCCACCTGGCTACAAGCCCAGCGCTGGATACAAAAGCCGCATTACCTGGGTGCCTGAGGCACTAAAACAGGTCGCCTTTAAATTACTGGTTTTTTTCAAATGTCGTGGCTTTATTCCACTCCCAACTCCCAAAATGTAGCATACAACAACATCTATGAATTTGTTATTCCAAATTCCAACTACCATGGGATCCAAGAGGATGCATATTAACTCTAGTATTCTCTGTATTTCCAACAAGCGCAAGGGGGTCATGCACTTTTATTTTAACAGCTTTGTACAAAAGCATTTTAAGTTCTTCCTTTCAGAACGCTATGAGTATCTCATTTGAATTTTTTCTATTTTCCCTAAGAGGAAATGACACAATAAATATATTCCAAGTTTATAAACGGTTATTTATCTTTAAAAAGTGCATAAAACTTTTATTTTCATGATAGTATCGTTTAAAATAAAAGCACGACAACCAAATGACTTGCATTCATTTCGAGTTGCCTAATGACCTAAAATTTTTACAATGCACGACATGAACATATATTAATACCTCATACATCTAAAAATCGAGTCTAAGAGATAAATAAATACTTGATTCATAGGAGACACACGGCATTACTAATTTTAAAAATGATATAAAAAAAACTAAAATTAAATGCAGAGAAAGCAAAATTGAGCATATATTAACAAAGCGAAGATGGATCCACCAAACTTTGGGTAAGATCTGCTCCAATGCCACCAGATCCATCACAACTTAGTAATCATGTACGTATCAAAACAATAAATTTCGAATTTTTACAAATTCTCTAATCAAATCTCTTGCTAAATCGATACAAAAAAAAAAAAAGATAAATTCGGAAGCAAAGGAGGGTGACCTAGAAAAATCGAAACAATTAGGCTACAAAGAATCGAGAATTGGCTAACTTACTATTCTTGATTCATGGCGAGAGATCAAGAGGAAGGCCTTTTGGATGAGAAATTGGGATCGCGATCGTTGAGAGAGAGAGAGAGAGAGAAGTTTCGAATGTTTAGTGGAGGAATGAGTAAAAAGTGTCGTTAAGCGTTTTTTTAGCACTTGATTAAGTGTGGTTAATAGACGATAATACGAGATCATGGATTGATGTTAGTGTAATTAGGACGACAAGGCCAACTTATTTTTTAGTACCATCTTTAGTAGAATCATCGTGTCAATTAAAAATATTATATATGTTATATTTTAATTATATTATCTAAGTATTCCATCATATTAAATATTTTATCTCATTATTATATCTATTTTTTTTCTTATTTTTTTAGAGATGAGACAATAAGTTAGGAATTCACTTTGAATGTTATGATTTTTGAAGCGTTGCATTAAATTTTGATATGTGGGATTCTTATTTAATTGGTCTCCCAGACAATAGATTTAGTAATAAAAGTATTTGATTCGATTCTCATAAGAATATTAAAAAATTATTTCCATTTTTAGTCTATAGAATTAAGCATTAGTAATATCACGATAATAATATTAGTATTTTTCGCCGATAGGATGTCAATAAAAAACAAAATTAATGGGATTAATATGTCTGCATTAAGTAACTATTTATACTAAAGAAATTAGTTTTACTTACATGCCCATTAAACTCGATTCGACATAAGTTAGGTTTAAAATCGGTTCCCATAAGACTTGATTTGAGTTTGATTTTAGTGCTGATGTGTGCTCGCTAGAGTTCTCAATCAATTTTGAAATTATTTTTAATATTAACTAAAATGCTAGAAAAGCTATAAAAAAAAAAAAAAGCTTGTTTAAAAGTTCGAGGCTCAGGCAAATAGACTATACAAGTAGAGAAAGTTCTAGAAATATTATTTCTATATTCTTTATTTCTAATCGTAAATGGAAAGCATAAACTCGAGTAAAATGATTTGGACTAATTAAAAGCTGAACTTAATCATTAAATCAACAATTAAATCTTGAACAAAGACCTAATTTCATTTAAATAATTACACGAACATGAGCAAAAGCACTGTAAAATTATACATGAGCAAAGCACTGTAAGTGGTTAAATTTGAACTCTTGACCTCTTGCTATAATTTTTTTTTTTTTTATCGCTGCAATAGTAGCTCTTGCATTTTTTATTTTATTTTAGTTAGATCTTTAATGCAAATTATACTTAAGGTACATTGATCTATCCTATTGAAAGTAAAATTCTTGAAGGATTTATTTCCAATCATAATTTGCTATGGATGCTGATCTATATAATTATTTTAAAAAATTGATCATTTTGCATGAAATTTGAAGGCTTATGAAAATTTTGAATTTGCTGAGGGTTTGCTTGCTAATCTGAAATAAGGTTAAGTTCTTCATTATTATTATTATTATTATTATTTCACTTTAAGTCTTAACAATAATCTGTTACCTCACAATAGAAGAAAACACAAAGAGCTGTACAATTGAAGAAAAAAAAAAAAAATTCAATTCCCAAAGAATAGATCATCCTTGTTTAAGAATGTCACAAGAAAAGCATCCATTGCTAAGCTCCCTGTCATGCACACAAGATAACGAATTTGGAATGAATCATAGTAAGTATCTAAGCTAGTGTGGCAGACTACCACACCAACCATAAGAGCAACTTAATCCCTCGTATCTTACAGTCTCCACAACAAAATATTTTTTATTTATATGAGCTTGAACCACCAGAAAATGTTACTACATATTTCAATAACCTGAAGCTTCAACATGCAAACTTCAAAAATAGAAACTACAATCGTGTCCTTGATTTCTCCTATGATTTCAAAGAATTTGTAAATATTTCAGAATAGGACTCAGTAACTTGGGCAGCAAACAGAAGATGACAAGTACCACTATTATGTAAAATGAAATTTGTACAGGCTTTAACTTTAACTTTAAAACAAATGTAGCTAGAAAGAATTGAATTATATCACCATCAATTGTTGAATTAACACAGTAAAGAAAATCAATAATTGCTCAGGAAACCCAAGCTAGCTTTGCATTCATCCGAACAATATCCAGACTTATGAAGAGCAGCACGTGCTTTTCTGGTTGACGGGCTGACCCCTGATCTGGACGGTTGGGGGCCTAGCGTTGTTCATTGCTGGTTGGCTTGCCATCCTGAAATTAGCAAATACATGTTAATTTACCATTTTAATAAAAGATAATAACCGAAAATATGTGTGGCAAAAGATGACATCTAGGGTAGTAAACAATAATTATGTAGAAAATAGTGTAAGTTTTGGATTCATAAAACCAAGTTAGAAAAGGAAAATAAAATACTATCAGCATTACTAGGATTGATTCAGATCTTGCAAAGGGATACAACAGACGAAGGCAATAGAAATATCTATGTGTATTAAGGGAATAATGTCACCTATTCTTGATGTCTGCAGCCATAGCCATAAATGCCTGTTCAACATTGGTAGCATTTTTTGCACTAGTCTCCATGAAAGGGATGCCTATTTCATCAGCAAATGCCTGATTACATGAAAAAAATACAGACTATCAGAATGCCGCCAAGATGTCTTGCTGCATATATAGATGTTTTAACAGTGTAATATTGGACTTAAAGCTAAACGGCCACTTAAAATAGAGAATCAGCTGTCCAACCCCAACAAGCAGAAAAGTAAGATGGTTTTCGAGAATATAATCATAGAAATTGCTATGAGGAGACTTCTATGCCAATCAAATGATTATAGATCAAAAAACAAAAAAGAGAAATTTGATTATGCTGGGGAATGCTTCAAACCATATCTGCAAATCAAAGACCCAGTCAAGAAGGAAATAGGAAGAAAGATGGTTGGCCAATCTATTAAACACGACCATATATCGACCATTGTGAATAACAAATAAATATGAATCACCTTGGCTGTCTCGTAGGATACGACTTTGTTTGCCGTAAGGTCACACTTGTTTCCAACGAGAAGCTTGTTGACATTTTCACTTGCATAACGGTCAATCTCATTCAACCATTGCTTGACATTATTGAAGCTCTCTTGGTCTGTCACATCATAAACCACCTAACAAAGCCAGAAGTTCATCTTGAAGAGTAGCTTAGGACACACTTAAATTCCCATGCAAATTAACAAGAAAGTAAGATAGTTGTGCAGAAACTAAGAAACTTACAATGATGCCATGAGCACCTCGGTAGTAGCTGCTGGTGATAGTTCTGAACCGTTCTTGTCCAGCAGTATCCCACTGTAATACAAAAAGAGGACAAATATAAATAAGGAGAAGAAATAGCAAAAAATAATATCATCTGAAACAAGCAAAAACTAAGGAAATCACACAGTTAATAATTTCACAAATGTCATAAAATGCTCTACAAGGTCAGGAAGTTTTGCTGATCCTTGACTAAACAAGTCCAAAGGCTCGAAACCAGCATTATTCATGCCAATCACCAGAAAATTTCACTTGCAACTTAACTCATGTACATAAGGCGCCTTAACAGCAGTGCAAGACCTTGTAGTTGCCACAAGCAACAAGCCAATAAATTCAATTTATGTTACCTCCTTCGTGTAAGTGTTGACTTCAAATATTCTTGTCTAACTCCTCTCCACTCTCCCCACATCTTAAGGCTCATCCTATCTGTTTTTTTCTGCTCTTGGTTACAAAATGGGACTTGTTACACAAATTGAGCCTTATTTGTTTTGACATTAGGCTTCTAGGACTTCTGTAGGTTTCACTTCTAATTAGGCCAATATATTAATATTTCCAGAAGTTCGAGTCTTCGTCTTTGCACTAATATTATTAGAAGGTGGATTCCAAGTAGTAATTAGATTCAGCTGAACCTGATCCCAAACAGACAAAATGAATGGGTAACAAATGTGAGAGCTGTCAGCAGGTCATTTTACTCCAACAAAAACACAATGTTTTTTTTCGTCTTTATGGCTTAATACCTACATGAGAACCATAGCAACACATTTACACTCTTCACATTTTTTAATCATAATGTAGCTTCCTGGTTCCTTATTAAGACATTCATCACCCTGCAGAATATAAATAAATAAGCCACATTAAACTAGTGTCATCCAAGAATTGTACAATGCAAAAGTAGAGTAGTTTCTTTGAAAAGGAAGAAGAATAAACTTTTTATTTTATTGATATTTATTCATATCTCAGAGAATAAGGTGTTTGCCTTTCAAATCCTTGACCTTTCTAAGTTTATGGAAACTATGGAAATGGACTCACAGAACCAATTCAACATTGAGACAGGTATCAGCATGTTCTTCCTCCTAAGCTTAACCAAAATGACATACTGGCATGCAAGTTTCATCGTATAAGAGGAAAATAATAACCCCTAGATGTTTTATTTTCAGCACTTCACCACCCTCAATTTCTTAATTATTAATTTATTTATTTTTTTTTGTTGGGGGGGGGGGGGGGGGGGGGGGGGCGCGGTGAGATTTTGGAGATAATTATTTTCTTATAACAATCAGTTTTGTTATTTTATCAGTAGAAAAGTGTCTAATTATATTTATAGTACTTGTATATTACTCATGCTATTTTTTCATAAGCAACTTAGCAGTACATAGAATCATGGTGATATATAGATTCTCTGGTAGTTTATATTAATTGGGTTTATTTACACTTTTAGGATATTTATGGCATCGAAATTCTTTATAAATGCTAGCCCTTGTAGACATTTAAAAATGAAGATTGGAGATCATAAATGGGATTAATGATCATGGAAGCCAAATCCAATTAAGTCTTTGAAGTAATATCGACTTTAAAATGATTACAAAGTGAAAAGTAAGGTCTGGAGCCAAGGTGAGGTGACGGGCCTCGAGAAACCCATGCACATAAACGAGGATAGACTGCAGTCAATTTTGCGATCAATCGTTGTCTCAGGAATTTTACCTGCAAATCACAGTTGAAGCTGCAGTTAAAGCCACCGTCAACAGCACATAGCTGAAAGCCCAGTGCGGGTTTTCAGTATGATTTTTAATGGGTGATTACTTCGAAACATTTCTTTCTATCCTAAACATGCCATAACTACTTGAATGACCTAGATTAAAGTGGGATTTAATTTAAAGCAATAAAAAGATGAAGATTTGAGAATCCATAATCTCTATAAAAATCCATGATCTCCAACATTAAGAGGGTCCCCAACATTGAAGAGCTTGCGAGAGTCATCTTCATTTTCTATAAGAGCTAGACCTCTGTGTAAGATCATATCTTTCTTTCTTCTCTGTTACTATGTACAAGGGAAAGATCTCTGCATTAAAAATTTAAAACTTCTTAAAGGGGAAGGCTCACATCACCAAAAAGAAATCTCTGCGTTAAGATTTCTTTTCTGCACCCTTGTAATTTTCCTCGTTGATCTCTAAGTTAGATCGTTGTTAGATTGCCTATGGAGACAGAGTCACTAGACTTAGCTTTTCATGTCATATATTTCAAGATATTTCGAGAGAAAAGTAATTTTCATTGAGTGATTATATCGTGAACTACGTCGTCGATTGATAAGAAATGAGTATTCTTTCTCATTAATAATTTCTCAATTTTATAAATAACTTCCTTTTCTCATATTCTATAAGTTTCAATCTAATTTAGAGCGAAATAGCCCCCACATAAGTAATTTTAATAGTAAGCCTTCATGTAGTGAGCCCAATTTATTACTTGTTCATCAGGTTGGTCCTAAAAATCTATAGTATCCTATAACTTTGATCGTCACCTAGATGTTCATTCTTATTTTCTAAAATTCACTCTCTCAATTATGAAATACTTTCATAAGCTATTTATACGCACAATCCACATATATTATAGAGAGCAAGATAGTATTTCCCCACTAAGCTTGATGATCTTTTTAAATCCAATCCACCATCTACTTACTGGATTTTTTTTTCTTGCTTAGTACATCCCAGTCTATACATTCACTCCCCTCCCCCTCTCCTCTCATTCTGAATTAAAAAAAAAAAAAAAAATGAAAGCTGATTTGTACAAGTTAAACTGTTAAAATTTAGAAGGCATGCATAAAATGATAAATTAACTTGTTTGACCTATGATGTTTGGTGGCATGTTAAAGTTCTTAGAAGATTTATATCCAGTAACTTTAATTGGAAATCAATATGTAGTTCATGACTTAATTAATGGAAACCGGGTTATAGGTTATAGTATAGAACACAAACATTAAAAAATAATGAATTAAGCTGTTCAATAGATTTGAATGTAAACTTGGAACTCTGAAGTGTAAATAGGGGAGGAGAGATGCAACAATGTTAAAATAATACTTTTTATTTATATCCATGTTAATATTCAAAAGTTTCAAATTTGAATTATAGTATTCAAAAAGCATCCGCGCAACATATGAAAAAACTAGTAAGGGAATATTATGTGAAAGCTAATGATATATTTTATGTAAAAAGTAATAATAACAATAATAAATGACTAAAAATTCCCTCTCCTCCGACCCTTCCACAATGACCCAAATCTGTTAAAAAACGCCAATTCTTAAGTACTGAACTTCTCTCCAACAGCTAGTTTAAGGAAGTTTCTAGTATCTGGATTAATAAAATGCCCCCAAAAGGAACGACATTAAAAATCCAGCTACAGATAATTGAATTATCACTAGAAGTAAGGAGCTAAGGAGAAGAAGCAAATTGCCAACTAAAGTTCATCCAAAAAGCCATTAGAGAAACTACAAAGGACTGACATATCAATATTTTCCCAATTTAAACAAGGGTTAGAACATAAATCTATTCATTAAGGTCATATAGTTGTTGCTACAAAGATCAAGAGAAGGTATTCTTGATAGTTCCCATACCCTCACAATAGTTTTGGATATTATAAACGGAATCTGGAAGTCTGGTTTTGTTATGAAGAAAAGAAAGCATATCAACACAAGGAAAGACTTGTTAAGCTAGCTCTTCAGAACTTTACCTATGATTTATAAACCCAGGCATGAGTGTCATACTTCTACATGGATATTGAGCATGTCGAACACTGCCAATATATAGATGGTAGGACCAGCAGTTTAAATGTGAATTTCTTAAAAATGCGTATCAGATTAGTTAGATGTGTGCTGACAATACAGAAAAATTTCCGGAGCTAGCAGCAAGATATACACTTTTCCCCGTTAGAAGACATGATGACCCTATCAAATTCATCTACACCACCATAGCTTCTTTGGGACAAAAATTGCAGATTTTAGAGTTTATTTTCCCTACCATCTAGTGGGCTTGAAATGAAAGATTTCTAATCATAGTATGTTAATATACCCACTAGATGGAAGTTTAAATGAACCGATGAATTTCAGACCTAAAGCGCTTAAAGGTGTTGGTGAGGACGAAAGGGTTAGATCACGTTGTTTTAATTTTCTGTGTTGCTATTCTCAAATACGTAAACTTAAATGATATAAATCTATGTATTAGGTTATTCACATGTGCATTATGCTAATATAGTAATATGATCTATAACAATCAGTCTAATTGGCTGGTTAACACTTAAAATATTTTTTTTTGAGGTGAGCAAACATTTGGACTTTTGTAAGTGTTGGACAAGGATGTGCATGGGTGTTATGAGTTCTATCAGATAAGCCAATTTTTTTATTGATGGATGTTACCTACTCGTAAACATAATGGTGTTTTAATATATCTAATTAAGCACCCTTTGCTGGTTTCTTAGAACTGAAGAGAGTCAATGCAATGGAACGGCTCATAATAAGTGTGCCATATGATTTAGACATATAGTGCTTCCCTCTTACATAAACCATCTCATTGTATCCTCCCACATACTCCTTCCTTTGATCTTTATAATGAGATGTTTAGGAGTTATTGACTCTTGTTGCTTACAATAACTTTCATTAAAATTACATGAATTTTGCATTATGTACTAGTTAATGCATAACACAAAAACTCATGAAGAAATCGGCTTTCCGAAAAATTAAGAAAATTTGAAACATAATCTTAAAAAAATTATTAAAATTGAAAATTAGGAAATATTTTTTTTTTCAAAGAATAGACCTAATACCTCGAAATGTACTGTATCTAAATGAATCAAATGTATACTTATGATTATTCAAGAGTTGGCCCATGATGGGGCAAATGCTAGCTTAGTGCTAATGCAGGTGCTTGATTGATCATCTCTTTACAAGTAGGGGAAATAAAGAACAAGATGCAAACTGCTCATCATAGTTTACATGAAGGTGAAGCATAAATCTAGTAGGATGACAATGATAATAGAATTCTAAACTAATATAATATTCACAGCCATACTAAATGAGGCACTCACTAAAACTCGGAATACTTACGATCTGCAGTTTAATAGTTTTCCCATCCTGCTCAACAGTACGTATTTTCTACAAGAGAAAGGGTACCTTCAGTAATCTATCAGTTTCAAACAAAAACATTTAACTTTAAATAAAAAGGTAGGTACTTACAAAATCAACTCCAATGGTGCTGATGTAACTCTCCAAATATGAATCATCCTAACAAACGAAACAATTAATCACAATCAAATCCACACAAACATGACATTTTCCAAACTTACAATAATTTATTAAAATCTATTGGAATCCAAACTTCAAAAGCCATAATTTTAATTCCCCTCAAAATGCATTTTATGAGACAGACGAGTAGTTGAGAACCATAGGCACAAACATATGCATAACTTGCTATCATACAAATAGGTATATATTGAATTGCCAATTTAATAAAAGAACTGGGCTTCTTACCGCAAATCTTAAAAGGAGACAAGATTTACCAACACCAGAGTCCCCAATAAGCAAAAGTTTGAACAAGTAATCACTGCAAAAATAAAAGATCTCATAAGATTCCAAGAACAGGAAATAATAACAAACTCTCGTTAAAAAAAATTTAATATTAAATGTCAATCAGAATGAAAAGCCAAATAGCCAAGTACTCATAAGCATCAGAACATGGTACACTATAAAGGGTAAAAATATACTCTTTTAATTCAATAATCATTCATCCATCTGCTTTGAAACGAGTTATTTGATGGCAAATATTAAAGAATTAACTACAAAATCAACATCTTAACTTATGAATTAATCTCATAATTGTATGACAACAAATGCTTCAGTTTATCAAGACTCAGCAAGACTCATTCAACTAGCTTAATAATGTCATAAAACAGGTTTCTTACTTCGATGATCAAACAGTAAGAACAATACTACACATGCTTTCATCAAACAATTAGAACACAAAGTTCAATGTTCTCGGCAAACTTAGAGAATAAACAATCAAACAATTGGCGTTAGCATGATGCTGCACAGTGACCAAATTGAGAAACAAATCCCATCCAAACAATAAATTTGCAAAAAAAAACATTCACACCATCATTAAACTAAAAATAAAAAAGCTCAATTCCAGCAAAAATTACCAACGCCGAGGCCAGATCTAGAACTACAACATCAGATCTCTATCTATAATCATCTAAAGCCCGACCAAATCAAAATTTTCTGAAAAACCCCTAGATCTGTTAAGTTAGGCATTCAATTTGGCGATATCCAAGAGAAAAACTAAAGGATCCAAGATGTTGGCCTAAAGCCAACGGTTTTGAGACGAAATTACTCCAAAAGGAAAAGGGTGAAATCCATGGAGATCGTTGGGACTTACTATTCGGGATTCATGGCGACCCCTCTGAATATTCCGCCGTGATTCCGATGGGCTTTCGCCAGATATTTAAGAGAAAAGAGGCGACGAGTTCTCCCCTCGGAGAAATAAAGTGAGTTAAAAGAGAGAAGAAATAAATTCCGAGATTGCGGCGAAGGAGTGGAATAAAAAAATAAATTAATAAAGAAGGGAGGAATTAGCAAATGTCAGGATACAAGTAATGGGGTGTTTCCAAATGAGCACACCATTTTTTCTAGTGAGACTGCTTAAAAACTGTTCTGTCTGACCATTTAAATAAAAAATAGGCTTAATTACACTCAGACCCCTTATAATATAGGACATGTAACATTTAGAATCCCTAGAATTTAAAACTCTCACTTAGATCTCCTGAAGTATCTAAATCACCGTGTTTTAATTACATTTAGACCCCTTGGTTCAGGGGGTCTAAGTGAGAGTTTTAAACTTCATGGGTCTAAGTGTTACATGTTCCATACTACGGAAGGTCTGAGTGTAATTAACCCAAAACTTTAAATACTATGTTTTAGGAAAAGATTGCCGTCTGCTCTCTAATGACTTTTAGTAGGGATGAACATTAACATCTTAACATCCGGCATTCGATCGGATTATAGGTAAGTTATATAATAGGAGTCAAGTATATGAAATAGCAATCAGTCGGGAGTGGTCGGGACGTTATCAGAGTCGGTCATACACCGATTGTAATTCTCAATAAGAATAAAAGCAAGGTAGAAAGAGCAATACATCAGTCATGTACGTACATGATGCATGCACTCATAAACAAATACATAGAATAGTGGGTTGTTTGAGAAGACAACAGTTGTGGCTTGCTTGCCTCATGCCATAGAGAAGCCTATAGCTGGCAGTAGGAGGCGATGTGATAATTAATTTATGCAAATCAATACTTTTCGATAACTCTTTTATGGTAGAAGACACTAAAATTCATTTTCCAAAACAACAAAAAGAAATCAAGCACCGCACTCTCCTCCATTGCCATGAGCGCCGATTCATTAACAAGTAAAAAAACTCTCTTGTAGCAAATCAATACTTTGCAGTAATTTTTTTATGGCAAATCAATACTTTTCAACAAGTCTTTTTATGGTAAGAGATGCTAAAATTCATTTTCCAAAACAGCAAAAAGAAATCAAGCACCAGACTCTCCTCAAGTACCCTGAACGCAGATTCATTAACCTTCAAAAAAATTGCTGAGTGGGGGTTTTGTTTTGTAAACTAAGAAAAAATAGAAGCAAAGATCATAACAAATAAATCAAAACATATGGAAAATAGCAGAGAATAGTGGAAGTGATGAGGAGGGCAGCACAAATGGATATGATGAGCGGGAGATGAATCCAGCTATAGTTTTCGTGGGCATCGGTGATCAAGAATCAAGATCAGATCAACTTTGTTGAAGTTTGACTACATTCGATCGATCCAAAGTCGATCGGAATTCAGTCGGATTCCAACCGACAAGACGGTCAGAGCCTTGCCTCTTCTGCCTGTTAGATTCAGTCATATTTCTCAGAAATCTGACCAATTGTTCACCTCTAACTTTTTGCCAAAGTTCTTAAATAAACATTTTGAAGTGCAATTCTTTCAATAAATACTCTAAAGTGTATTATTTATTTTTTTCATAACTGAAAAAACTAGTTCAATTGGTAAAACAGAGGCCTGGAGTGATCAATGGTTCAGACTATAGACTATTTTTATTTCAAAAAATTAGAAACATTCCAAAAATATGGACAAGACCAAATAAAAAATTGTGCTAAACATGAATCATAGCTCCATAACTCTCCCTCAGTACCATGCCTAAAACTTGCCATCTTTTTACTACCAATCCCAAATCGGGATAAAGAAGAAGAGATAATAGACATGTGATAGTCAGTGTAAAATATTATCATATATTATAATATTAACTAAAAAATTATTAGAGAATTAAATAAAAATATATTGCTTGAAAGAAATGAATGGAGAAGGATCTTTTATGTGATCATTTCTATCGTGATTCTCTTTTGGTTCGTGTTACCTAAAAAAAGCTTAGTTGTTGGTACTTGTTGTTGTTAAATATGAAGCATTTTTTTTTATTAATAAGATGATTATATAGAGGTAGATTCAGACAAAACAGTTAACATAGCTTCACACTCTCTTTCTAAACACCAAAAGCCTGTATGCCTTTTTAAGTACATCTGTACTTATATTTGTAAAATGGCGATAAATGAAAAAAAAATTAGTTGTGAAAAAAATTGAAATTTAAAAAATTAAAAGTAATCTTCAGATATTGTATTCGGCAAGCCCAGCTTATAATTTAAGCTAAAAGTGATACTGTTTGATGAAACAGATGTTTAATTAAAAGCAAGACCTTATATAGCAAACAAAATTAAAGATGTATAAAACTTCTCATAATTGGCACATAAACTGAAAATGCAGAAGTTATTCTTGAGGTAGAAAAGGACGGACATAAGTAAAACTAGCCTAACGGTTGTATAATAACTTCAAATAGAAGGGAACAATGACAAGTAGTAAGTTTTGATCTTCTGCAATTTCAGAACGACTTCTTTCATAGCAGGCCTTTCTTTGGGCGAGTCCTTTGAACAGATTATGCCCAACTCCAAGATAGAAGATAGACACTCATTCAAAGGTTTTTGATCTTCGCTTGCCATTTCATTCCCAGAACCATCTTTCAAAAGATAAATGTCGACAATCTCCAGCAGAGCGTCAGAACGTGCATCACATATCCATCGCCGCAGACTTGACTCCCCAACAAACATATGATCAGTAGGCTTCTTTCGCGTGAACATCTCTAACAATAGTATTCCAAAGCTATAGACATCTCCTTTTCTTGAGACTCGTCCAGTCGATGCATATTCTATTCAACACACCAAGACAATAAATTTAGTAGTGATGATTTGATATTACATTTGGAGTGAATGCATATAGATTTAGTTAACTGGAGAGATATAGCCGATCGTCCCTGGTGTGCTTATTGATGTTGCACTCCGGCTATCACCACCCAATAGTTTTGCAATGCCAAAGTCGCTCAAGTGAGCAGTCATTTCTTCATCCAGAAGAACATTGCTTGGTTTTAGATCACAGTGCAGCACAACATGAGAATGGTTGTGATGGAGGTACTCAAGAGCTGAAGCCACATCGATCGCTATGCTAATCCTTTGGAGTAGGCTCAAGCAGCAGTTGGGGGAGTAGAGCCACATTTCGAGGCTCCCGTTAGGCATGAACTGAAGAACAAGTGCCTTGAAGTCCAAGTTGGAACAAGTAGTGAGGATTTTAACTAGATTCCTGTGGCAAACCATCCGCAGAGCATTGCACTCGACATCAAAGCTCCTCGAGCCTCCATCAACTTCCAAATTCAAGACCTTGATTGCGGTGAGGAGCCCATCATCTAAGCAACCTTTGTAGACGGACCCAAATCTTCCCCTTCCCAATAAATTTGCTTCGCTGAAGTTATCAGTTGCACGAGCAAGTTCATGGTATGATATCAATCTATAGTTATCGAGAGATTGAGTGTGTGCAAGAGCAACATTCTTGGTTTGCTTTCGGAATAATATCCAGCAGAAAATAAGAATGATCACAGCAAAAGCAACTGCAGGGAGGATGTACCACAGCAAATGCACTGTAGACTTAGAAGTAGAACGAGTAGTTACAGAACAAGGTGGGAATCCTAATTCTGGAGCTCCACATAATGCTGTGTTCCCTACTAACGCCGCGAAGCTGATATTTGAGAAGACACCGCTGCTTGGGATCTTTCCTTCCAACTTGTTGAAAGATAGATTTATACTGCTGAGATACCGGAGATTGGCTAAAGATGCCGGTATAACTCCTGACAAATTATTGTGTGAAAGGTTCAAAACCTCTACACTTATAAGCTCGCCAAATGATGGTGGAATATGACTATTGAATGAATTGTTCGAAATATCTAGATATTCAAGCATTTGGAGCTCCTTCATGGAACTCGGAATTTCACCTGACAACTGATTATTTGATATATCAAGCATCACTAAGTTCTTGATATTCCCCACTTGTAAAGGCAGAAATCCACTAAGAAAATTTTGTGATAGATTCAATTCAACTAGGCCAGTCAGGTTTCCCATGCTCTGAGGTATTTTGAAAAATAATAAGTTGCCACCGAGCCACATGTGGGTTAATAAACTGATATTTCCCAGTGAATCAGGTATGGATCCAGTAAGACGATTTCCGCGAAGGTAAAGTTTGTTCAATAATCTTAATCGACCAAGATCGTGTGGGATGGATCCACTTATCCTGTTATCCTTCAAATCTATCCAATGAAGGCTCTCCAACATCGAGATTTCGAAGGGTATGGCTCCAACTAGCTCATTGCCACCCAACTGCAGATTCTCCAAGCTAGATAGATTACCGAGTTCAGCAGGTAGTTTTCCCTTGATATAGTTTTTACGAACACTGAAGATATAAAGATTCCTTGAGAGGTTACCTATCGTATTTGGAAGAAAGCCATCCAGCTCATTCTCTTCCAATGCAACAATTTCGAGAACTCTGCTGCTTGAAAGCGATCCGAGAAAGTCCAGCCCTCCAGTTAGCTTGTTCCCCCCTAGATACAACCTCTGAAGATGAATCATATTTATTAACACCGGTCCACTGAGTGTGCAGCTGTGCAGGTCTAAAACGTTGAGCGATGACAAATTTGTGAGAGAGATTGGTATGGGACCAGTTATTGCATGGTTGTCACCAAGCAATAAGGTCTGGAGATGTGAGAGACCACCCAACTCCTGAGGAATGCTCCCCCAGAAGCTGTTAAAGTCAAGAGACAATTCAAGCAGACTTGTTAGGTTGCCCAAAGATGTTGGTATGGTACCTGTCAGATTGTTTATTCCAAGCTCTAGAAATTGAAGCTGGTTCAGATTTCCAAGCTCCACCGGTATGTTTCCACTGAACTGGTTGAAAGACAGAGAATACTGTAAGGTCATAGCAATGGCAAAGGTCCGCCAGGATGTTCCCACTGAGCTGATTCTTGGACAGACTGAGATGTTGGATTCGAGGAAGCATTGAATGAATGAAACTACGATTTGATGGTAGAGTTCCAGAAAGATTGTTGCCAGCTAGGGATAAAACGGTCAGCAAAGACATATTGAAAATGGCAGGAGGTATAGAACCTGACAGCTGGTTCCGTTGGAGAACGAGTTCCTTGAGGCGAGGGAGCTGCGCAAGGGAATCGGGGATGGGGCCAACAAGACTGTTGTTGGAGAGGAAGAGGACAGACAGAAAGGAGAGATTTGCAAGGTGTGGGGAGATTGTACCATGGAGCAGGGAGTTATTGAAATGAAGAGCAACTACCCTTTGCCTCCGGCGGCTGCATGAGACGCCCATCCAGGTGCAGAAGGATGCATTGGCAGTCCAGTTTGTGGATAGAGTGTTGTATGGGTCGCTCACACGAGCCTTGAAGGCCAGCAGTGCTGTGAGGTCGGTGAGGTTGTTGTGCGGCACTGCCGATGAGAGTGAGGGCAACAACAGGAGCATGAAATGCAAGGCAGCACAGACAAAGGGATTGAACTCCATCAGTTATCGATAAGTGGGAGATGCAAGCGATGCACATTTCATTACCTACAGATATATACAACTATGTCAATAAGGACATCCAACAACCCACTGAAGCGTGACAGGGACAGAGATCACAAATTCCACAGGACTAGTCTACTGATAGAGAGCCCATCTATTATAACCACATAACTCGTAGACTTTTCTCTGCGTTGAACTGGCACCACCTGCATCACCATCATGAACCTTCTTGAAAACTTCCAATGGAATGCCGATGTCATGACCCTCGCAGTGAACTTGTCAGCCGCTGTTGGAAATGGCTGTCAGAGGTGACTTAGTCCCGAGTCAATATCGACGACTGACTTTGAAACTTAGTCCCGGGTCAATATCAACGACAGACTTTGAAACTATCTGTTCGTGGAAAGTCTGTATTCTCCGGAGACTTATTGCAGCGGTTTGTTTTAAATGTTGAATATTTTAGAAATTATTACAATATTTTTTTATAACTATTGTAATAGATACATATTATCTGTAACTAGAGTAGTAGGCATATATTAATTGTAAGAGTTTGCATAACTATTGTAATAGGCATGAATTCATTGAAAGGGCTTCTAGTCACTGTTGTATTATGATTGTAACATTTCCCCTAACCGTTACTTGATTTGTGACAATTTCATGTAATGGTTATTATAAGTATTACAGTAAAATATTGCAATAATGCAACAGTTGTATATAACTATTACAAATTTATTCCAAATGCAATAGTTAGAACAACCATTGCAATAGCCTCCCACAACTGTTACAAATATCTTTTACAACTGCAGCTAGCGTAACGGATATCAAAACCGTTACATATAAATTTTGCAATAATTTTTTTATTGAAGGCTACGCTAACCAACAATTGGAAAAGACCCATTTTTCTTGTAGTGTTCAGCAATCTAAATGCAGGTTCTATACTTCCTGTGACATACTTCAAGTATCTATTTGTGGATCATTCATGTCCAGCCATCCAAATGCACATATATTGCATGCAGACAGGATCGCAAACTGCTGCATGAACTTTTAAACTTTTCTCTGCGTTGAACTGGCACCACCTCCATCACCATCATGAACTTCTCCAAGATGCAAACATGACATCCAACTGCCCGCTTAGCTGTGACAGGGACAGAGATAACAAATTCCACAGGACTAGACTACTGATAGAGAGCCCGCCTATTATAACCACATAATCTGTAGACTTTTCTCTGCGTTGAACTGGCACCACCTCCATCACCATCATGAACTTTTCCAAGATGCCTTCCAGTGGAGTGTGAACGAGAAGACTGTGAGGATTAACTTAGCCCAGACTCGACAACAGACTTCAAAACTATCTATTTGTCGATCATTCATGTCCAGCCATCCAAATGCACATACATTGCACGTATAGCCTGTAACTTTCCAGTTGTTCGCAGTAGAAATTTGTTTCCCTTCCATTGAAATAACTTAATTACAATGAAAGTGAACAAGAAAATAGAACAAACGAGATGATTTATATTTATCGCTCTCTTTTACAATGAAAACGTGGGATCTCGTAGCGATGGAATCTAACTAGTAGTTCTTTTTGACAATCTGACGACGATGATCTTCTCTCTTGAAAATGACGGCCGACTCTGCTTGATCTTCTCTGGTCTTCACGAATTCAAGGCTCTCACGCATAACTCAAATTCTCTAAGATGCTAAAAAGATGATTCGAAAAGCTCCCTAGGGCTTTCTCAAAGGGGTATTTATGGCCTTAGGTTTATATGAGAGTTTCTATCTAAATAGAATTTGTATTCATCAAGAATTCCAATCAAATATCTTAGTTTTGATTTAAATAACTTGATTTAGAGTTTTGGTTGGACTTAATTTGGGTATTGGATAAGTCCAAATCTTAATCTCAATCAATTTATGATTCTGATTTATTTGCTCACGCAGAGTTAATGCGGAGCTAGGAAATCAGAATGTGGAGCTATTGATTAGCTCCGCATTTTACTCATACGCGAGGCTAAGATAGCCAGGCACGGAGCTAACTTATTAGCTCGTCGTTCTGTTGAGGAAAACTCCATTTTATTTGGAAATTTTTATTGCCAACAAAACCCTCTCCAAAGTTTTCAAAATGGCTTAGAATTTAGCAAATTTTGAAATACTTTGGATATTTATACTGAAACGCGGAGTTAGAATACTAAGTTATCTTTGCGTTTTGTTTATTTACGCGGAGTTAGTAGCTTCGCGTTTCAATTAGTAACTGCTCAGTAATTGCTCCGAATCTCGCGCCGAATACCAAGGGGCGGGTTTTTTTCATTTAAATAGAGTCTCTTCTTCTTCTTCCTCACTTCATTCGAAGAGATTTTAAGAACCCAGAGATTCAGTCGACCGGCGACCAGGCGACCCGAACGACTTCCTATCATCTTCTTCGATTCTCTTCAAGATTTCGAGAGCAATGACACCCAAGACTCGCGCCTCTTCTCGCCCTTCCTCGCCGTCGGCGGCTGGCGCAAGCAGCGGCGGCAGCGGCCATGGTAGCAGCTGCAGCGGCGAGCCAGTCCACGCCGCGCCCATTGGAGGTAAGAACCTCTATTTTTGGATATTTTGGAACAATTTTGAAGTGATTTGGCTCGGTTTTGACTAGTCAATCACCTTTCTAACCGGCGACATCGCCGTACTCCGGCCAAATGGCTTGGAGAAGAAGGAGAAGACCTCTGGTCTTCCTCCACGCGAACTTATCGCGTTATCTTCTCGTTTCTAAATGCGAAGTTATTTTTGCTAACTGTCGCATTTTTACGATAGGTTATAAATTTAGCTTCGCGTATATAAACGCAAAGTTATCCATCGGAGTTATCAACTTAGCTTCGTGCTTCTTATTAAAATGCGAAGCTATCACTTTATCTTCGCATTTCTTTAAAACGCGAGGCTATCTTCTTAGCTTCGCGCGGAGTTACCTTTAGCTCCGCGTTTCTATACTTAGCAAATTTTCTTACTTGTAGAAACTTTTCTAATTTTTGATTCTTCTCTTACAGTTGACTACTCAGCGGATCCACTCTCCCAAGGGCATCACTTCGGCTATGGCGGGGGTGCAGACTCAATCACCCAGTTTCATTTCACCACCATTTTCGCCGCATACAAGCCAGGCTTGAGGGAGCGCAGGGAGAAACTAATCAGATACAGCCATGCTACTGCACGGGAGATCGTTACTGATGCTCCTTTCGAAACCATGAACCAAGAGGCGTTGGAGAAGCCCGCATTTAGCTTTGGAGATGCAATGGGGGCATTCAGACCATATCCTCTTTAAAGAGGAGTGCATGTGGCTCTACCAGTCTAGCGACCTGCTGATGTTTCTGCCCAGTATGGAGCGTAGCTATCCCCTGGTCTATCTTTAAAGGCTAGCCATGCACCAATGCTCATCAGCAAAAGTAACTCTAAGGAAGCCAGAAGCATATGTTTTACATCATAGTTGCAAGTTTCAAGCTCTGGCTCCAAAAAGTAAACTTTTGAAGGAGTTATAAGAACTCTGCGACAGCTCATTAAGTTTTATTGAGGACCATTTCTATTAAATGACAATCTCTGTCGCTTTCCAAAGCGATAGAAATGAAGTATGAGGGCTTGTAGCATGTCGAATTCAACTTGTGCATCTTCATTAGGATTCTTGTAGCAGTATCTTCAGATGATCCACTAAGAACTTTAAATAGATTATAGTTGACTTTGCAGAGGAGATCTTTTTGCATGTGAATCGGGAAATTGAGCTGGAAAAGCACCTTGTATGGTACAATACAATCAATAGGACAGTTCAAAATAGGAGGGCATAATAAGGAGCCGTGCTTTTTGAAGAATCTCATCAGCGGTTGATCCAGCAATTCGCATTAAATGACAATGATTTGCGCCGGCAAGCTCAACACTCGGTGGAGAAGACTCGTTGTCGAGTTATTGATGAGTCGACGAATAAATTGAAGTTTTTGGGAGAGCTATAACTGCTACTTTTGTAACTTTTTGCTTTATGAATAAAGACAATTCTTTTTCTTTTTCTTTTTATCTGTTGGCTATAAAATTTACTTGCACAACAAATATCATGTCATCGAAATAGTTCATCGTTTTTTGGTAAAACAATCCAAGGCTCATTTGCGTAACTTAGATCGTTGAAACCAACCAGGTCACAATTATTGACCTTGGTAGAGCTCTTTAAATAGAGCTAAATGACGGTTTGGGGAGGGTATTTAACTACTTACACCAGGATGATCGGATCATGATCATTAACTTAGACAGAGGCTCCTAATTGCATATGCCTTAGTTTGATGGAGGCAGTTCAAGGCTCTTATGCATAACTTGAATTGCGCACTCCAAGATGATCGGGTCATGATCATCCGATTTTGGCAGAGGCGCCCAATTGCACATGCCTAGTCGAAGTGCTCATATGCGTAACTTGAACAAGTGGATGGTTATATTTCTAGGGACTATGAACCAGATGTGATAGTAAATAATATTCCCTTTTTTTTAGGCATAGTTTTCGCCACAAAAGTTGCTTTGCTTCCTTCCATCGAATTAGCTTAAATTACAATGAAAGAGAACAAGAGATATAAAGAACAAACGAGAGGATTTATATTTGTATCGCTCTCTTTTACAATATGAAGTGGGATCTGTGTGGCGATGAGATCTATAGTAGTTCCTTTGGACGATAGGTACGTTGAAATCTTCTCTTTTAAAGATATCGGCCGACTATCTGTAGACGATCTTCTCGGTCTCTACTCTTCACGAATCCAAGGCTCTGTGTGTAACTTGAATTCTCTGAGATGCAGAGAGATGATCACAAAAGGCTTCAAGGCTCTCTCCCGTACTTGAATTGCTGAAGGATCACTTAAGCCGAAAAGGAGGAAGAAGAAGACCTCTGATCTCTGGTTTTGATTCGTTCAAGGCTCTCACGCGTACTTGAACTTCACCAAAACTTTCAAAAGATCCAAACAAGCTCCGAAAAGAAGAACCTCTCCTAGGGTTTCACCAGGATGGTATTTATAGCCCCAGGAAAATTTGAGAGAGTTTCTATCTGAATAGAATTTGCTCTCATCAAGGATTCCAATCAAATATTTAATACTGATTTAAATATCTTGATTTAGAATTCTGATTAGACTTAATTTGGGTAACTGGATAAGCCCAAATCATAATCTCAATCAATTTGAGATTCTGGTTATCTGCTCACGCGGAGCTAACGCGGAGCTAAATAACCAAAAACGCGGAGCTATCAACATCTCTGCGTTTTACTCAAATGGGGGGCTAAAAAAAGCCAAACGCGGAGCTATAGAATTATCTCCGCGTTCTGTTGTGGAAAATCCTTTTTACTTAGAAATTTTCACTGCCAACAGAACCCCCTCCAAAGTTTTCGAAATGGCTTAGAATTTAGCAAATTTCGAAATACTTTGGATCTTTTAAACTAAAAATGCGGAGTTAAAATACCAAGTTTATCTCCTGTTTTAGGTATCTTCGCGGAGCTTATAGTCTTCGCTTTCAGTGAAATGAGTAATTGCTTCATTAATTACTCTGATTTTCTGCGCCGAATACCAAGCGATAGAAATCCTGTTTAAATAGAGCTCCCGGGTCGTCTTCTTCTTCATTCCACCCGAAGAATTTCTGAAAGTCCAAAGCTCAAGTGACTCCGGCAACAGAGCAACTTATGTTGACGAATGATCTTCAACTGATCTTCGTTCAATTCTCCATGGATTTTCATCATTAGGATGTCGCTCCAGAAGAGCATGGCTTCGTGCACAGTGGCCGGCGTTAATGGCAGCGGCCATGGAAGTAAACGCGATGGCGAACCAGTCTATGCAGCATCTTTCGAAGGTAAAAACCTCAACTCTTGGTCTTTTAAGAACCATTCTGAGATATTTTGGCTCAGTTTAATTCTGCCAATTGCTTGTCTTGTCGGCGAGATCGCCGTTCTCCGGCCGTAAGGCTTGAAGGAGAAGGAGAAGTCAGAGAGGAACTATGATCTTTCTCTACACGAAGTTATCGCGTCATCCCTGCGTTTGAAACGCGGGGCTTATCTGACCAGCAGTCGTGATGAATCTGCGAGGCTATCTTTGATTAGCAGTCGCGATGAATCTGCGAGGCTATCTTTGATTTAGCAGTCGCGTCATGTCACGAGGCTATGAAAAAGAAGGAAACAACAGAGAGAAACTCTGTCCTTCCTTTACGCGAAGTTATCGCGTCATCCTCTGCGTTTAAAGTGCGAGGCTATTTCTTCAACATCACGCGGAGTTAGTTTGGCTCCGCGTTTTCACACTTTTAGAAACTCTGTTCCTTTTGCAGTAAGTCTGATCCTTTCTGAAGAGGAGTGTATGCGGGTCCATCGATCTTCATCAGCAAAAGTAACTCTAAGGAAGCCAGAAGCATATGCTTTACAACATAGTTGCAGGTTTCAAGCTTTGGCTCCGAGAGATAAACTTTTGAAGGAGCTGCAAGCTCAAGTAAGGACTTGCAGCACTTCCCTTTCCTCTCGTGCTTCATTTCAGATCACAGATCCAAATTGACATTTGCCGAGGAGATCTTTTGCATGTGAACCAGGGAACTGAGCTTCAATACCCCGTAGAGAAATCTCAGATGACAGATCCAAGTTGACATTTGCATAGGAGATTTTTTGCACGTGAACCAGGGAACTGAGCTTCAACACCCCGTAGAGAAATCTCACCGATAGGTTATTGATGAATCGATCATGTAAAAGCTTTTGGGAGAGCTATACTCCCTCTTTGTAATTTTTTTACTCCATGAATAAAGGCAAATTATTTTCCTCTCTATCTGTTGGCTTCAAAACAAATTTGCTTGCACAACAAACAGATGGTTAATAATTTTGGTAAAATAATCTAAGGCTCTTCTGCGTAACTTAGATTATTAACGCCAAGATGATCGAGTAAGGATCCTTTAACTTAGATGGAAGTGCCCAATTGCACTCGCCAAAAATCCAAGTTTTCATAGGAAACGCGAACCTAAAATGCCCAGTTAACCTCGCGTTTTGCGGAATTATGCGGAGTTAAAATAGCTTCGCGTTTTCCCCAACATCACGTGGGGTTATCTGCTCCGTGTTTCGGGGAGTAACTGACCAGTCATTTTCTCTGAAATCCACGCCGAACTCCAAGAGGCGGTTTCCCTCATTTAAACGAAATTTCTATCTCTTTTCTTCTCACTTTACTTGAGAATTTTCCAGAGATCTCAGAAGCTTAGGCGATCAGAGCTCAGGCGACCCGAGCGTTCTCCGACCAATTTTCTCCAAATTCCCGTCGATTTTCTTCAACTTTTGAGAAATAGCGCCCAAGACTCGTGCTACTTCTCGCGCAGCTCCATCATCGGCGGCCGGTGCAAGTAGTGGTGGCAGCGGCTATGGCGGCGACGCGCCAGCCCACATTTCGCCTATTGGAGGTAAAAACTTCTCTATCGAGACTCTTTAAGAGACTTTAGAGTGATTTGGTTTGACTCTAAACGGTTAATCACTTCTTTCATCGGCGAGATCGCCGTACTCCAGCCGTATGGCTTTGGAGAAGAAGAAAAGCCTCTGGCTTTCTTCTCACGCGAAGTTATCGTGTCATCTCTACGCTTAAAACGCGGGGCTATGAAAAAGGAAGGAAATGGCCGAGAGAAACTCTGTTCTTCCTTTGCGCGAAGTTATCACGTCATCCTCTGCGTTCTGAAATGCAAGGCTATGAAAAAGGAAGGAAATAGCAGAGAGAAACTCTATTCTTCCTTTACGCGAAGTTATCGCGTCATCCCTGCCCTTAAAACGGGGGGCTATGAAAAAGGAAGGAAATGGCAGAGAGAAACTCTGTTCTTCCTCCACGCGAAGTTATCGCGTCATCCCTGCGCTTAAAACGCGGGGCTATGAAAAAGGAAGGAAATGGCAGAGAGAAACTCTGTTCTTCCTTTGCGCGAAGTTATCCCGTCATCCTCTGCGTTCTGAAACGCGAGGCTATTTGAAGTAGCTGTCGCGCTTGAAATGCGAGGCTATCTCTTCTGCGCAGTCTAATTTTTAGCTTCGCGCGGAGTTACTTTTAGCTTCGCGCGTTCTAATTTTTAGCTTCGCGCTTCCATACTTAGAAAAATTTCTGTTTTGCTGAGAACTTTTCTAACTCTGCTTTCTTCTTTTGTGCAGTAGGGTATTCGATGGAATCCTTTCCTCATAGGAACTACTTTGGCTTTGTTGGGGGTTCTGATCCCTCTGGCCAATTTCGTTTCACCACGATCCTGGCCTCATATAAGCCAGACCCGAAGGAGCACAAGGAGAAATTGATCAAGTATCACCCCACTACTACGCGAGAGATTATAACTGACGTAGTCTTTGAAACTGTAAATAGAGAGGCGATGGAGAAGCCCGCATTCGTCTTTGGAGATCAGATGGATCAATCAGATGAGATCCTCTTTGAAGAGGAGTGTGAATGGCTCTACAATTCGGGCGAAGTTTTGATGTTCCTGCCCAGAATGGATCGTGGCTATCCCCTGGTTTATCTTCAGCGACTGGCGATGCCTCGAGAGTTAAAGTGGGGACTAACTCAAGAGCAAGATGGCGTCCCAACAGGCAAATTTGGTGCACAAGGGGTTTATCAAGATGGTTCCCCCAGATGCATTATTGGTTTGCTTCTAGGCCGATTTGGCAAGGAGCTCCCAGTAGGAGAAATCCCATCCCGTGCGCGAACTTTCCTAACTGAGTTCCTGACAAGAGATGGTTAATACCCGGCTAGTGATTTCAGAATGCCTGGCTGGGTCTACTCCTCTAGCAATATGTGGTGGGTCCGCCTTGTTCAGTACATGTTGGATTCCGACGAGCCCATTTTAGAGGACATTGGCTTATACAAAGCCATCAGAAATGTCCAGTTCGGATTCTCCCAGAGTGCTTATCACTTCTTCTACCTCTTGGAGATGTACAACTCTGAGACTTGTACTCTCTTTACACCAGTGGGTGAGCTAGGGTTCGCTCTCCTCGAGATGTTCGAGGTTTCCGGGCTTTCCATGGGTGAAGTCCCCTACGAAGAATACATCCCTTCCACCGAAGAGTTAAACATGTTGATGACTAAGGATGAATGTGTTTATGCCACGTACTGGGAGATGATGTGCCATTATCGTATCTGCGCTGACCTGGCAGGTGCGCGTAATCATGGTATTGGCCACAAGAAATGGGCCGAGTACCTCTTTGCCAACTTGAATTCCAAGGATAGCTCGGCAACTATCCATGGCCATCCTCCTGTCCCTATCTCAGAGATCGATCAACGTGTAGCCAGGGGTCATTACCGTTTGTATTATACCACGGAATCCAATGAGAATGGATACGGTCCCGGCACTTCATTCAAGAGCTACCACTATCAAGCTCAGTTTCCGGTCTCCAACAGAAGTCTCATTGCCAGGTTTTTGATGCTGTGGCTAAAGAGATGCGTCGTGCCGTCATTGCCCAAGGAGGCAATTGCGATGACCGTGGTATATCTAGCGGTTCTTCTTGCATATGGCCGACCCCTTGGACTTCTTCCCGCCATGGTGTGTAATTTACAGCATGGGCTGCGGGCGCTTTGTCATGATTTCCTTCCCACTGATAAAGTTAAGGGGAAAGGAAAGGGCAAGTTGAAAGAGGCTGCCCTACCAAAGACTTTGAACCCTAGGGTGGAGCTGCCCTACACCTACTTGATGGCGTGGCTCATCTTGCACTGTCCTTCTTAGATGAGTGCACCAGAACGCCGTTCAGGTGAAAAGTGTTTCTTTGTGGCGCTATATGAACGCTCTTCATGGAAGCACAATTATATGTCTCAAATTTGGAAGACTCTTCGTAGCTTTCAGAATTACGAGATCTTCCGGTGTTTCCCTGACTTTCCCGGCGGGGGATATGGACTAAGACTGAAGGATGCTGTGGGAGCAGATAATTTTACTGCTTTATCTGCGGGAGCATTCTGGTGGCTCCTCAACATCCGACCTGGGCACTTGGTATATCGGCGAGATGCCAAGTGTCTGATTGAGCCGTACACTCCAAGTCACTTTGCCCGCCAGTTTGGATATTCCCAACTCTATGTGGGTAATCCGAATAGAAATCTTGCCTATGAGGGGAATTTGTATGAGGGAGCCCGCAGATGGTTTCACTTTGCAGCTGGCAGAACTGAAGCTGAATTCTCCCTGCCCCAAAAAATGCCAGAATTGGCCACAATACTCTGCTTTTGCACCTGGTTCAGAATTGTGAATGCCGATGTGCCTCATTTCTCTCTAAACCGGAGTTGTTGCAAGGAGATTGAGGCTTTCTACATTAGCCGCCAGGGTGCTTCGAGGGTAAGAAAATGGAAGAATTCCTTGGCGCCGCGGCTGAGCCCTCAGACGTCAGCAGGTCTGACGATGATGATGGCGATGATGATGACAATACTGGTGCTGGAGGAGCTCCTCAGCCTGTTGCCACTCGTCCCCGGAGTCCAACTCTCAAACGCCACGGTGCCTTAAAGAGAAGGCCTGGTAAAAAGCAGAAGTTGGCTCAGAAAACTTTGATAGCCCCCGAAGAAGTGGCTATCAAACTTGCTTCAGATCTACTAGCTTCAGCTCTGCCCTCAGCGCAGGCAGGGAAGGATGAACCTACTAGGGCTTCAAGTGTTCTCGAGGTTTCGGCTCCTCCGACCGTAGAGCCCGTTGCACAACCTGTGGCACAACCTTTGGGTAGCGAGATGGGTACGCTGCTAGAAACGACGGCAGCTCCCCCTTCAAGTCCGACAACCGGACTTGTATCTCCAGGTATGGCTCTTGATGTTTTATCTTTTATCTGTTACTTTTTTTACTGTAACACCACTTTTCTTGTTTCCTGAAATGCAGGTGGTCAACTCCTCTCGCCAATGCATTCAACTACTCAGGCGGAGTCTGACGAGAGAGTAGACCGTTCGGGGGCTGGTAGCTCTACAAGTGAATTTAACGCTGACTATTCCACACTGGCTCCTGCCTCTGTTCCCTCTTCAATTCCCCCCATTGATGAACTCGGGAGTGATGA
This sequence comes from Dracaena cambodiana, assembly GCA_036321105.1. NCBI lineage: Eukaryota > Viridiplantae > Streptophyta > Magnoliopsida > Asparagales > Asparagaceae > Dracaena > Dracaena cambodiana. Next base: position 4,210,420 of record JAYEPQ010000007.1, read on the forward strand.
GAGAACAGAAGTTATTATTGCAGCTGCTGCTAAAGAGGCCACCCCGTCTCCTAGTATGCCATCTCCAACACCACCAGTATGCTCCACTGAGACTTTTCTAATGGTTGTTGGTGTGCCTTCCGTCTCTCAGTCAATGATTTTAATATCATCTATTATCGTGGCTGCTGAGACACCTGCAACTCCTCCGGCTCCAAGTCTTCCAACAGAGGAGGAAGATAATTTGAAGTTCTCGTTCGAAGACGCTTCTCCCACCGGAGGAGCTTCGGGAGAAGATATCCCGTCTTCTACTCCTGTTGACGGGGTTACCCAAGTGACCGATATTGGCGATGCTTCTCTTAGGGCCCCTAGCTCTTCCAGATCTGCACTGGCTTTATTGGTTCCCTATATCCTGAATTTGGTGCAGGGACGGGCTTCTTCTTCTCCAACTCCGGTAGCTACTATTCCACTGCCCGCGACATCTTCCTTGGCATTACCTGCTTTGCCTGCTGACACTGCCAATCCTCTTGAAGAGCTTTTCAACTTCAGTGTCACCGATTTCATGCGTTTGCTAAGGAGGTGCATCGAGATGATCCTTGCTGGCCAAGATTTCTTCAGCTTCGCACGCCCAATGTTATCCCGCCATCTGGATAATATTGAAGGAGTTGGAGGTCAAGATCGAGCAGCTCCTTACCGGGCCTGCCTTGCAGTCTTAGAAGAGCAGGTGACCACTCTATACACACTCTGTCAGGCAGATGTGGAGGTGATCACCGAGATAGAATTGACGCGGCTTCGGACAGAATCAATATCTCATAGAAATGCTTTGAGACTGCAGGAAAAAAGATGGTCTCAGGAGCTGACAGAACTCCAGGCTAGCCGGGAATCCATTCTTGGAGATCTAAGGAGGGTGGACTCTGAAATTGGGGAGAGTCAGGCTGCCATCTCTAGAGCCCAGAAGACCATTGCCAGGGCTCGGGCCGTCTTGATAGATAATGAGCTCCGATTGGGGGAGTCTGTCAAGAAGCGGAAAACGTTGCTTCTCCAATAGGGACAGGTTGAGCAGGAGGAGTCAGCCAGAAATCGCGCCATTGAAGAGTCTCGTCCGCAACAACTTGCAATAAGTGACGATGAGTTACGTAGACAGGCTCAACACACCGTGGAGGCATCTCATCGTCGAAATTTGGACGAGACGATAAACAAATTGAAACTCCTGCGAGACCCATAGTTTGCTTTCTTTATTCTTTTATTTTTTTTCTGTAATAAGAACTCCATAATAGGAGAGAGAGAATTTTTGACGATTCTTTGTGATTCTTTTTGTACCTTCATCTTTTTAATAAAGATGACTCTTTTGACTCTTTTATTTATCGGCTTCAAAACAGATTTGCTTGCTCAACAAATAACCTATCGTCAAAATGATTTATCTCTCGGTATCGTTCATGCACAATTTTTCGAACCATACTGTCAGGGTTTATGGGATTTTTAGCAAACCCCCAGCTATCAACGGATTTGATTAGCCTTTACCAACTACCGTTTGAGTTGGACTAGCCATGTTATTCCCCTCAACATGGTGAGTTATCGAAGATTTCGTTTGGGCTTAAATGCCAAACTTTTCCTCTTCCTTTTACCTTATCGGTATTGGGTAATTCATGCTTTTTACCCCCAGCATGAAGTGACGAGAAACTAGTTCTCTCCCCATTGCCTGTTGGCGCTGGGTAATTTGTACCTTCTAGGTTAGAGGCGCTCAACTGCGCATGCCTAAAAAGAAATATTGGACGTTGTTCAAGGCTCTCTCGCGTAACTTGAACTGGGCACACCAAATTTAGGTCAGAGGCGCTCAATCGCGCATGCCTAAAGAAAGACTGGAGGTTGCTCAAACTTGAGAGCTAAACACACTAGGTTTAGGTCAGAGGCGCCAAACTGCGCATGCCTAAGAAAAGACTGGAGGTGGTTCAAACTTGAGAACCAAATAGGAGGCGGTTCAAGGCTCTCTCGCGTAACTTGAGCTGGGCACACCTGGGTTAAAATTGCCAGAATAGAAGAAGTCTAAGTGCTCATCTGCGTAACTTGGATAAATTGGAGGTTTTATACTCCCAGAGATATTAAGCATAGTATTTCTTCAAAAATTTGCCATTGATCGGCATCATCATCCTATCGTCGTTTTGATTCATCAAGCGATAAGCTCCACTGGAGTACACTGTCTCCACAATGAATGGTCCTTCCCACTTTGGTTCAAATTTACCCTTAGTCTTGTGAGTCAGTATCATTGGCCTTTTAACAGTCAGAACCAAGTCTCCTTGTTTAAAGGTCCTTGGTTTAACGTTCTTATTGAACGTTTGAGAAATTTGGGCCTGATACAACTCAATTTGTTGTTGAGCCCTGAGACGCTTTTCATTCAACGCCTCTAGTTCTTGCAATCTTTACTGATGGCGCTCTTCTGTCATCATCTTTGTGGCTAATGCCACTCTTAATGAAGGAATCTGAATTTTAAGAGGCAAGACAGTCTCGCTTCCATAGACCAAAGAGAACGGAGTAGCTTTTGTAGGGGTGCGAACAGTGGTGCGATAAGCCCACAGGCATTCTCCTAACTTTTCATCCCAATCTAGTTTATTAGAAGAAACGAACTTCCGAAGGAGTTTAATAATCGTCTTGTTGAAGGCTTCGGCCAACCCATTAGCTGTGGGGTTATATGGCGTCGAAGCAATATCTTTGATTATGAACTTATTGCAGAATCTGAAGAATTCCTGACTGATAAATTGCGAACCATTATCATGAATAATCCGTCGGGGGACGCCGAAACGGTAAATGACATGATGCTTGACGAACTTGATCACATCTGTCGTTTTCACCTCTTTCATGGGCACGGCTTCGGCTCACTGTGAAAAATAATCGGTTATTGCAAGAATAAACCGATATCCTTTGGATGACGGGGGAGTTATAGGCCCCACAATATCCATCCCCCATGCTTCAAATGGCCAACTTGCTACCGTATTGTGCAAGTATTCTTGTGGTTGATGAATAAAATTGGTATGTATTTTGCATGCATGGCACCGTTTAGCGTATGTCATTGCTTCCGAGATCATGTTCGGCCAGTAGTATCCGAGCCTTCTTATACGGTCTCCAAGTTTTGGATCGGGCTGATGAGCTCCACATACTCCATTGTGTGTTTCTTTTAGCACTTCTTCTGCTTCTGCTTTTGATATGCAGCGTAGTAGCAGACCACCTCTTGACTTTCTATATAAAGTCTGAAGCTTATGGTCATAATAAAATCTTTGGGCCTTCCTCTTTATTGAGGTGGCTTCCTTAGGGTCTTCTATTAATAACCCATGTAAAGCATAATCCACAAATGGAAATCGCCAATCATGGGGTTCCAGGGCCAAGCCTGTCTGGCATACTTCTTTATTTTGAAGAACAGTATCTGGATGGAGAAGCTCTCTGCTTCCAATGGTGATACTTTTAGCCTCACCTGGCGGGATCGCCAATGTTGCTGCTAATGCGGCAAGGGCATCTGCATATACGTTCTTATTCTGAGATATATGATAAATGTAGCATTGTTCAAAGTAGCCTGCCAATTCAATGGCTAGCTGATGATAGGGGATGAGGGCTTCATGTCTGACTTCATATTCAACCGTCATCTGATTGACGATGAGTTTAGAGTCTCCATATGCTTCTAAATAATTCACCCCCAGTTGCAGAGCCATTTTTAGGCCGATAATTAGTGCGTTGTATTCCGCCACGTTATTTGTGCACGGTTCTGTCAATGAATAACCGTTAGGAAGTATATATTTATGTGGGGAGATAAGCACAACCTCCACTCCAGCAGCAGATCGTCTGGCAGTACCATCAAAGAATATTTGCCATGGTTGCTCTTTGTTAACTGTGTTGACCCCTGACGTCTGTTTGGTATTAGACCGAATTAGATGATCTGCAAGAAAATTGGTTATTGCCTGTCCCTTCGTTGCTTTTTGAGGAACGAAGTGTATGTCATAGGGCGACAGTAGTAAGGCCCATTTTGCCAATCGGCCATTTAAGGATCCCGATTTTGTCATCAGAATTTTCAGGGGATTAACCCGTGATATGACGTGAATTGTTTGCCCGGAAAGATAGTGTCGCATTTTCTGAATAGCGAACACTAGGGCTAAACATTCCTTTTCAATTGAGGTATACCGTTGTTCGGTCCCAATCATTATCCTGCTTAGATAATAGAGGGCATGTTCATGACCGTGCTCATTATATTGAGCGAGTAATGCTCCTAAGGCATTATCCATGGCCCTTACATATATAAGGAAGGGTTGCCCAGGGACCGGCGCCATAAGAACGGGAGATTTTGTGAGCTATTCTTTAAGGTCATCAAAGGCCCGTTGACATGCCTCATCCCATACAAAAGAAACTCCCTTCTTCATAAGCCGAGAGAACGGCTGACATCGCTCTGATAGGTTGGAAATGAAGCGCCGAATATATGCGAGCTTTCCTTGTAACCCCCTCAATTCTTTAAGATTGTGGGGAGGTGACATCTCGCTAATTGCTTTCACCTTTTCATGGTCGAGAAAGATTCCTTTTGAAGTTATAATGAATCCAAGGAATTTCCCACTGGACACCCCCATGAATGACTTAGTGGGATTCATCTTCAAATGATGTTTTCTCATGAGATCGAAGACCGTTCTTAAATCTTGAAGGTGGTCTTCTTTATCCTTGCTTTTGACCGCCAAGTCGTCCATATAACACTCTACTATCTTGCGTAGGTGCTCTTTGAATATAGTGCTCATTGCTCGTTGATAAGTGGCACCGGCGTTCTTCAATCCAAACGGCATCACCGTGTAACAGTATACCCCCAGCGGCGTTCTGAAAGCTGTATGCTTTTCATCATCTGGGTGTATCTTAATTTGGTTATATCCTTAGAAGCCATCCATAAAGGACATCCTCTCATAACCACAAGTGTTATCTATCATCACGTCGGTGATGGGAAGTGGAAACTCATCCTTGGGACATGCAGCATTGAGATCCCGAAAATCGATGCAAATCGAATTTTGCCGTTCTTTTTACGAACTGGCACTATATTAGCCACCAAATCAGGATGTTGTTCCTCACGGATAAATCCGTACTTTATAAGTTTGTTGACCTCAGCAACTATTGCCTCCATCAACTCTGGTCGAAGACGCCTCTGTTGTTTTTTAACAGGTTTGACATCTTCTTTTATATTCAACCGGTATGTGGCAATTTGAGGGTCAAGACAGGGCATGTCTTCATAACTCCATGCGAACACGTCTATATACTCTTTAATGAGAGATATAAACTCCTCCTTTTCTAAGGAAGTTAGCGTGTCGCTTATAAATATGGGCTTCGGATTTTCATCCGTTCCCATATTGACTTGAATCAATTTATCTTCGGTGGGAGGGTCACACTGTTCAAAGCGAATATCCCAGAGAGTGTCCATATGCTTAGCCCAGGAATCATCCTGGACATCAATTGGTTCCTCGTCGCTTTCCGGTGCGGCTGAAACCATATTGGCTGTTAATGATTGAAACCAAGCACCGGTGCTTAAATCCGAATCATGGTCGGGTGAAGATGTATCTTCTTTAGCCGAAGAACTCTCTTCATCCTTGGGCGGTGATGAGGGTGGAGTAGATACATAACCTAACCCCCTGCGAGTCTTCTGATAATAATCAGGGCTCTTTCCTCTTGGTCTGAACGAGGGTATAAGGTTCCGTCGTCCTTTTCCAAAGTTCAATCCCGGTTTCTGGGTAAAATTATAGCCCATCTTCTCCATCATCTGCTGGGATTTTTGTTCATACAGATGAAATTGGGGTGATGTTTGCTCATCACTTTCACTGCTTTGTTTTTGCCGAGGTGACGTAATTACCCTGTCGAACATAATCGGCTTTTGGGATCCTCTCCGAGGAGGCACTTCAAAGTAGTGACCTTTTTTCTCAGCTATTTTAGACCGAGAGAGGAGGGATGACCTAAGTGGCAAATGGTATGCTGCCAGAACTTCAAGTTCGGATAGGCCATCCACTTCAGTGGAAGTACAAGAGGGTTCAGACTCAGTAGCTACAGCATGCTCGTAGACTAATTTTATGTATTCATTAATAACCCATTCACTCTCTATTACATCCACTATATTATCAAGACTTAAACTAAAATCTAGGTGAGGGTTGAATTTGTAATCGCCCCACACATCTTCTCCAGGAAGTTCGTACTCAATGTCGGCTTCATTGCCACTGTCATCGGGCTTTGGAGGTTTGGTAGGATCGTCATTGGAGACTTCATGGGTTGGTTTATAGAGTGCAGCATCTGTGAAGTAATTCTCCAATCCTTTGAATGGTTGTCTATCGGCAATTAGTGTTCGGACCTCTCCTTCCTCATCGCAATATTTCATGCATTGGTGAAGAGTCGATGGGACTATCATGTGAGGGTGGATCCACGGCCGCCCCAACAAAATGTTGTATGAGGTATCTGCATCAATGACGTAGCATGTAGCTTCCGTCCTCAAATCCCTAATCTGACATCGGAGTCGGGTCTTTCTGAGGGGACGGCTATCATTGGCATTAAACTCGTATATCACTGTATTGGTTGGTGTCAGGCGATGGAGGGAAATTCCTAACAGCTGCACCAACCTTCTGGGCATGACACTTAGTGCAGAACCCGGATCAATCTGAATTCAGTCCACTTTCGTGGATTCGACATATCCGGTGAAATATAAAGGCCTGTTATGCTTTATATTCCTCACCTGTATATCTTTAGGAGAAAAGATAATCTGTGGGACTTGCCTCCTTACTTGATGACAGTGGGGGCAAGGATCCTATTCTTCATTGGTCGGCTCGACTATCTGAGCTAAGAATGACTCAGAGTCTGCCAAGGCTTCTCTTAGCGCTTCACATATCGATTTTGACAACCTCAATAATTCGTAAAGCGTTACTCGTGCTGGAATATTGGCCAGCTGAGTAATTATGTCAAATTTGAAGGTGGGCTCCTTATCTCCTTCATCTCTGACAGGCTTCCTCTGAAAACGAAGTCCTTTCTGGTTTGCAGGTTTTGTAAGTTCTGCATAGATATCTTTCGGATCCACTCTATTGTAGTCCCTAAGATATGTCTTCCCGGATCGGGTGCCGGAAGGGCCTGCCCCATCTTGATGGGTGGTCATAGTTTCGGGCTCTTCTTCAGAATCTGTGAAGGTTCCCGAAGCTATATATTCTTCTTTTATATCAGCGGAAATGACATTAATAGTCCGACTTTTCCTTTGACTTCCTGTAGTAGTCCACTGCTCGTCTTCTAGCAAATCGGGGTGAACCCACATACCTTCCCCTCTTTGGGTCATTACAAGGACAAGTCCTTCTTGGACTTTGTTGTGAGGATCAAGATTTTTTGTAACCGTCTTACCCTTTGGGATTGGGGTCACTCCTGCAGGGAACTCATGGGTTCCAACCACTATAGTTGCCATATTGGCAGTGACCTTCTTCTGCTCTTCCTTAAGCATCAGAACTCCAGCCTCTATTAGCGATCCTGTTCTTAAGGGAAAAACAATCCCTAGTAGGGTGCCCAACATTTCGGTGATAGAGACAGTAGTTAGGGTCTTTAGTCTTGCCAGCGTCTTCTGGCTTCTTATTCTCCGGAAGTTTCAGCATTCCCTTCTTCTGGAGCAGGTGAAAGAGGATAGGTGTCTGTTCTGCTTTGAAAATATAATTTCTTTCCTGCTGCGGTCTATTTTGCCTTGAGCCTTACTGGTTTTGGGGCTTCGGCTGAGGGCTGGTTTCTGAGGAGCAGCTTCTAATGCCATCACTGCTTTTCCTTTATTCTTATTGCTATTATTTTGGGTATATGACTTACTACCCCCAGCACTTCTCGATCCGCGGGATTCTTTAACTCGACGAATCAAGTCCTCAGCTTGCTCTCCTTGCTTGAGCAAATCCCTCCATGTCTTAGACTCTACAGCCCCCATTTTTAGGAGTACATTGGTCTTAAGATTGTGTCGACAAGTTTCGACTAGAGTTTCCTGGATCATTCCGTGTTTGCAATGCACGGACTTCTCCTGGAACCTTTCTATGAAATCTTTGACCGTTTCTTGTTCCCCTTGTCTAGTTGCAAGGAGGGAATGAACCGTAATCTCGGTATCATCCTCGAAGAAACGTGCGAGAAATGATCTCTCAACATCTAACCAGGTATTGATAGTACTTGGGGGCAGCTACATGAACCAAGTAAAAGCAGGCCCTCGCAAAGTGCTTGCGAATATTTTAGTCATAATTGGGTCATTACCCATCAGATGTCCTGCTTGGGACAGGAAATAATAAATATGCTGACTGGGCGATCCCTTCCCGTCATATGACTCTAATTTGAGCGGCTTATACTTTGGAGGATATGGCACCATGTCCCACTCAGGTGGATATGGTCTTGACACTCCTGATTCTTTCAGCTCTTTTTTATGCATCAGCGCTTCGAGCTGACTTTGTAGCTTTTCTATCTTCTCATCATTAGGATTATGAAAAGAAAATCTATCCTCCTCGTCGTGCATCGAGTGGACTTTCTCTTCTTTCTCTTCTTCGTTTACTTTAATGAACGGAGTTTCTTTGCTCTTCTTAGCGCTATCTTCAACGAATTTTAAGAGTAGCATCTTAAGATCTTCAATCGTCTTCTGTTGCTCTCGAATCATTCTTTCTTGAGCTTCAAATCTTTGATTGACGTCATCAGATTTATCCACCATGTGTGATGCTGACTTTTGTAGCCGAGATGACGCGGAGGAACGAAGTGAAACTATAGCCGAATTATCGCTGTCATCGTCATAAGAACCCATTGCAAGCCTCTTATAATTCCGAGGCGGAATGGCTCCTGACTTTAGTCGAGTGATACGAGGAGGTTCTTCATCACTTGATTTCAAATCATCATCCATCTCTACAATCTTCTTCCCTTTTCCCACCATGTTAGAGGTTACAGCTCTCCATTGTCTTAGGGAAGTAGTCTTTGGTTTCTTTGTAGGGTTCTTGTCTGACTCGGTTAACTGATTAAACACAGATTCCCTGCTCTTGCTGCAGCCACAGTTGTCCATTACAGCGGACACTGCTGTCATAAGCCGCTGGCAGTGACAAACAGGTTCAGCTTGAAGTTGCTTTATGCCTCTCTTTTTGAATAGATGCTCCCTGAGATCAGTGCCTTTAACCATGGAATCATGAGGTCCATCTGACTTTTGAGAGGATCTAGGAACCTACTGAAGCTTCTTCGACTGATCAACCCTGACTCTGGAATCGGATTGATCCTCGCGGGGCTTAGGAGTAGCCTCGTGCTTCATATTGCGAACTTGAAGAGCAGCTTCGCGCTTAGCATCGCAAGCATGAAGAGTAGCCCCGTGCTTAGTGTCGCGAGCCTGAAGAGTAGCTCCGCACTTTTCCACGCTAGCATTGCGTTTTATGCTGGCTTGGCGTGTTTTCAGAAGTTTCTCTTCCGTAATCCTAGCCTCGCGTGCGAACAAAATTCCTATATGCTGGCTTACTCTTGTGGTTATCACATGTCATAACTTCTCGTCTCGTGCGATTTCTTCGACTGACAACAATATGCTAATCATCCTCACATCTCTCGCGAGTGTCATAAGTCTTGCGTTTCTCGCAAGCAGCCTCGCGCTTCTCGCTTGGCTTAGTATTAGCCTCGTTTGGAGAATCACACACTGGCTTTACAGAATTTTTATACTCGCGTGACTCGCTAGTGTCAAGTATTTTGCGACTAGCGCAAATCTTACTGGCTTCGCGTCTCTCGCTAGGCTCAGCAGTAGCCTTGCGTGGAAAATCACACGCTGGCTTTAAAGAATTTTCATACTCGCATCTCTAGCGAGTGTTAAGTATTTTGCGACTAGCACAAATCTTTCTGGCTTCGCGTTTCTCGCTAGGCTCAGTAATAGCCTCGCGTGGAATATCACACGCTGGCTTTTCCTTGCTTTTAAGGCAAGTTGTATCTTCGCATTTAATGCGGTAGAGACTGGTTTCGTAGGTAGCGCGAGTCAGTTTGCGAGGGACCATAGCCTCGCGTCCTCTGGTATTAGCTCCGCGTCCAAGGCGGGCTCTGAGGGCTCTATGTCTCGCTCTCCGGTTCCTGTTTCGGAGTTGGGTTCTGGTCAATCGAGTCTCCATGTCTTCTTCTGCAGTCGGAAGCTCATCCTCGGTTAGGATTTCTTATGTGAACTCTGGTCCTATAGCCGCAGTCTCCAAAGATCCCCGTCTCTCGGTGGATACCTTTCTACCCGTCTCTCGGGCATTAGAGTACATGCAACGATAGTGCCGTGTCTCATCCAAGTCACCTGATCCAGAGGAGAGGAATCCTCATACTTGTGCTGGTCGATTTCAATAACCAGCGTGTCTACTTCGGATCCTATCTTATCAACATCCGATTGCGCCATGATCTCTTCATCAGTGAAAGAGATGACTCCCACTATGGTCGCAAGTTTGTTCGCCGCAAAAGTTGCTTTGCTTCCTTCCATCGAATTAGCTTAAATTACAATGAAAGAGAACAAGAGATATAAAGAACAAACGAGAGGATTTATATTTGTATCGCTCTCTTTTAAAATATGAACGTGGGATCTGTGTGGCGATGGGATCTATAATAGTTCCTTTGGAGGATCGGTACGTTGAAATCTTCTCTTTTAAAGATATCGGCCGACTATCTGTAGACGATCTTCTCGGTCTCTACTCTTCACGAATCCAAGGCTCTGTGCGTAACTTGAATTCTCTGAGATGCAGAGAGATGATCACAAAAGGTTTCAAGGCTCTCTCGCGTACTTGAATTGCCGAAGGATCAATTAAGCCGAAAAGGAGGAAGAAGAAGACCTCTGATCTCTGGTTTTGATTCGTTCAAGGCTCTCACGCGTACTTGAACTTCACCAAAACTTCCAAAAGATCCAAACAAGCTCCGAAAAGAAGAACCTCTCCTAGGGTTTCACCAGGATGGTATTTATAGCCCCAGGAAGATTTGAGAGAGTTTCTATCTGAATAGAATTTGCTCTCATCAAGGATTCCAATCAAATATTTAATATTGATTTAAATCTCTTGATTTAGAATTCTGATTAGACTTAATTTGGGTAACTGGATAAGCCCAAATCATAATCTCAATCAATTTAAGATTCTGGTTATCTTCTCACGCGGAACTAACGCGGAGCTAAATAACCAAAAATGCGGAGCTAACGCGGAGCTATCAACATCTCTGCGTTTTACTCAAACGCGGGGCTAAAAATAGTCAAACGCGGAGCTATAGAATTATCTCCGCGTTCTGTTGTGGAAAATCCTTTTTACTTAGAAATTTTCACTGCCAACAATAGTATTTCTTTAAAAATTTGCCATTGATCGGCATCATCATCCTGTCACCATTTTGGTTCATTAAGCGATAGGCTCCACTAGAGTATACCGTCTCCACGATGAACGGTCCTTCCCACTTGGGTTCAAATTTACCCTTAGTCTTGTAGGTTAGAATCATTGACTTTTTAAGTGCCAGAACCAAGTCTCCTTATTTAAAGGTTCTTGGTTTAACGTTCTTATAGAATGCTTGCGAGATTCGGGTTTGATACAACTCAATTTGTTGTTGAGTCCGGAGACGTTTTTCATTCAATGCTTCTAATTCTCGCAATCTTTGTTGATGGCGCTCTTCTGTCATCATCTTAGTGGCTAGGGTCACTCTGATGATATTTGGACTTCAAGAGGCAGGACGGCCTCACTTTCATAAACCAAGGAGAAATGGGTAGCTTTTGTGGAGTGAGAACGGTGGTGCGATAAGCCCACAAACATTCGCCTAACTTTTCATCCCAGTCCCGTTTGTTGGAAGAGTGAACTTCCGAAGGAGTTTGATAATAGTCTTATTAAAGGCCTCGGCCAATCCATTTGCAGCGGGATTGTATGGCGTTGAAGCAATATCCTTGATTATGAACTTATCACAGAAACTTGAGAACCCCTGACTGATGAGTTGCGGTCCATTATCATGAATGATTCTTCAGGGGATGCCGAAGCGATAAATGACATGATACTTAACAAACTTAATCGCATCCGTTGTTTTTACTTCTCTCATGGGCATGGCTTCGGCCCACCTTGAAAAATAATCGGTTATTGCGAGAATAAACCGATGTCCTCTGGATGACGGGGGAGTTATCGGCCCTACAATATCCATTCCCTATACCTCAAATGGCCAATTAGCAACGGTACTGTGCAAGTATTCTGGGAGTTGATGGATAAAATTGGCATGTACTTGACATTCATGGCACCGTTTAGCGTATGCCATTGCTTCTGTATTCATCTTCGGCCAGTAGTATCCTAGCCTTCTTATGCGGTCCCCGAGTTTTGGACCGGGCTTGTGAGCTCCACACACTCCATCATGTGTTTTTTTTAGCACTTCATCTGCTTCTGCTTTTGATAAGTGGCGTAGTAGAAGACCATCACTTGACTTTCTATATAAAGTTTGAAATGTATGATCATAGTAAAATCTTGGGGCCTTCCTCTTTAACGAGGTGGCTTCCTTTGGATCCTCTGACAGCATCCCATATAAGGCATAATCCACAAACAGAAATCATCAATCATGGGGTTTCAGAGTTAAGCCTGTCTGGCACACCTCTTTAGTTTGGAATACCGTATCTGGATGGAAGAGTTCTATGATATCAATAGTGATGCTTTTAGCTTCACCCAGCGGGATCGCCAATGTTGCAGCTAGTGCGGTAGGAGCATCTGCATAGACGTTCTCATTTCAAGATATGTGATATATATAAAACTGTTCAGAATATCCTGCTAGCTCAATGGCTAGCTGACGATAGGGGACGAGGGCTTCATGTCTGACTTCATATTTTCCTGTCATCTGGTTGACAATGAGCTTAGAGTCTCCATATGTCTCAAGATGGTTCACCCCCAGTTACAGAGCCATTTTTTAACCAATAATGAGCGTTGTATTCCGCCACATTGTTCGTACACGGCTCTGTTAATGAGTAACCATTAGGCAATATGTGTTTATGTGGGGAGATCAGTACAACCCCACTCCAGCAGCAGATCGTCTGGCAGCACTATCAAAGAACATCTGCCATGGTTGTTCTTTGTTAGTGGTGTTAACCTCTAACGTCTATTTAGAGCTGGACCAAATTGGATGGTCTGGTAAGAAATCAGCGATTACTTGTCCTTTTATAGCTTTCTGAGGAACAAAGTATATATCATACGGTGACAGCAATAATGCCCATTTTGTCAATCGGCCATTTAAGAATCCTGGTCTTGTCATCAGGATTTTCAAGGGACTAACCCGTGAGATGACATGTATTGTTTGCCCTGAAAGATAGTGTCGCATTTTCTGAACAGTGAACACTAGGGCTAAACATTCCTTTTCAATCGGAGTATATCGATGCTCGGCCCTGATCATTGTCCGGCTTAAGTAATAAAAGGCATGTTCATGGTCGTGCTCATTATACTGAGCAAGTAATGCTCCCAACGCATTATCTATGGCCCTTACATACATGAGGAACGGTTGCCCAGGGACCGGTGCCATAAGAACAGGAGGTTTGGTAAGGTATTCTTTGAGATCATCAAATGTCTATTGACATGCCTCATCCCATACGAAGGAAACCCCTTTTTTCATAAATCTGGAGAATGGTTGGTATTGCCTTGATAGGTTGGAGATAAAGCACCGGATATAAGCTAGTTTTCCTTGTAACCCCCTCAATTCTTTAAGATTGCGGGGAGGCAGCATCTCATTGATCGCTTTTACTTTTTCAGGATCAAGGAAAATTCCTTCTGAGGTAATTACGAACCCAAGGAATTTCCCGCTGCGCACCCCCATGAAAGACTTGGCAGGGTTCATCTTCAAGTGATGTTTTTGCATAAGATCGAAGACTGTTTTTAAGTCATGAAGATGATCTTCTTTGTTCTTGCTTTTGACTGCTAAGTCATCCACGTAACATTCTACCAGTTTGCGCAGATATTTTTTAAATATAATGCTCATTGCACGTTGGTAGGTGACACCAACATTCTTTAGTCTGAAAGGCATTACTGTATAACAGTACACCCCTGCGGCGTCCTGAAAGCCGTGTGCTTTTTATCATCTGGGTACATTTTAATCTGGTTATAGCCTGAGAAGCCATCCATAAAGGACATCCTCTCATAACCGCAGGTGTTATCAATCATTATGTCGGTAATCGGGAGTGGAAACTCATCCTTAGGGCATGCAACATTTAGATCCTGAAAATCAATGCATATCCGGATCTTACCGTTCTTCTTACGAACCGGCACTATATTAGCCACCCAATCGGGATGTTGCTCTTCTCGGATAAATTCCAATTTTATGAGCTTATTAATTTCAGCGACTATTGCCTCCATCAGTTTCGGCCAAAAACGTCTCTGTTGTTACTTAACTGGCTTGGCATCTTCTTTGATATTTAGCCGGTGTGTGGCAATCTGAGAATCAAGACCGGGCATGTCTTCATAGCTCCATGCGAATACATCTATATACTCCTTGATAAGGGATATAAGTTCCTCCTTTTCCAGGGGAGTCAGTGTGTAGCTTATGAAAATGAATTTTGGGTTCTCTTCCATTCCCATATTAACTTGTACTAGTTTATCCTCTGTGGGCGGGTCACGCTGTTCAAAGCGGACATCCCAAAGAGTGTCCCTATGTTTAGCCCAGAAATCATCTTGAACATCAATTGGTTCTTCCTCGCTTTCCGGTACAGCTGAAACCATGTTTACTGTTATGGATTGAAACCAGGCACTGGTACTTAGATCCGAATCATGGTCGAGTGGATATAAGTCCTCTTTGGCCGAAAAGCTTTCTTCGTATCTGTGTGGTGATGAGGGAGGGGTAGATACATAGCCCAACCCCCTTCTAGTTCTCTGGTAATAGTCCAGGCTCTTCCCTCTTGGTCTAAATGAGAGTATGAGATTTTGTCGCTCTTTCCAAAGTTCAATCCCGATTTTTGGGTAAAATTATAACCCATCTTCTCCATCATTTGTCGAGATTTCTGTTCATATAAATGAAATTGAGGTGATATTTGTTCATCACTTTCACTACTTTGTCTTTGGTTAGGCAATGTGATCTCTTTGCTGAAGATAATCGGTTTATGCGATGCATATCGCGGTGGTACTCGAAGAAGTGATGTCGTCCTTTTGTTATTTTAGACCGTGAGATGAGAGACGACCTTATTGGCAAGTGATATGCCGCCAAAACTTCAAGTTCGGATAAGTCATCTGCCTCAGTGGATGTACAAGAAGGCTCAGACTCTGTAGCTACAGCAGGCTCAGACTCTGTAGCTACAGCAGGCTCGTAGACTAATTTTATATTTTCATTAATAATCCACTCATCCTCTGCTACATTGGCTACATTTTTATCAAAATTCATTTTAAGATTTATGCGAGGGTTAATTTTGTAATCACCCCCGTTATCCTCTTTCGGAGATTCATACTCAGTATCGCCCTCATTGCCGCTATCTTTGGGTTCTTGAGGCCTTTTACATTTATTGTTAGAGATTTCGTGGGCTGGCTTATAGAGCATAGCATCCGTGAAGTAGTTCTCTAATCCTTTGAATGACTGCCTACCTGTAACTAATGTCTGGACTTCTCCTTGATCATCGCAGTATCGCAGTATTTCATGCCCCAGTAAAATGTTTTAAGATATATCCGCGTCTATAACATAGCATGTAACTTCTGTCCTCAAATCTCCAATTTGACATCGGAGTCGGATTTTGCCAAGAGGACAACTATCATTAGCGTTAAACCCATATAGTAGTGTTTGTTGGTGTCAAACGATGAGGAGAGATTCCCAATAGCTGCATCATTCTTCTGGGAATAACGCTTAATGTAGACCCCGGATCGATTTGAATACGGTCCACCTTTGTTGATCTGATATATCCTGTGAAATATAAAGGTCTATTATACTTTATATTCCTTACCTGCATATCTTCCGGAGAGAAAGTAATCTGCAGGACCTGCCTCATCACTTGATGACATTGGGGGCAAGAATCTTGTTCTTGGTCAGCTGACTCGATAATCTGAGCTAGGAATGACTCAGAATTTGCCAAGGCCTCTCTTAACGCCTCGCGAGTTGATTTCAACAATCATAACAACTCACAAAGCGTGACTCGAGCTGGAATATTTGCCAGTTGAGTTATTATATCAAACTTAAATGCAGCCTCCTTGGCTTCTTGTTCTTGGTCAGCTGACTCGAAGTCCCTTTTGTTTCGCAGGCTTCGCGAGTCCCCCATATATATTCTTCGGGTCCACTCTGGTGTAGTCATTGAGATATGGTTTACCAGATCGAGTACCGGAAGGGCCCGCCCCATCTTGATGAGTGGTCATAGTTTCGGGCTCTTCTTCAGAGTTTGAAATGCCCCTGTAATTATGTGTATGCCCGAAAATTGGATTTCTCCTTCTATTGCAAAATTATTTGATTACAAAAGAAAAATTGAGAATTACAAAAAATACCGAGAAATAATAAGAACGGAAATATTAATTTATTCCCTTTTTTTATGTGGGTTCGGGTGGCGATGGAGCCTTACTGGTGCACTTCGTTGACTGTCTGACCGGGAAGGAGATGGCTCTGCTCCGCTCCTTGATTTCACGAGCTCGCCCAAAATCGTCCAAAAGCCCCCTCCCTGGACTCAATTCCTGTCTTTTATAGATCGAATCAGCTCGAAATCCGGCTCCAATCCTCTCTGAAATATCGAATCACAAGATATCAGTGAAACAAATAAACGGAAATAGGCAGAAAACAAACCCGCGGGTTGGCACCTGCGGAAGCGCTCCCACGGGAGGCCTCCCCTGGGTGGCAACTTGCGGAAGAAACTGCCGCGAGTATCCACCCGCGGGATTTCTCCCGCGGGTGCGCACCCGCGGGAGGTCCCACGGGATTCCGCGGGATTCTTCCCGCGGGTGAGCACTTGCGGGAGGAATTCCCGCGGGAGGAATCCCCCCACACATTTTTTTAATTATTATTATTATTATATATTTTTTAGGTGTCTACATTATGTATTCATCTTTTATTTTCGCGAAAATAGTATTGCTAGTCCGCTTTTTTCCTTTGACCCCCTGCGGCAGTCTACTATTCATCCTGTAGTAGATCAGGGTGGACCCACATGACTTTCCCTTTTTAAGTTGTTACAGGGACAAGTCCTTTCTGGATCTTTTTATATGAGTCATGATTTTTCATGACCAGCTTTTCCTCTGGTATTGGGATCACCCCCGCGGGGAACTCATAGGTTCCGACCACTAGGGTTGCCACATTGGCAGTGACCTTCTTTTGCTCATCTTTTAACGTCAAGACTTCAGCTTCTATCAATGCTTGGATTATATTCTTTAGAGGATAATAATCTCTGGTAGGGTGTCTAACATTCCGATGGTAGAGACAATAGTTGGGGTCGTTGGTTTTACCCGCGTCCTCCGGTTTCTTATTTTCTGGAAGTTTCAGCATTCACTTCTTAAGGAGCAGATGAAAGAGTGTAGGCGTTTGTTCTGCCTTGAAGGTATAGGTCCTCTCTTGTTGGGGCCTATTTTGTCTCGTGCCCTTTTGATTTTGAGGCTTTGGACTCAGAGAATTTGTCTTCTGTTGAGCGGCTTCTGATGCCATTACCGCTTTCTCTTTGTTCTTATTATTATTTTGAGTATATGGCCTATTATTTCCAGTATTTCTTGATCTACAAGACTCTTCAACTCTACGGATCAAGTTTTCAACTTGCTCTCCTTATTTGAGCAAATCCTTCCAAGTTCTAGACTCTACGGCTCCCATTTTTAAGAGTATGTTGGTCTTGAGATTATGCCGACACGTCTCTACCAGAGTTTCCTGGACCATTCCGTGTTTGTAATGCACGGACTTCTCCTGGAACTTTTCTGTGAAATCTTTTACCATTTATTGTTCTCCTTGTTTAGTTGCAAGGAGGGAATGAACCGAAACTTCGGTATCATCCTCGAAGAAACATGCGAGAAATTGTTTCTCAACATCAAACCAGATATTAATAGTACCTGGGGGCAACGGCATAAACCAAGTGAATGCAGACCCTCGCAAGGTACTTGCAAATATCTTGGTCATTACTGAGTCATTGCCCATAAATTGCCCTGCTTGAGAAAAAAAGTAATAAATATGTTGACTGGGAGATCCTTTCCCGTTATATGGCTCCAATTTGAGCGGTTTGTATTTCTTAGGGTATGGTGCCAAATCCCATTCAGGCGGGTATGGTCTTGAGACCCCTGATTCTTTCAACTCCCTCTTGTATATTAGTGCTTCAAGTTGGCTTTGTAACTTCTCGATTTTCTCTTCGTGAGGGTCATGAAACGAATAATTATCCTCGTCCTCATGAGTCGAGTGGGCTTTTTCTTCTTTATCTTCCTCGTTCATTTTGTTGAACGGAGTTTCTTTTCCCTTCTTGGCGTTATCCTCGATAATTTTTTGAGTATTTTCGACCACTTTTGAGAGTATCATTGTAAGATCCTCGATTGTCTTTTGTTGCTCCTGAATCATTTGTTTTTGGGCCTCAAATTTTTGGTTAATATCGTCAGATCTATCCATCATATGTGATGCTGATTTCTGCAATTTAGACGATGCCGATGAACGAGGAGAGGCTATGGCCGAGTTATCACTATCGTCGTCATAATAACCTTTCACAAGTTTCTTATAGTTTCGGGCCGGGATAGCGCCTGACTTAAGTCGAGTAAAATGATGAGGTTTTTCATCACTTGATTCTGAATCACCATTCTTTTCTATGATTTTTTTCTCTTTCTGACCATATTAGAAGTTACAACTCTCCATTCTTTTTTCTTGGTGAGCAGTGTTTGTCTTTTTAGCAGGGTTTTTGTCCGACTCAGTTAATTGTTCGAACATCAATACCCTGTTCTTGCTGCAGCAGCAACTGTCCACTATAGCGGATACTGCTGTCATAAGCTGCTGGCAGTGACAAATAGGTTCAGACTGAACTTGATTTATACTCCTTTTCTTGGTTAGATATTCTCTAAGATCAGTGGTCTTAGATATGGAGTCATGGAGCCCACTCATCCATTGAGAGGGTCCAGGGGCCCACTGGAGCTTCCTGGAACCATTGGAGTCAGGTTCTGGTCTAATAGTGCAATGATCAACTCTGATTTTATATTCAGGTTGATTTATGCGGAGCTGAGCAGTAGCTTCGCATTGTGCTATGCGAGGCTGAGAAATAATCTCGCGTTTGGATATGCTAGCCTTGCGTATTACGCTGGCTTGACGTCCTAGCAGAAGTTTATTTTCTGGAATCTTAACCCCGCGTGGAAGAAAATTCTTGCACGCTGGCTTATTTTTGCGATTAACGCAGGCCATAACTTCACGTTTAGCTCGATTTTTGCGATTAACGCAAATTTGCCAATCGTCTTCGCGATTTATGCGGAGCTGAGGAGTCTTGCTATTAATGTAAGTATTACTGGCTTGGCATTTATCGCTAAGCTCAGTTTTAGCCTCGCATGGAGAATCACATGCTGGCTCTAAGGAAATTTTATCTTCGCGATTAATTCGAGTGTCAGAAATTTTGCGATTAACGCATGTCTTACTGGCTTTGCGTTTATCGCTAAGCTCAGTAATAGTCTCGCGTGGAGGAATACACGCTGCTTTAAGGAAATTTTATCCTCATGATTAACGTGAGCTTTTCTGGTTTTAAGTCCAAATAAAATAGCCTCGCGTGGAGGATCATACGCTGGCTTGTCCTTGCGATTAACGCAAGTTGCAGTTTCGCATTTAACGCGATACTGACTAGTCTTGCGATTAACGCAAGCCAGTTCGCGAGGTGCTGTAGTCTCGCGTTTTGCTTCCTGAATAGCCTCGCGTTTAATACGGGCTTTAAGTGCTTTTCGCCTAGCCCTCCGATTTCTGTTTCAGAGTTGGGTTCTAATTAATCCAGTTCCCGATCCTTCTTCGGCCATAAAGAGATCATCCTCTGATAAGGTTTTCTGCCCAAACAATGGCTCTATGGCCGCGATCTCCAAGAGTTCCCGATTAACGGTGGATCTCTGATTACCCGATTTACGGGTATTGGAGCGCACGCAATGATAGTGCCGCGTTTCGGTCAGGTTGCCTGACTCAGAGGAGAGATACTCCTCGTACTTCCGCTAGTCGATTTCAACGACTAGCATATTTACGTCAGATCCGATTCTCTTGACGTCAGATTGCGCCACGATCTCTTCTTTAGTGAAAGAGACGTCTCCCACTGTGGTCGCTAGTTTGTTCGCAGCAGAAATTTGCTTCCCTTCCATTGAAATAACTTAATTACAATGAAAGTGAATAAGAAAAGAGAACAAACGAGAGGATTTATATTTATCGATCTCTTTTGCAATAAAAACATGGGATCTCATAGCGATGAGATCTAACTAGTAGTTCTTTTGACGATCTTTACGAATTCACGCATAACTCGAATTATCTAAGATGCTAAAAAGATGATCCGAAAAGCTTCCTAGGGCTTTCTCAAAGGGGTATTTATAGCCTTAGGTCCATATGAGAGTTTCTATCTAAATAGAATTTGTATTCATCAAGGATTCCAATCAAATATCTTAGTTTTGATTTAAATCTCTTGATTTAGAGTTCTGATTGGACTTAATTTGGGTATTTGATAAGCCCAAATTTTAATCTCAATCAATTTATAATTATGATTTATCTGCTCATGCGGAGTTAACGCGGAGCTAGGAAACCAGAACGCGGAGCTATTGATTAGATCCACGTTTTACTCATACGCGGGACTAAGATAGTCAGGCACGGAGCTAACTTATTAGCTCCGCGTTTTGTTGAGGAAAACTCCATTTTACTTGGAAATTTTTATTGCCAACACCAGACACACAATCATGTAACCATACTGGATTTTGAGTCCCTACCATTTCTTTTAACTGAAAAGTGCTGAACAACAGAGGCAATAATTTGTGGCAGAGCTAATGATGCAACAAACATGATAATGCTTTCAAACACACTGAATTGTACAAGCTAAATTTAAGTCAATCCAAGAGAATTCTGGGGGAAAACAAGTTGCAATTGAGCTAATATCAGCAGATGTAATCATATAATTGATAAATCACAATAATCACATTGGAAACAGTAGTTACTGGGTTATGGGCTATGAGAATTTTTGTAAAGAGAAACAATTGTACACCAAATAGCCAACAACTCGTGCTTCTGATTGGTGAGGACCTGCACTATGCCTTGTTGAACAACATATGTATGTGATGAATTTGCATTTTTCTCATTTCTAATCCTGCCTTCAGAAGAGTTTTTGTAGGAGAAAATACTTATGAACTTTAAAGCAAATATTAGGAATATATGGTCCATAATTCTAATTGGAAAAAGGAAGAAAAGTAGTATAGTTATGAATATGAGGAAAGACAGATTGGCGCACAAAAAATTGCTATCTGATTATATGGATTTAATTTTTCCGGAGAAAATCATAGGCGATGAGTTAAACCGAAGATTTTCTGAGACGGATATAGAAGTTTAGAATTCTGATAAAATAAAAGGAAACATGTCCCTTTTATGAATACGAGAGAAGAGAAGTTGGTTCAGACCATCTAGAAATTATAGCAAACCAATTGTTTTGAAGCTAGAAAAAACAAAGGCAACCAATTAAACCCAAAAAAAAAAAAAAAAAGATTATTTAAGTTAGTATTTGCGGAAGATGAAACCGAAGGATGCAAGATCGAAAGAAAAAGAAAGACGTCATTTAAAAAAAACTTCTTGTTGCGAGATTGGGGGAAAGCTGATATCAACTCCATCTGCTGCTAAGTACTTTAAATTGTGGAAGTCGACAAGGTCACAAGATTTTTGGAATTAAGAATTTAGGGCTGATTAATTTTAGTTATGAATGTGACGAAGCATCAAACTTTTCAGTTTTTTTCATTCGGAGATAATTATGGAGAAACAATTAACTAAGAAATTTGTAGAAGAGCAAATTGATGGAAACCTAATAAATCAATTTTCAATTGCTTTTACATATATACAATTATGAAGAAGCAATGAATTCAATAAATTTGTAAAAGGGGAAACTTGTGGATGTGAGAGGACAAATTGGTGGAAACATAGCAAACAAATTTTCCATTTATGTCAACAGATACAATTAGGTGTGTAAGCGGGTCGCATTAGGATCGGATGCCTGTACGATCCGAATCCTAACATGCTGACGAAATTGGATTCAGACACGGGTTTGGATTAGAATTCCTTTTTTCTTATTGGTGTTGAGTCGGATTTTGGATCTTGGATATAATTGTCAAAGTTAGCAATTGAAACTACTTTCACAATCCTAGTTCAAATTTATTATATGAAAATGAGTAATTTAATAGTCTAATTTCACATAATCATATTGCTATCTATATTAATCTTAGTGTCTGGAAAAAGATTTACAAGATCACTTACACAGCAGCATAAAAGTATGTGCTCTCAAGCCAAACTGATCTGGATGATGCTCCAATAATATGTGATCACCTCACATAATCAGGTCCATGCACGTAATGTGCGTGCATGCTCGCTTATGCGTATGATGAAAATCTTTTTGTGCCTACGTGATGGGAGACAAAATAAAAAATAAATCCAAGAAATTAACAGTTCAGTAATACATCTTACATTCACTTGATGAAAGGACAAATAAATTTCAAAATCTGTAAAATTTGATTCTAAAGAAGGCAAGGAAGTAGAGATTATGATAAAGAAACATTGAAAGAACTAAAGGAATTACCGTTTCTTTACAGACGGTGCACGTAAATTTCCAAACATTCGAGCAAAGGAGTGGCCATTAAGTCTATCATTTTGGTCAGACATTTTAAGCATGTGCAGCAAAGGAGAAGTTACAGATTAGCAAGATTAAAATAAAAAATAAAAATGGAGTCACTTTGGAACTTTCTCATTCTATTCTACAAAATTCTGTCATCATTTTGCCAGAAATGTCATTCCTGGTATAAAAGAATCCTGCTTTGGAAACATTAGTAGTGACAGAAGCATTGGCAGCATATTGAATAAACACTCTATTTATCTCCTGGCTTCACAGGCTAAAAATAATTGCTCTAATTACTATCTATGCCCACATAGCATTTCAGCAATGCAAAACAAAACAAATAAAATCAGTCTGAACAAGTAAATTGCATTAACATAAAGAACAAGGAAACCTAAAAGGAGAAATAAGCAAAAGTAACTCACTTCTATAGCTGACTTTGCATCAGGCATTATGTCACCGCTGAGAGCACTGCAGCAAGTAAAATGTTTGTGTCCCCAGGGAGAGCAGTTTGAACAACTTAGAATCCATTTGAAGGCAATGGTATGGCTTCTCTAAAGCCCCTCTCACAAATTACCCCTGTTAGTTGTTAATATTTACTTTATGTTGTGGATAAACTAGAAGGATGATGGGAGAAAAGTTTATAGGCACTCTTTCAACTAAAAGGAAAAAGAATTAAAAGAATACTTTCTCTACAAAAAAAAAAGAAAAAAGAAGTAAATTGTAAATAAAATGATTTTAATTTTCCTTTCTTATTGCAAATTTACATTTGTTGTTAGTAAAGGAGCTCATTCAACCAAATCCATAAATCCTTTCTAAACACCAAAAGCCTTTATGCTGCTTTAAGTACACCTATACGTCTATTTATAAAAATGGCAGCAAATGAGAGATTCTTTAGTTGTGAAAAATTTTGAAATTTAAAAATTAAAAGTACTCATCTTCTGATATTGTATTCAGCAAGTTCAGTTTATAATCTAAAGCTAAAACTGATACTTTGATGAAATAGATGTTTGAGTACAAGCAACACCTCAGAGAACAAACAAATAAACTTGAAGATGTATAAAACTTCTCATAATTGGCACATAAACTGAAAATGCAGAAGTTATTCTTGAGGCAGAAAAGGACGGACATAAGTAAAGCAAGCCCAACGGTAATATAATAGCTTCAAACAGAAGGGAACAAAGACAAGTAGTAAGTTTTGATCTTCTGCAATTTCGGAACGACTTCCTTCATAGCAGACCTTTCTTTGGGCGCATCCTTTGAACAGATTATGCCCAATTCCACGATAGAAGATAGACAAGCATGCAAAGATATTTGATCTTCGCGTGCCATTTCATTCCCAGAATCATCTTTCAAAAGATTGCTGTCGACAATCTCCAGCAGAGTGTCAGGATGTGCATCACATATCCATCGGTGCAGGCTTGACTCCCCAACAAACATAGGATCAGTAGGCTTCTTTCGGGTGAACATCTCTAACAATAGTATTCCAAAGCTATAGACATCTCCTTTTCTTGAGACTCGTCCAGTCGATGCATACTCTATTCAACACACCAAGACAATAAATTTAGTAGTGATGATTTGATATTACATTTGCACTGAATGCATACAGATTTAGTTACCTGGAGATATATAGCCGATCGTCCCTGGTGTGTTTGTTGATGTTGCACTCCGGCTATCACCACCCAACAATTTTGCAATGCCAAAGTCGCTCAAGCGAGCAGTCATTTCTTCATCAAGAAGAACGTTGCTTGGTTTCAGATCACAGTGCAGCACAACATGAGAATGGTTGTGATGGAGGTACTCAAGAGCTGAAGCAATGTCGACAGCGATATTAATCCTTTGAAGTAGGCTCAAGCAGTAGTTGGAGGAGTAGAGCCACATTTCGAGGCTCCCGTTAGGCATGAACTGCAGAACAAGTGCCCTGAAGTCCAAGTTGGAACAAGTAGTGATGATTTTAACCAGATTTCTATGACGAACCATCCGCAGAGCACTACACTCGACATCAAAACTCCTTGAGGCTCCATCAACTTCCAGATTCAAGACCTTGATTGCGGTGAAGAGTCCATCATCTAAGCAACCTTTGTAGACGGACCCAAATCTTCCCCTTCCCAATAAATTTGCTTCGCTGAAGTTATCAGTTGCACGAGCAAGTTCATGGTACGATACCAATCTATAGTTATCGGGAGATTGAGTGTGTGCAAGAGCAACATTCTTGGTTTGCTTTCGGAATAATATCCAGCAGGCAATAACAATGATCATAGCAGAAGCAACTGCAGGGAGAATATACCACAACAAATGCACTGTAGACTTAGAAGTAGAACGAGCAGTTACAGAACAAGGTGGGAATCCTAATCCTGGAGCTCCACATAATGCTGTGTTCCCTACTAATGACATGAAGTTGATATTTGAGAAGACACCGCTGCTTGGGATCTTTCCTTCCAACTTGTTGAAAGATAGGTTTATACTGCTAAGGTACCGAAGATTGGCCAGAGATGCAGGTATAACTCCTGACAGATTGTTTGATGAAAGGTTCAAAACCTTTATACTTATAAGCTCGCCAAATGACGGCGGAATTTGACCATTGAATGAGTTGTTTGAAAGATCTAGATATTCAAGCATTTGGAGCTTCTTTATAGAACTTGGGATCTCACCTGACAGTTGATTCCATGATATATCAAGTCTATTTAAATTTTTAATATTGCTTACCGCTGAAGATAAGAATCCACTGAGAAAATTTTGTGATAGACCCAATTCAATCAGGTGAGTCAGATTCCACATACTCTGAGGTATTTTGAAAGATAATGAGTTAGTACCGAGCAACAAGCGTTGTAACGAACTGATATTTCCCAGTGAGTCAGGTATGGGCCCAGAAAGACGGTTTTTTTGAAGGTAAAGTAAGTTCAACAATCTTAACTGGCCAAACTCATGTGGAATAGATCCATTTATCATGTTATATCTCAGATCTAATAACTGAAGGTTCTCCATCGTTTTGATTTCTAAGGGTATGGTTCCAACTAGCTCATTGACATCCATCAACAGATACTCTAAGCTAGACAAATTACCGAGTTCAGCAGGTAATTTTCCCCTGATATGGTTACCAGAAGCACTGAAAACATAAAAATTTCTTGAGAGGTTACCTATCGTATTTGGAAGAAAGCCCTCCAGCTCATTGCCTTCCAAAGCAATAGTATCGAGAACTCTGCTGTTTGAAAGCGACCCGAGAAAGTCCAGCCCTCCAGTTAGCTTGTTGTACCCTAGATACAACCTCTGAAGATGAAGCATATTCCTGAAGTTCACAAGTATCGATCCGCTGAGCGAGCAGTTGAACAGGTCTACAATGAAGAGCGACGACAGATTCTAGAAGGAAATTGGTAGAGAACCAGTTATGGCATGGTTTTCACCGAGACCTAATATTTGGAGATGCGAAAGCCCGCCCAACTCCTCGGGAATGCTCCCCCGGAAGCTGTTCGTGATAAGATCCAATTCAAGCAAATCCGTAAGGTTGCCCAAAATAGCCGGAATAGTACCTGTGAGATTGTTTCCTCCAAGATATAGTTTTGTAAGCTGCTTAAATTTTCCAAACTCCACCGGTATGTTTCCACTGAACTGGTTGCCAGACAATGAGAGTGCTGTAAGGTCTTGGCAATGACAAAGTCTAGCCGGGATGCTTCCACTGAGCTGATTATTGGACAGACTGAGACGTTGGATTCGAGGAAGCGTTGAATGAACGGAGCTATAATTTGATGGTAGAGTTCCTGAAAGATTGCCGCCAGCCAGGGATAAAATGGTCAGCAACGACATGTTGAAAATGGCAGGAGGTATGGAACCTGACAGCTGGTTCAGTTGGAGAACGAGTTTTTTGAGGCGAGGAAGCTGCGCAAGAGAATCGGGGATGGGGCCAACAAGATTGTTCTTGGAGAGGAAGAGGACAGACATAAAGGAGAGATTTGCAAGGTGTGGGGAGATTGTACCATAGAGCGGGAAGTTCTTGAAATGAAGAGCAACTACCCTTTGCCTCCGGCGGCTGCATGAGACGCCCATCCAGGTGCAGAAGGATGCATTGGCAGTCCAGTTTGTGGATAGAGTGTTGTATGGGTCGCTCACATGAGCCTTGAAGGCCAGCAGTGCTGTGAGGTCGGTGAGGTTGTTGTGCGGCACTGCCGATGAGAGTGAGGGCAACAACAGGAGCATGAAATGCAAGGCAGCACAGACAAAGGGATTGAACTCCATCAGTTATCGATAAGTGGGGGATGTAAGTGATGCACAGTTCATTACCTACATATATACAGCTACAGAAAACATGAGGTCCAAGTGCCCTCTCAACTGCGACAGAGACGGAGATTACAAATTCCACAGGACTAGTCTACTGATAGAGAGCCCGCCCATTATAACCACATAACTTGTAAACTTATCTCTTCGTTAAACTGGCACCACCTACATCACCATCATGAACTCTTGCAAGATGCCTTCCAGTGGAGTGTGAACGAGAAGACTGTGAGGATTAACTTAGCCCAGACTCTATATCGACAACAGACTTCAAAACTATCTATTTGTCGATCATTCATGTCCAGTCATTCAAATGCACATACATTGCACGTATAGCCTGTAACTTTCCAGACACACAATCATGTAACCATACTGGATTTTGAGCCCCTACCATTTCTTTTAACTGAAAAGTGTTGGCAGTGAAATTTCTAAGTAAATGGGATTTTTCACAACAGAACGCAGAGCTAACTTAGTAGCTCCGCGTTTGGCTATTTTAGCCTCGCATTTAAGTAAAACGCGGATATACTCAATAGCTCCGTGTTCTGGTTATTTAGCTCCGCGTTTTGACGAGTTTAACTCCGTGTGAGCAGATAATCATAATCCTAAATTGATTGTGATTGAGATTTGGACTTATCCAATACCCAAATTGAATCCAATCAGAATTCCAAATCAAGAGATTTAAATCAATATTAAATATTTGATTAAAATCATTGATGAATACAAAAATCTTATTTCCTATTCCTATGGGAATCTTTATTCTTATTCCTATGGAAATCTTTATTCCTATTCCTATGGGAATCTTTATTCTTATTCCTATGGAAATCTTTATTCCTATTCCTATGGGAATCTTTATTCCTATTCCTTTGGAAACTCTCATAACCACTAAAGTCTATAAATATTCTCTTTGAGGAGACTTTAGAGAGGATCATCAATCAATAATAGGTGAATCTTTTTTATCATCAATCTCTTAGAGGTCTTCTTTTCGGCAATTGAAATCTTCTTCTGAAATCTTAGAGAGTTCAAGTTACGCACAGAGCCTTGAATTCTTGAAGACCAGAAGAGATCAACTACAGTCGGCCGCCATCTTCAAAAGAGAGGAAGCCCGTCGTCAAATAGTCCAAAGGAGCTGCTTCGACAGATCCCATCGCCACATAGATCCCACATATTGTAAAAGAGAGCGATTGATTTATAAAATCCTCTCGTTTGTTCATATTTATTTCTCTTGTTCTCTTCCGTTGTAACCTAAGCTGTGTTCAGTGGAAGGAAAGGCGAATCCAATTTCAGCCGCGAACAAAAAGTGCTGAACAACAGAGGCAATAATTTGTGGCGGAGCTAATGAAGCAACAAACAAAATAATATTTTCAAACACACTGAATGTATAAGCTAAATTTAAGTCAATCCAAGAGAATTCCGGGGGAAAACAAGTTGCAATTGAGCTAATATCAGCAGATGTGATCATATAATTGATAAATCACAATAATCACATTGGAAACAGTAGTTACTGGGTTAAGAAATTTTTTGCAAAAAGGAACAATTGAACATCAAATAGCCAATGCCTTGTGCTTCTGATATGTGAGGACCTGTACTACGCCTTGTTGGACAATATATGCATGTGTAATGAGTGATAAATTTGCATTTCTCTCATTTCTAATCCTGCCTTCAGAAAGAGTTTTTATAGGAGAAAATACTTTTGAATTTTAAAGCAAATATTAGGAATGTATGGTCCATAATTCTAATTGGAAAAAGGAAGAAAAGTAGTTTAATTATGAATATGAGAAAAGACAGATTGGTTCAAACCATCTAGCAATTATAGGAAACCAATTATTTTGAAGCAAGAAAAAACAAAGGCAACCAATTAAACCAAAAAAAAAAAAAAAAAGATTATTTAAGTTAGTATTTATGGAAGATGAAACAGAAGGATGCAAGATCAAAAGGAAAAGAAAGTCGTCATTTAAAAAAAACTTCTTGTTGCGAGATTGGGGGAAAGTTGATATCAACTCCATTTGCTGCAAAGTACTTTAAGTTGTGGTAGTCGACAAGGTCACAAGAGGATTGGAATTAAGAATTTAGGGCTGATTAATTTTAGTTATGAATGTGACGAAGCATCAAACTTCTCAGTTTTTTTTCATTCGGAGAAAATTATGGAGAAACAATTAACTAAGAAATTTGTAGAAGAGCAAATTGATGGAAAACTAATAAATCAATTTTCAATTGCTTTTACATATATACAATTATGAAGAAGCAATTAATTCAAGAAATTTGTAAAAGGGGAAACTTGTGGATGTGAGAGGACAAATTGGTGGAAACATAGCAAACCAATTTTCCATTTACTTCAACATGTACAGTTAGGGACTCAGGTGTGTAAGCAGGTTGCATTAGGATCGGATGCATGTAGGATCCGAATCCTAACATGCTTACAAAATTGGATTCAGACACGGGTTTGGATTAGAATTCCTTCTTTCTTATCGGTGTTGAGTTGGATTTTGGATCTTGGATATAATTGTCATAGTTAGCAATTGAAACTACTTTCATAATCCTAGCTCAAATTTATTATATGAAAATGAGTAATTTTATAGTCTAACTTCACATAATCATATTTTACTTTTGTTATCTATATTAATCTTAGTGTTTAGAAAATGATTTACAAGATCACTTGTACAATAGCATAAAAGTATATGTTCTCAGACCAAACTGATTTGGATGATGCTCCAATAATATGCGATCACCCCGCATAATAAGGTCCATGCACGTAATGTGCATGCGTGCTCGCTTATGCGTATGATGAAAATCTTTTTGTGCCTACTTGAGGGGAGACTAAATAAAAACAAAATTCAAGAAATTAACAGTTCGGTGAATACATCTTATATTCACTTGATGAAATGAAAAATGAATTTCAAAACCTATGAAATTTGATTCTAAAAAAGGAAAATAAGGAAGTAGAGATCATGATAAAGAAATATTGAAAGAAATAATAGAACTACCTATTCTTTATAGACGGTGCACGTAAGTTTCCAACGTTGGCACCTCATTAACATAAACATATACATATATACATATTTATATACATATACATATGCTTATAGATATACATAAAAGTGTTATAACATATATCTAAACAAAAGAAAAATATTTGAAACTCCAATCCACTTATGTTACCAATCACACGTTTTGGAGGTATTTAAGTTGTGTTAAAATAGCATCCAACCTACACCAAAGGATTCTTTGTTGATTTAAACTAGAGATTAAGAGTGCAGTAGAGATTTCTAGAACATTCGAGCAAATCCTCCTTGAGACAACAAGTTGAAGCTACATCACAGTTTTAAGCAAATAATAATGCAATAAATTATGGCACTATATGATAAATGTTTTCCATTGATGTAGATAAGTGCCCAAAAACAGAGAACTGAATGTGAGTAACAGGGCAGTAGGTTAGACACAGTGGTTGTAGCAATTGTAAAAAAGTGTTTACCAAGACACCAATATCAACACCTAGAAACACAGCAAGGAAACATTCCCAGTGAGGACCAACGCGACGATAACATGCAAGAACAGGCAATAAAGATTTACGGAAAAAAAGGTAACAGGTCGAATATTTGATGCTACAGTCTCGTAACAGAATTTCTCATTCAAATATAACAGAATTTACTCTCATCATTTCAAAAACTAAGAGAGCTTTTGAACTGGAATTCTCCAATAGTTTGGATTTAGACAAAAACCAAGTGCTGATAGATTAACCTATCTGATTACTTAAATAAATGACAATCCTACGCATGGGTACTCAAACGAACATGCGACAGGATGCTACAAGTAAATAGTTGCACAGAAGTTTGAATTTCAATCTCAGCTCTACCAAATCAAGTAGTACCCAAAAACGCCCATTAATGTTAAATAGAAGATGAATAAAATGGTCCATCCAAAATGGCAAACTGGTATAGTAATGCATTTAATAATGCAAACCAATGTAGAAAATAACGCGTTACAAAACGCGTTATAACGTGTTTCGTAACGGAGCGTGGACCCGGCGCTCCGTAACAACAGGAAAAAACGCAGTGCTGCGACGGTGCGATTTTTAAAAATAACGTATGTTATATAACGTAACGTTATAACTCAAATTAACGTACGTTATTTCCTAGGGCAGTTTGGGTATAAAAGCTCTTAAACCGATCGCGATTTAGCCCTAAAATCGTTCCCCTTTTTTTTCACGAATTCTCGATTATCCTCTTCCCTCACCCGAAAACCGATCGCTCCTCCGTTCCCGTCCCTCTTCATCGCCGATCATCTCCAACCTCACCCAATTCCGACCCTCGCCGATCACCGGCCAACTCCATCCTCGCCGATTCTCTCCTTCCTCGCCGTTCACCGATTCCGATCAACTTCATCCTCGCCGATCACTCGATTCCCTCCTCTCCATCGCCGGATCTGATACTCTCCATCTCCTTTGCCGACTTCGTTGCCAAAACTCTCCATCGCCAACCATCTCCGTCGCGAACTCCGGCGAGTAATTCCGGCGAGCGTCAACAGGTAAAAATTTAAACTTTTTTTTTTTTATTGTAATGCTTATTTGCTGTTGTTAGGAATCGAAAGTTTAAATTTTTTTTATTAATACATTAATAAAAAATTAAATTTCTGTTTAACCTAAATTTTAAACCCAAATTTTTGTTAGTAATTCCGGCCAACTTCGTTTGCTGTTGTTAGATTTTGGGATTTAATTAAGTTTATGTTATTTTGGGTTGATGTTCATTTAAGTTGCTATTTCAAAGGACAATTTGTGTTTGTGTTAATTTTCGGTTAGATTTTGGGATTTAATCTAAGTTGCTGTTTCAATTAAATATCAATTGATAAGTTGCTGTTAATTTTCGGCTAGATTTCTCTGTGTTAAAAGCATAAATATCAATTGATAAGTTGCTGTGTTACATGCTAGAATTAAGTTGCTGTGTTACAGGCTTACAGCATAAATATCATTCTCTGTGTTACGGCATAAATATCATTTAATTTAAGTTGTTGTTACAGCATAAATATCATTTGATACAGTAAGTCAGTAATGAAATAAAAGTGGCTAGATTTCTATGTGTTACAGCATAAATATCATTTGATTAAAAAGTTAAATAGGATAAGATCATGGAAGTGGCTAGATCGTTGAAATTGAAATAGAAGTCATACAAATAATTAGATATATCTTTTTTTGTTATTGTTGAAACTGAATTTTTTTTTTTATTATTCTTGATTTATAAGAAATCGAATAATCATGTCTAAGCATATGGATCCGGCAAGAGAATGGGGGATTCATAAAGATGGTGAACCAAACAATTATTTTTATTGCAAATTTTGCAATCACCATATCACTGCTGGAATTACAAGATTGAAGCATCATTTGGCTGGTACCAAAAATGGTGTTAAAGTTTGTGAGCGAGTTCCAGCAAATATGAAGAAAGCATGTCAAGAGACGCTACAGGTTACAGAGTTAGAGAAAAAGAAGAAGTTAGCATTGACCCGTGAAATTGGGAGAATGGGTGAACCACAGGCTGAGGTGATTAGCCAAGAACTTGAAAGTGCCGCAGGAAGCAACTCCCAGCCTCGGACTTTAGGTGCAATAGACAAATTTATTAATGTGGAAGCCCGCCAATCAAAACTTGAAACTTCTCTAAAGAAGGAGGCAAGAGAGGATTGTGTCAGAAAAATTGGTAGATGCATATTTACTAATGGATTATCATTTAATATATTGAATAGTCCATATTGGAAGGAAATGATAGAAGCAGTTGGTAACTTCGGATTCGGTTTGAAACAACCATCCCCTTATGAGATAAGGACGCGAGTCCTTAAAGCCGAAGTTGAGAATATTGATAAAATCAAAGAGAAACACGTATTGGCTTGGGAGAAATATGGATGTACAGTTATGTCAGATGGATGGTCTGATAGAAAGAGCAGAAGCTTAATTAATTTTCTTGTAAATTCACCTGAGGGCACTTTCTTTTATAAGTCCATTGACGCATCAGATCAGTTCAAGACTGGAACTTATTTGTGGGAGTGTATTGACAAGGTGGTTGAGGAGATTGGAGAAAAGAATGTTGTTCAAGTGATTACCGACAACCGTGCCTCTTACGTGAATGCTGGTACAAAGCTTATGGAATCAAGAAAATGTTTATATTGGACTCCTTGTGCAGCTTATTGTATTGATATGATGCTTGAAGACATATGCAAGATGAAAATTCACAAGGAGACACTTGAAACGGCAAAAGGTATAATACAATTTATTTACAATCATTGTTGGGTTCTCAGTTTGATGCGGACATATACAAAGGGGAAAGAACTTCTAAGGCCTGCCATCACTCGATTTGCTACCTCATTCTTGACTTTGCAAAGGTTGTATAAATTAAGGCAATCTATAAGAAAAATGTTTGCATCTGATGAATTTACTAAGAGTGTTTGGGCCAAAAAACCGAATGCAATTAAGGCTAAGAAAGCAGTATTGTCTAGCTGAAGTTTCTGGGGTCGTGTTCTGTTTTGCTTCAGCACCACTTTTCCACTTGTCTATGTATTACGAGAGGTGGATTCAGATGTTACGCCTTCTATGCCTTTTCTTTATGAAATGCTTGATAGCTGCAAAGAGAAAATTGCTAATGTTTGTGATGGCAATAAGAGGAAGTACATGCCTTATTGGAATATGATAGATAAGATATGGACAGATATGTTACATAGGCCTCTTCATGCGGCAGCATATTTTCTTAATCCAAGATATTTCTATGATGATTCCTTTTCCAATGTTCCAGAGGTCAGGAGAGAGCTTCGTGAATGCATGCAACGTATGATACCTGATCTTAATGAGTATGCACAAGCTGATGTCGAATTGGATCACTATAAACAGAAACTTGGAGAGTTTGGATCCTCACTAGCTCAAATGACTATGAATGTCCGTAGTCCAGGTATAATTTTATTTATTTCTATGATTCTATATTTAGCAATATCATTCATTTTTAAATTTTTTAACTCCAAAATTATTTTAGCTGCTTGGTGGGAAAGATTTGGAGAAGATGTTCCTACACTCCAAAAGTTTGCAATTCGGATTCTTTCTCTTACTACTAGTGCTTCTGGATGTGAACGCAATTGAAGCAGTTTTGAGCAAGTATGAAAATTTAAAACTAAAATATTTTTGGTTGATATTTTTTTCATTGACATTTTTTTAATTTACTTATACAAATTTACATTTCACAAATTTGTTGAAGGTTCATTAAAAAAAAAGATGTCGCTTGGAGCAAGAACGTCTACACTCTTTTATTTATGTCATGTATAATATTAAACTTAGAGAGAGGAATATATGGAGAAAACGAATGAATTTGGATCCGATTCTTATAGATGAAGCGACTCCTGATGATGAATGGCTTGTAGAGAGTGAAGAACCGTGTCTTGCCGATGATCTTGGATTGTTTGATGACCGAAATGAGAATATTGTTGATACAGGAACAAGGGATTTTCTAGATGTCACCGCGATTAATAACAATCAGAATGTTATGGCCTCTACAGATAAGGGTGATAAGCAAGATGAGAATGAAAGTACAAGAAAAAAACGGATGGTCAATACTTCATGTAAGTATCATATAACCTTATTAATTTGTGAATTTATTTTGTAGCATCTTCCTCGGACAAAGGAAAATCAATTGATGATGTGGTGGATGAGATGGGGGATGATATTGATCCTGAAGATGCTAATTATATTTTGGACGAGGATGATCTAGTTGTAGTAGAGTAAATGATGAGATGAGAACTTCATTTGTATATATTGGAGGAGAATGTTTTGTATAACTTAAATACTTAATTTGTAATTTTGTATATTATGAAGTTGTTGATATGTTAACTATTAAGACTTAAGAGCTTTAAGACTTTTATGTATATTGTGATGTGAACTATGAATTTTAAACATAGTTTAAAAAATTGTGGTCATACTTGCTACAATTTTTAAAATTTTTCTATGCCTTTAAATTGATTTTACAGTATTTTATATGATTTTTTGGATTTATTCACTTATTTATAATCATTATTAAATATAGTTCTATATTTATTTTAATTAAATAAATAGAAAATTGCGTAACCTACGTTATGAGTTACGTTATTTGCTACTTAACCTAACAAAAAAAAAAACGTTACGTTAACGTTATCGTTATTTTAAACATTGATGCAAACAATGAGAAAGAAAATTGTTTGTTGTTAATTACGCAAAGGTTTTTACCTCCATTTCATCAACAATGTCCTTCCCACGAGTAATTCTTGCTGGTCGTGAAAATGCTTCAATTACTTTTGGAAAAAGTTCATCTTTGGATGGCGCATCCATCTGCACATCCAACACCGGAGATCACCCCATCATGAAACCGTGATGGACAACTAGTGGCCATTAAGTCTTATCATTTTGGTCGGACATTTTAAGCATGTGCAGCAAAGGAGAAGCTACAGATTAACAACACAACAAAAAAAAAAATAAAAAAATGGAGTCACTTTGGAACTTTCTAATTCTATTCTACAAAATTCTGTCGTCATTTTGCCAGAAATGTCATTCCTGGTGTAAAAGAACTCTGCTTTAGAAACATTAGTAGTGACAAGCGTTGGCAGCATATTGAATAGACACTCTATTTATCTCTTGGCTTCACAGGCTAAAAATAATTGCTCTAATTACTTCCTTTGCCCGCATACCATTTCAGCAATGCAAAACAAATCAAATAAAATCAGTCTGAACAAGAAAATTGCATTAACATAAAGAACATGGAAACCTAAAAGGAGAAATAAGCAAGAGTAACTCACTTCTATAGCTGACTTTGCATCAGGTATTATGTCACCGCTGAGAGCACTGCAGCAAGTAAAATGGTTGTGTCCCCAGGGAGAGCAGTTTGCCCCTTCATTCTGCATTAAGTAGAACAATTTAGAATCCATTTGAAGGCAATGGTATGGCTTCTCTAAAGCCCCTCTCACAAATTACCCCTGTTAGTTGTTAATATTTACTTTATGTTGTGGATAAACTAGAAGGATAATGGGAGAAAAGTTTATAGGCACTCTTTCAACTAAAAGGAAAAAGATTTAAAAGAATACTTTCTCCACATAAAAAAAGGTAAATTGTAGATAAAATGATTTTAATTTTCCTTTCTTAATGCGCAATTTACATTTGCTGTTTGTAAAGGAGCTCATTCAACCAAATCCATAAATCCTTTCTAAACACGAAAAGCCTTTATGCTGCTTTAAGTACATCTATACATCTATTTATAAAAATGGCAGCAAATGAGAGATTCTTTAGTTGTGAAAATTTTTGAAATTTAAAAATTAAAAGTACTCATCTTATGATATTGTATTCAGCAAGTTCATCTTATAATCCAGAACTAAAACTGATACTTTGATGAAATAGATGCTTGAGTACAAGCAACACCTCATATAACAAACAAACTTGAAGATATATAAAACTTCTCATAATTGGCACATAAACTGAAGATGCAGAGGTTATTCTTGAGGTAGAAAAGGACGGACATAAGTAAAGCAAGCCCAACGGTAATATAGTAAATTCAAACAGAAGGGAACAATGACAAGTAGTAAGTTTTGATCTTCTGCAATTTCGGAACGACTTCCTTCATAGCAGGCCTTTCTTTGGGCGCGTCCTTTGAACAGGTTATGCCCAATTCCACGAAAGAAGATAGACAAGCATGCAAAGATATTTGATCTTCGCTTGCCATTTCATTCCCAGATCCATCTTTCAAAAGATTGCTGTCAACAATCTCCAGCAGAGCGTCAGGATGTGCATCACATATCCATCGGCGTAGGCTTAACTCCCCAATAAACATAGGATCAATAGGTTTCTTTTGCGTGAACATCTCTAACAATAGTATTCCAAAGCTATAGACATCTCCTTTTCTTGAGATTGGCCAGAGATGTAGGAATAACTCCTAACAGATTATTGATTGAAAAGTTCAAAACCTGTACACTTATAAGCTCACCAAATGATGGCGGAATCTGACCATTGAATGAGTTGTTTGAAAGATCTAGATATTCAAGCATTTGGAGCTCCTTTATAGAACTTGGGATCTCACCTGACAGCTGATTATTTGATATATCAAGTGTATCCAAATTTTTAATATTGCTTATCTCTGAAGATAGGAATCCGCTGAGAAAATTTTGTGATAGACCCAATTCAATCAAGCGAGTCAGACTCCACATGCTCTGAGGTATTTTAAAAGATAATGAGTTGGTATCGAGCAACAAGTGTTGTAACGAACTGATATTTCCCAATGAGTCGGGTATGAGCCCAGAAAAACGATTTCCTTGAAGATAAAGCATGTTCAACAATCTTAACTGGCCAAGCTCATGTGGAATTGACCCATTTATCATGTTATATCCCAAATCTATCCACTGAAGGTTCTTCATCGTTGTGATTTGTAAGGGTATGGTTCCAACTAGCTCATTGATGTTCAACAACAGATACTCCAAGCTAGACAAATTACCTAGTTCAGCAGGTAATTTTCCCTTGATATGGTTATCAGCAGCACTGAAAATATAAAGATTTCTTGAGAGGTTACCCATCATATTTGGAAGAAAACCATCCAGTTCATTGCTTTCCAATGCAATTAATTCGAGAACTCTACTTCTTGAAAGCGATCTGAGAAAGTCCAGATCTCCAGTTAGCTTGTTGGTCCCTAGATACAACCTCTGAAGATGAAGCATATTCATGAAGTTCACATGCACCGGTCCACTGAGTGTGCAGTTGTGCAGGTCTAAAAAGAAGAGCGACGACAGATTCGAGAGGGAAATTGGTATAGGACCAGTTATGGCATGGTTGGTACCGAGATATAACTTTTGGAGATGTGAAAGCCCGCCCAGCTCCTCAGGAATGCTCCCCTGGATTCTGTTTTCGTTGAGCTCCAATTCAAGCAGATTCGTAAGGTTGCCCAAGGATACCGGAATAGTACCTGTCAGATTGTTTCTGCCAAGATATAGAATTGTAAGCCGCTTCAGATTGCCAAGCTCTATTGGTATGTTTCCACTGAACTGGTTGTAAGACAATGAAAGACTTCTGAGGTCAAGGCAATGACAAAGTCCGGCAGGGATGTTCCCAGTGAGCTGATTATCGGACAGGCTGAGAAGTTGAACTCGAGGAAGCATTGAATGAACGGAGCTACGATTTGATGGCAGAGTTCCGGAAAGATTGTTGACAGCCAGGGATAAAGTGGTCAGCAACGACATGTTGAAAATGACAGGAGGTATGGAACCTGACAGCTGGTTCAGTTTGAGAACGAGTTCCTTGAGGCGAGGGAGCTGCGCAAGGGAATCAGGGATTGGGCCAAAAAGACTGTTGTTGGAGAGGTAGAGGACAGACAGAAAGGAGAGATTTGCAAGGTGTGGGGAGATTGTACCATAGAGCAGGAAGTCATTGAACTGAAGAGCAACTACCCTTTGCCTCCGGCGGCTGCATGAGACGCCCATCCAGGTGCAGAAGGATGCATTGGCTGTCCAGTTTGTGGATAGAGTGTTGTATGGGTCGCTCACATGAGCCTTGAAGGCCAGCACTGCTGTGAGGTCGGTGAGGTTGTTGTGCGGCACTGCCGATGAGGGTGAGGGCAACAACAGGAGCATGAAATGCAAGGCAGCACAGACAAAGGGATTGAACTCCATCAGTTGTCGATCGATAAGTGGGGGATGCAAGTGATGCACATTTCATTACCTACAGATATATACAACTATGGCAATCATGACATCCACCTGCTCGTTCAACTGTGACAGAAACAGAGGTCACAAATTCCACAGGAGTAGTCTACTAGTAGAGCCCATCCATTGTATCCAACATCAAGTTGCAAGTGGAAGTTGAAATCAATGAAATTTTCTCCACGTGACTAGAAAATCTTTCTCTGCGCTGAACTGACACCACCTCCATCACCATCATGAACCTTCCTGAAGCCTTCCAATGGAGCGTAGGTGTCATCAGTGAAGTGTTGTCGTTGGAGATGCACTTGTGAGGGTTGACTTAGACCAGACTCACGTCGTTGGAGATGCACTTGTGAGTGGGAGATGAACAGGGTTGACTTAGACCAGACTCACGTCGTTGGAGATGCACTTGCGAGTGGGAGATGAACTTGATTGACTCAGACCAGCGTTGGATTTGCACTTGTGAGTTGGAGATGCACTTGCTGTTAAATTAATTTATATGTGAGATGCACTTGTTGTTAAGTTAATTTATATGTGAGTATAGTTCTATATTGAATACGACAAAGAAAATCTATTGATTTAAATATAAAGTTGAGCCTTAACGTAATGACTTAAGTTTTTGAGTCAAAATAGTTCTCAATTTTGTATTTGAAGTCCGAATTGGTCGAGTTAATTATGGGTTTGATTTAACACGAGTCGGCTCTTCATATGGATGGTTGCTAAAGTTAAGTTGATCGGCTTTTCACTCCTAGCCATTGTTGCGGCTCCTTCACTAAAAGCCCCTAAAGTTAAGTTGATCGGCTTTTCACTCCTAGCCGTTGCTGCGGCTCCTTCACTAAAAGCCCCCGGTTCAGGTCTCGACTCGAGTAGCTCGTTGAAGGTGCATCAGAAAACTTGAGCTGCTGCCCAACCACGTTAAAGAGTGTTGCCTGGTTGCCTAACCTTTTGAACGGTGACTTGCCATATATAGAGAAGTTCGCAGAAGAAGACGCCAAAAGTCCACCAGTCTACATCACTCCCATGGCCTTAGCCTTTGATGATTTCATGAGTGCCGACAAAGGACATGGATCTGGCAGCTGTGGGTTCCGCTACTAGCTCGGGCAGGGTCGAGCCTGAAATATGGCCTGACCCGACCTGAGAATTTCTTGAGTTTTTCTTCTTGTTCTTGGTCTTGTGAGGAAAGAGACAACAAGAGACAACAGAATCCGAGACAGCCGGACACAGAATGCAGCTGGACGTTTGGAAGGATCAGAATCAACAATTGAGGTTTTTATAAGAGTTGATGAAACGGCACAGTGGAGAGAGAGATCAAAATCCGAGAGCATGATATGGCCGTCATCACGGACAAGAACATTCTCGGGCTTCAGGTCTGTAGACTATTCCCAGCATATGAAGATACTCCAGAGCTAACAGTACTTCAGCAGCATAAAACCTGGTAATATAACGAAGGAAGTTTTAATTCCATGAAAATAGCTAGGGCTACAAACTGCTGGTAATGTTTAAAATAGAAAAGAAATCTTTTTGGACTTCTGAAAGATGGGAAAAAAAAGAACTTCTTACTGATAATTTTATATATAGATTGAGTCATCATTTTCAGGTCTAAAACCAAAAACCATCAAAAAAAAAATCAAATAATGGCTGTTCAGAAATGATCAAGTACTTGTCTCCCAAAAAAACTAAGTTTTAGAGCTCATGCATCTTTACCAAGCACAAAGGCGAGTTAGTTTTGGTAGGACAATTGGACAGGTCGGGCTTAAGTTCACAACCAAACATCAAATTCCTGTAATATCTCCTCATTGCAGCAAATTCAATCAATATCGCCACTTACAAGAGATCATTGCATATAAATTAATTACCTCTATTGAAACTGAACTTATTCATTTTAGGTCGGCCAAGAGCTTTCCTTTTCTACCACAGCTGCTAACATTACAACAACATGATCCGAAACCAAGCCGTGAATAAATACTATATGACATAAACAAGAGATGAACATACTCCTCATTTAGGTGCTGGCTCCTAAATTATGAGAGAAGACTTCAGAAGTCCATAAAATTCCGTCAAAACTGAGAAATGAGCAATAAACTCAAAATCCAGGCAAAACTGAGAGGTCGACAATGTCTTTGGGTAGATCAGCTATTTTCTTCAGAAGCGCAAGCCTGTTATTCCTGATTCTAGGGTCCTCCTGTACACACATAAGCATCTCTAATACTTCATATTTCTGAGCAAATACTGCAAAAACAGTCTGTTAAAAAAAAAAAAAAAAACATATATCTATCAGATGTGTATAAAAGAGAGTTAACAACAAACAGTTTTTATAGTGTCTCATAGTTTATCTTCACCCCTTTGGACTAGTTAAGGTGCACGTGCATTGTATGTGTTATTCCTGATTCTAACTCTAGTACATACTCAACCATCTCTAATACTTCATATTTCTGAGAAAATATAGCAAAAAACAGTATCTGTAAAAAAACCTTATATATATATATATATATATATATATATATATATATACATACATATAGATTGAGTGTGACATGTATAGCCTGTAACTTTCCAGACACAATCATGCAACCATACTGGAGTTTGAGCCCCTACCATTTCTTTTAACTGAAAAGTGCAGAACAACAGAGACAATAATTTGTGGCAGAGCTAATGATGCAACAAACATGATAATATTTTCAAACACACTGAATTGTACAAGCTAAATTTAAGTCAATCCAAAAGAATTCTGGGGGAAAACAAGTTGCAATTGAGCTAATATCAGAAGATGTAATCATATAATTGATAAATCGCAATAATCACATTGGAAACAGTAGCTACTGAGTTATGGGTTATGAGAATTTTTGTAAAGAGGAACAATTGTACACCAAATAGCCAATACCTCGTGCTTCTGATCGGTGAGGACCTGAACAATATATGCATGTGTAATGAGTGATAAATTTGCATTTTTCTCATTTCTAATCCTGCATTCAGAAAGAGTTTTTGTAGGCGAAAATACTTATGAATTTTAAAGCAAATGTTCGGAATATACGGTCCATAATTCTAATTGGAAAAGGGAAGAAAAGTAGTTTAGTTATGAACATGAGGAAAGACAAATTGGTGCCCAAAAAATTGCTATCTGATTATATGCATTTAATTTTTCTCAGAGAAAATCATAGGCGATGAGTTAAACTGAAGATTTTCTAAGACGGCTATAGAAGTCTAGAATTCTGATAAAAGAAAAGGAAACATATCATTATTATGAATATGAGAGAAGAGAAGTTGGTTCAAACCATCTAGAAATTATAGGAAACCAATTGTTTCGAAGCAAGAAAAAACAAAGGTAACCAATTAAACCCAAAATAAAAAGATTATTTAAATTTAAGTTAGTATTTACGGAAGATGAAACAGAAGGATGCAAGATAAAAAGGAAAGGAAAGTCGTCATTTAAAAAAAATTTCTTGTGGCGAGATTGGGGGAAAGCTGATATATATATATATATATATATATATATATATATATATATATATATATATATATATATATATATATATATATATATATATGCAGCAGGGGATATCAGCTCCACCTGCTACCAAGTACTTTAAACTGTGGAAGTTGACAAGGTCACAAGGGGATCGGAATTGACAATTTAGGGCTGATTAATTTTAGTTATGAATGTGACGAAGTATCAAACTTCTCAGTTATTTTTTTCCTGGAGATAATTATGGAGAAACAATTAGCAAATTGATGGAAACCTAATAAATCAATTTTCAATTGCTTTTACATATATACAATTATGAAGAAGCAATTAATTCAAGAAATTTGTAAAAGGGGAAACTTGTGGATGTGAGAGGACAAATTGGTGGAAACATAGCAAACCAATTTTCCATTTATTTCAACAGATACAGTTAGGGACTTAGGTGTTTAAGCGGGTCGTATTAGGATCGGATGCATGTAGGATCCAAATCCTAACATGCATCCTTTTCTGCACCCTTGTAATTTTCCTCTGTGATCTCTAAGTTAGATTGTTGTTAGATTGTCCATGGAGACAGAGTCACCAGACTTAGCTTTTCCTATCATATATTTCTAGATATTTCGAGAGAAAAGTAATTTTCATTGCGTGATTATATTGTGAACTACGTATTCGTCGATTGATAAGAAATGAGTATTCTTTCTCATGTGTAATTTCTCAATTTTATAAATCACTGCCTTTTCTCATATTTTATAAGTTTCAATCTAATTTAGAGCGAAATAGCCCCCACATAAGTAATTTTAGTAGTAGGCCTTCATGCACTAAGCCCAATTTATTACTTGTTCATCAGGTTGGTCCTAAAAATCTATAGTATCCTATAACTTTGATCGTCACCTAGATGTTCATTCTTATTTTCTAAAATTCACTCCCTCAATTATGAAATACTTTCATAAGCTATTTATACCCACAATCCACATAAATTAAAGAGAGCAAGATAGTATTTCCCCACTAAGCTTAATGATCTCTTTAAACCCAATCCACAATCTACTTACTGGAAAAAAAAAAATCTCTTGCTTAGTACATCCCAGTCTATGCATTCACTCCCCTCCCCCTCACCTCTCACTCTGAATAACTAAAAAAAAAAAACTCCTCGCATTTCTAATATGTTATGATGTTCAAGGTTTGTCTACGATGTTTCATGGTAGTCTGAAAGTCCTATAGAATATATAAATGATGCAACTTTAATTGGAAATCAACTATGTGGTTCATGATTTATTGATGGAAGCTGATTTGTATAAGTTAAACTGTTAAAATTTAGAAGGCAAGCATAAAATGATAAATTAACTTTGTTTGTCCTATGATGTTTGGTGGTATGTTAAAGTTCTTAGAAGATTTATATCTGGTAACTTTAATTGGAAATCAATATGTAGTTCATGACTTAATTAATGGAAACTGGGTTATAGGCTATAGTTTAGAACACAAACATTCAACAATGATGAATTAAGCTGTTGAATATATTTGAATGTAAACTTGGAACTCTGAAGTGTAAATAGGGGAGGAGAGATGTAACAATGTTAAAAATAAGATTTTTTATTTATATCCATTTTAATATTAAAAAGTTTCAAATTTGAATTATAGTATTCAAAAAGCATCCCCGCAACATATGAAAAAACTAGTAAGGGAATATTATGTGAAAGCTAATGATATATTTTATGTAAAAAGTAATAATAACAATAAGAAATTACTAAAAGAGCCCTCTCCTCCAAC
Organism: Dracaena cambodiana; assembly: GCA_036321105.1. Taxonomy (NCBI): domain Eukaryota; kingdom Viridiplantae; phylum Streptophyta; class Magnoliopsida; order Asparagales; family Asparagaceae; genus Dracaena; species Dracaena cambodiana. The sequence goes on from JAYEPQ010000007.1 coordinate 4,254,225, forward strand.
CCTTCCACAATGACTCAAAACTGTTAAAAGATGCCAATTCTTAAGTACTGAACTTCTCTCCAACAGCTAGTTTAAGGAAGTTTCTAGTATCTGGATTAATAAAATGCCCCCAAAAGGAAACGACATTAAAAATCCAGCTATAGATAATTGAATTATCACTAGAAGTAAGGAGCTAAGGAGAAGAAGCAAATTGCCAACTAAAGTTCATCCAAAAAGCCATTGGGGAAACTACAAAAGACTGACATATCAATATTTTCCCAATTTAAACAAGGCTTAGAACATAAATCTATTCATTGAGGTCATATAGTTGTTGCTACAAAGATCAAGAGAAGGTATTCTTGATAGTTCCCACACCCTCACAATAGTTTTGGTCCTTTGGATATTATAAACGGAATCTGGAAGCCTGGTTTTGTTATGAAGAAAAGAAAGCATATCAATACAAGACTTGTTAAGTTGGCTCTTTAGAATTTTACCTATGATTTATAAACTAAGGAATAAGTGTCATACTTTCACATGGATATTGAGCATGTCGGACACTGCCAATATCTAGATGGTAGGACCAGAGGTTTAAATGTGAATTTCTTAAAAATGTGTATCAGATTAGTAGATGTGTGTTGACAACACAGAAAAATTTCTGGAGCTAGGAGCAAGATATACACTTTTCCCCGTTAAAAAACATGATGACCCTATCAAATTCATCTACACCACCATAGCTTCTTTGAGACAAAAAATTGCAGGTTTTAGAGTTAATTTTCCCTACCATCTAGTGGGCTTGAAATGAAAGATTTCTATTCATAGTATGTTAATATACCCACTAGATGGAAGTTCAAATGAACCCATGAATTTCAGACCTAAAGCGCTTAGAGGTGTTGATGAGGACGAAAGGGTTAGATCACGTTTTAATTTTCTGTGATGCTATTCTCAAATACATATACTTAAATGATATAAATCTATGTATTGGGTTATTCACATGTGCACGATGCTAACATAGTAAAATGATCGATAAACAATCAGTCTAATTGGTGGTTTGATAAACGCTTAAAACTTTTTTTTTTTTGAGGTGAGCAAACATTTGCACTTTTGTAAGTGCTGGACAAGGATGCACATGGGTGTGATGAGTCCTATCAGACAAGCCAATTTTTGATTGACGGATGTTACCTACTCGTAAACATAATGGTGTTTAATATATCTAATTAAGCACCCTTTGCTGGTTTCTTAGAACTGAAGAGGGTCAATGCAATGGAACGGCTCATAATAAGTGTGCCATATCATTTGGACATATAGTGCTTACCTCTTACATAAACCATCTCATTGTATCCTCCCACATACTCCTTCCTTTGATCTTTATAATGAGATGTTGAGGAGTAATTGACTCTCATTGCTTACTATAACTTTCACTAAAATTACATAAATTTTGCATTATGTACTAGCTAATGCATAACACAAAAACTCACGAAGAAATCAGCTTTCCGAAAAATTAAGAAAATTCGAAACATAATCTTTAAAAAATTATTAAAATAGAAAATTAGGAAATATTTTTTTTTTTTCAAAGAATAGACCTAAGACCTCGAAATGTACTGTATCTAAATGAATCAAATGTATACTTATGATTATTCAAGAGTTGGCCCATGATGAGGCAAATGCTAGCTTAGTGCTAATGCATGTGCTTGATTGATCATCTCCTTACAAGCAGGGGAAATTCAGAACAAGATGCAAACTGCTCATCATAGTTTACATGAAGGTGGAGCATAGATCTGGTAGGATGACAATGATAATAGAATTCTAAACTAATATAATATTCATAGGCACTCATTGAAACTCGGAATACTTACGATCTGCAGTTTAATAGTTTTCCCATCCTGCTCAACAGTACATTTTTTCTACAAAAGAAAGGGTACCTTCAGTAATCTATCAGTTTCAAACAAAAGCATTTAACTTTAAATAAAAAGGTAGGTACTTACAAAATCAACTCCAATGGTGCTGATGTAACTCTCCAAATATGAATCATCCTAACAAACGAAACAATTAATCACAATCAAATCCACATAAACATGATTTTCCACACTTACAATAATTTATTAAAATCTGTTGGAATCCAAACTTCGAAAGCCATAATTTTAATTCCCCTCAAAATGCATTTTATGAGATAGACGAGTAGTTGAGAACCATAGGCACAAACATATGCATAACTTGCTATCATACAAATAGGTATATATTGAATTGCAAATTTAATAAAAGAACTGGGCTTCTTACCGCAAATCTTAAAAGGAGACAAGATTTACCAACACCAGAGTCAAGTTTGAACAAGTAATCACTGCAAAAATAAAAGATCTCATAAGATTCCAAGAACAGGAAATAATAACAAACTCTCATTAAAAAATATATATATTAAATGTCAATCAGAATGAAAAACCAAATAGCCAAGTATTCATAAGCATCAGAACATGGTACGCTATTCGGAATTCATGACGAGCCGTTTGAATATTCCGGCGTGATTCCGTTGGGCTTTCGCCGGAGATTTAGAGGAAAGAAGCGACGAATTCTCCCCTCAAAGAAATAAACTGAGTTAAGAGAGAGACGGAGAGAAGAAATAAATTCCGAGATCGCGGCGAAGGGGTGGAATAAAAAATAAAATAATAGTAAGGGAGGAATTTGCAAATGTCAGGACACAGGTAATGTGTTGTTTAAAACATGGGGTTTTCCTGTAATTTGGATTTTGTAACTTTTTTTAGGAAATTCTAAATGAGCATTATTTGACATTGTGAGCACCACTTAACTTAGTGACTTAGCCTTGCTCAGTAATTCAAGTGGTGTGCTCATTTAGAATTACCCTTTTCCGTTTGGCCTTTTCAATTCCTTTTGCTCTCGTATTGTCCTTGTCAAAATATCTCATAAATGATGCAAAACTTAACTTTTAAGACTAATTACAGTTAGACCATATAGTATTGAGAGTATGTAACTTTAACATCCTGAAGTTTGAAACTCTAAAAAAAAAAAATCTCTGTACTTAGTTATTTTTACTCTCTTTTTTTATTAAAGGACACTCTTGTCTCTCTCAAATTCTTATTCTACCATCATCCTTCTTTTTAAGGAGCACACACTCTCTCTCTCTTTCTCTCCTCTCTCTCTCCCCCTCTCTATCCTCTCTCTTAGTTACTCTATCTCTATTCCTCTGTCTCAGTCAGAGAGGGAGCGTGAGTGACTGAGAGAGAGATAGAAAGGAGAGAGAGAAAGTGTGCTGGTTAAAAAGAGGAATGAGGGTATAATAGGAATTTGAGAGACATGAGTGCATTTTAATAAAAAAAGAGAGTGAAAATAACTAAGTTCAGGAGTTTTTTTGAGAGTTTCAACTTGCAGGAGTGTTAAGTTACACACCTCCAATATTACAGAGGGTCTGACTGTAATTAACCCTAACTTTTATTGATATTAATTCAGAGGATTTGGATAAATGATCATATTGTAATCTTATTATCAAAAATAATAATATAATAATAGTAAATAACTTCTCTTTTGGGACTTCTCGCTTAAAAATTTCATACGGCTCCTGTTATGTAGGGGAGTTGGCATTTAAAAGTTTAAAAGCCTATAATACATTATGCTAACATAAAAAATCTTAACATTTAGAAAAAGATCATCATATGCTTTCTAATGATTTTTAATAGGAATGAATATTAACATCCGCTCTGATTGGATAAGGTCGAAGTATAAGAAGCTATAAAATTGAAGTCACGTATATGAAATAGCGATAAGTCGGAAGTAGTCGGGACGTTGTCAGAGTCGGTCAGACTCCGACTGTAATTCTCAATATGAATAATAGTAAGGTGAGAGAGAAAGAGCAATGTTCATCAAAGTACATATATCAGTTATGTATATATATGATGTATGGAGTCATATATAAACAAACACATAGAATAGTGGGTTGTTTAAGATGACAACAATTGTGGTTTGCTTGGCTCAAGCGTAGAGAAGACTAGAGCTAGCAACAAGAGGCGACGTATCAGTAACGGTTCTATCAAGACAACAATAACAATGAATTTATGCAAATCAATAATTTTCTACAACTCTTTTATGGCAGAAGACGCTAAAAATCATTTTCTAAAACAGCCAAAAGAAATCAAGCCCCGCACTCTCCTCCATTCCCAAGAGCGCCGATTCATTAGTAGGCAAAAAACTCTTTTACAGCAAATCAATGCTTTTCAACAACACTTTTAAGACAAATCAATACATTTCAATAAGTCTTTTTATGGTAAGAGACACTAAAAATTATTTTTCGAAACAACAAAGAGAAATCAAGCACCGGACTCTCCTCAACTGCCATGAACACAGATTCATTAACCTTCTAAAAAATTGCTAAGTGGGTGTTTTGATTTGTAAACTGAGAAAAAATAGAAGCAAAGATCACAACAAATAAATCAAAACATAGGGAAATCCATGGAGATCGTTGGGACTCACTATTCGGAATTCATGACGAGCCGTTTGAATATTCCGGCGTGATTCCGATGGGCTTTCGCCGGAGATTTAGAGGAAAGAGGCGACGAATTCTCCCCTCAAAGAAATAAACTGAGTTAAGAGAGAGACGGAGAGAAGAAATAAATTCCGAGATCGCGGCGAAGGGGTGGAATAAAAAATAAAATAATAGTAAGGGAGGAATTTGCAAATGTCAGGACACGGAAAATGTGTTGTTTAAAACATGGGGTTTTCTGGTAATTTGGATTTTGTAACTTTTTTTAGGAAATTCTAAATGAGCATTATTTGACATTGTGAGCACCACTTAACTTAGTGACTTAGCCGTGCTCACTAATTCAAGTGGTGTGCTCATTTAGAATTACCCTTTTCCGTTTGGCCTTTTCAATTCCTTTTGCTCTCGTATTGTCCTTGTCAAAATATCTCATAAATGATGCAAAACTTAACTTTTAGGACTAATTACAGTTAGACCCTATAGTACTGGGAGTATGTAACTTTTAACATCCTGAAGTTTGAAACTCTAAAAAAAAAAACCTCTGAACTTAGTTATTTTTACTCTCTTTTTTTATTAAAGGACACTCTTGTCCCTCAAATTCTTATTCTACAATCATCCTTCTTTTTAAGGAACACACTCTCTCTCTCTCTTTCTCTCCTCTCTCTCTCCCCTCTCTATCCTCTTTCTTAGTTACTCTCTCTCTATCCCTCTGTCTCAGTCAGAGAGGGAGCGTGAGTGACTGAGAGAGAGATAGAGAGGAGAGAGAGAAAGTGTGCTGGTTAAAAAGAAGGATGAGGGTATAATAGGAATTTGAGAGATATGAGTGTATTTTAATAAAAAAGAGAGTGAAAATAACTAAGTTCAGGTTTTTTGAGAGTTTCAACTTTCAGGGGTGTTAAGTTACATACCTCCAATATTACAGAGGGTCTGACTATAATTAACCATAACTTTTATTGATATTAATTCAGAGGATTTGGGTAAATGATCATATTGTAATCTTATTATCAAAAATAATAATATAATAATAGTAAATAACTTCTCTTTTGGGACTTCTCGCTTAAAAATTTCATACGGCTCCTGTTATGTAGGGGAGTTGGCATTTAAAAGTTTAAAAGCCTATAATACATTATGCTAACATAAAAAATCTTAACATTTAGAAAAAGATCATCATATGCTTTCTAATGATTTTTAATAGGGATGAATATTAACATCCGCTCTGATTGGATAAGGTCGAAGTATAAGAAGCTATAAAATTGAAGTCACGTATATGAAATAGCGATAAGTCGGAAGTAGTCGGGACGTTGTTAGAGTCGGTCAGACTCCGACTATAATTCTCAATATGAATAATAGTAAGGTGAGGGAGAAAGAGCAATGTTCATCAAAGTACATATATCAGTTATGTATATACATGATGTATGGAGTCATATATAAACAAACACATAGAATAGTGGGTTGTTTAAGATGACAACAATTGTGGTTTGCTTGGCTCAAGCGTAGAGAAGACTAGAGCTAGCAACAAGAGGCGATCGGTAGGATACAAGTATGAGGGGGGCTCCTTAGGCTATAAAAGGAGAGCCCCTCCTCCCTTCCATTACACACCATTCAAATAGTCTCTTAAGACATTTGTATCTTCTCCTCTCTTGTAATATAAATTATTTTCTCTGTTCACATGGTATCAGAGCCTGGTTCTGTCTGAGTATGCTCTGTGGTTGCAGCATAGTCTGAACTTCCACATCAGAAAAGAATACTGTTTGGAGACAGTTCTGTCGAAGTATGCTCTGTGGTTGAGTACTGTTCGGGTACTGTTTGAGTACTGTTCGGGAGTACTGTTCATCGCGATACGGTTAGTAGTTTCCATTCTGTTTCTTGGGTCTTGCTTCTATTTGAGGGTGTTTTACCTTTGGTGGCTGCTATTACATTTGGTTAGAGGATCTAGGGGTCCTCGTTTGCTCCGTTTGTGGTATTTTGGAATTTGTAGTGCTTTGGAATTTTATTGGAATTGTTTATTGCCTGCTTATTGGTTAATCTTCCATGGCTGAATCTAAGAATTCTGATATGTTGTCTATGTCTGCAAAAATTACTACTTTACCATTAAACTGGACAAACTATAGTGATTGGACTAAAACTGTTAGGGTTTATATTTTGGGCATTGAGAAGGAAGCCCATTTAACTGATGATCCCCCTTCTAGTGATGAAAAACAACTTTTAGCTTGGAATAGAGCCGATACTCGACTCTTCTTTCAAATTCGGAATTCTATTGAACCACGGATTCTGTCTTCTGTTAGTCACTGTAACACGGTCAAAGAAATTATGAATTATCTTGCATTCATGTTCTCTAGTAAAGGGAATATTACTCGGACTCACGAAGTATGTAAAGGCTTCTATCGCTCTCAGCAACAGGGTCGTCCCTTGAAGGATTTCTTCTTGGACTTCAAGAGGATGTATGAGGAAATGAAAGTACTCATGTCTCCGCAGGCAGATCTCCCAACCCGTATCAAGAATCTAGAACTTCAGGCTATCATCAGTTTTCTTGAAGCTCTTGACCCTTCTTATGAAACTATTCGCTCACAGATTCTATCTAGTCAGGAGCTTCCATCTCTTGAAGATGTGTTCTCACGGGTTCTTCGGGCTGATAGTTTGGTTCGTCCGTCTGTTGATCCAAATGCAAGTGCTTTGGCTGGGCGTGGTCCCTTTGAATACAAGAATTATGGGTCAAAGCAGGGCACTAGTATTCCGTACATGACTTCTGGCAGTATTATCTGCAATTATTGCAAGGAATCTGGTCACATTAAGAAAAATTGTCGAAAATTACAGAATAAACAGCAGCGTGATCAACAGCGTGGTCTTGCTCATATTGCCCAGACACCTGATCAGTCTGATTTTGACCCATTATCTGCAGGGGCCCTAGCTACACGTACTTTGTCCTCTGGTCTTGCTTCTACTTCCACGAAGTGGGTCATTGATTCTGGTGCTACCGACCACATGACAGTTAACCATCATTTATTTTCATCGTATACCCCCTATGCCAGCTCATCCTCCATATTCGTCGCCAATGGTTCCTCGGTCCGTGTCCTTGGATCAGGCATTGTTAAACCAACTACATCAATTTCCCTATCTTCTGTTCTTAATGTTCCCGACCTAACATTTAATCTTCTGTCTCCCAGTAAACTGACTCGTCATTTGAATTGTTTTATCTCTCTATTCCCTAACCATTGTTTAATTCAGGATCTTTCGACGAAGCAGATTATTGGTAGAGGCTATGAATCTGGTGGGCATTACATCCTTGATAATCAGGTGTCCCGTTCTGTTGCTTGTTCTAGTGGGTCGTCTGCCTTTGAAGTCCATTGTCGTCTAGGCCATGTGCCCCTTTCATCTCTTAAACGGTTGTATCCTCAATTTTCGTCTGTGTCTACTTTAGATTGTGAGTCGTGTCAGTTTGCCAAACATCATCGTGTTCATTTGGCACCTAGAGTAAATAAACGGGCAACATCCCCCTTTGAGTTAGTTCATTCTGATGTTTGGGGTCCTTGTTCAGTTTTGTCTCAGACTGGTTACCGATATTTTGTCACTTTTGTTGATGATTATTCCCGAAACACTTGGATTTACTTAATGAAATAGCGTTCTGAATTGTTTGCTCATTTTCGTAATTTCTGTGCTGAAATTCAAACCCAGTTTAATACTCCTGTGAAAATCCTTCGAAGTGATAATGCAAAAGAATATTTTTCCGCCCCATTCACTGATTATATGCATAGTCATGGCATTCTTCACCAATCCTCATGTGTTGATACCCCTGCTCAAAATGGTGTTGCTGAAAGAAAGAACCGCCATCTCTTAGAAACTGCTCGCGCTCTCATGTTTTACTCCTGTGTCCCTAAATCTTTTTGGGCTGATGCCGTGTCTACGGCCTGTTTCCTTATCAATCGCATGCCTTCGGCTGTCCTTAGTGGTGACGCTCCTTATTCTGTTCTGTTTTCTACCACTAGGCTGTATCCTATTGATCCAAAAATTTTTGGCTGTGTCTGCTTTGTTCGAGACGTCCGTCCAAGTGTCAGTAAACTCGATCCCAAGTCCTTGAGGTGTGTCTTTCTTGGTTATTCTCGAGTTCAGAAAGGTTATCGGTGTTACTCTCCTGACCTCAGTCGCTATCTTGTGTCAACCGATGTGACCTTTCATGAGTCTTCTCTTTTCTTCAAGTCTTCGGTATTATCTAAGTCTTCCTCAGTCATTGATGAACCTGATGATGTTCTGGTTTATCGTGTCCCTATCTCACCAGTACAAGCTACTGTTCCGGAACCTGATATCATCGATGAAGCTGATGCTGCCCATGTTCTATCTTCGCCAGTAACTGCTTCACCGACGGATTCCATTTCTGTCCCTAACCCAATTGTATTTGATTCTGCTGTTGACTCATCTGATGACCTGTCTATTGCCCTCCGAAAAGGTAACAGTTCTATCAAGACAACAATAACAATGAATTTATGCAAATCAATAATTTTCTACAACTCTTTTATGGCAGAAGACGCTAAAAATCATTTTCTAAAACAGCCAAAAGAAATCAAGCCCCGCACTCTCCTCCATTCCCAAGAGCGCCGATTCATTAGTAGGCAAAAAACTCTTTTACAGCAAATCAATGCTTTTCAACAACACTTTTAAGACAAATCAATACATTTCAATAAGTCTTTTTATGGTAAGAGACACTAAAAATCATTTTTCGAAACAACAAAGAGAAATCAAGCACCGGACTCTCCTCAACTGCCATGAACACAGATTCATTAACCTTCAAAAAAATTGCTAAGTGGGTGTTTTGATTTGTAAACTGAGAAAAAATAGAAGCAAAGATCACAACAAATAAATCAAACCATGGGGAAAATAGCAGAGGACAATGGAAGCAGTGAGGAGGGCAGCACAAATGGGCATGATAAATGGGAGATGAATCCGGCGATGGTTTTCGTGGGCATGGGTGATCAAGAATCAAGATTAGATCAACTTTGTTGAAACTCAACTGCATCTGACTGATCCAAAATCGATTGGAGTTCAATCAGATTCCAGCTGTCAAGACGGTCAAGACGGTCAGAGTTTTGTCTTTTCTGCCTGATTTGATTTAGTCAAATCTCTTAGAAATCTGATCCATACGTCAAATTGTTCACCTCTAACTTTTTGTCAAAGTTCTTAAATAAACATTTTGAAGTGCAATTCTTTTAATAAATACTCTAAAGTGTATTACATGGTGTTCTATTCTTTCATAGCTGAAACCTAGTTCAATTGGTAAAACGGAGGCTTGGAGTGATCAATGGTTCAGACTATAGCCTATTTTTATTTCAAAAAATTAAAAACATTTCAAAACTTTAGAAAACCACGAGTTTTGCATGATTGACAAGACCAAATAAAAAATTGTGCTAAACATGAATCATAACTCTCCCTCGGTACTATGCTTAAAACTTACCATCCTTTCACTGCCAATCCCATATCAAGATAAAAGGAGAAGATATGATAGACGTACGACACAATCAGTATAAAACATTATCATATATTATAATATTAGCCAAAAAATTATTAGAGAATTAAATGAAAATATATTGCTCGAAAGGAATGAGTAGAGAAGAATTATTTATGTGATCATTCGATCGTGACTCTCTTTTTGGTTCATGTAGCCTAACCCAAGCTTTTGGATAAAAAAGTTTAGTTGTTGTTAGTATTGTTAGATATTAAAGCATTCTTTTTCTTAATAAGATGACTCAGAGGTAGATTCATACAAGACAGTTACGTAGTTTCACACTATCTTTCTAAACGCCAAAAGCTTGTATGCCCTTATAAGTACATCTATTTACAGAATGGCGACAAACGAAAAAATTTTTAGTTGTGAAAAAATTTGAAACTTAAAAATTAAAAGTAATCTTCTGATATTGTATTTGGCAAGTCCAGCTTATAATTTAAGCTAAAAGTAATATTGTTTGATGAAACAGATGTTTAATTGCAAGCAAGACCTTATATAGCAAACAAAATTAAAGATATATAAAACTTCTCATAGTTGGCTCATAAACTGAAAGTGCAGAAGTTATTCTTGAGGTAGAAAAGAACAGACATAGGTAAAGCTAGCCCAACGGTTATATGATAGCTTCAAACAGAAGGGAACAATGACAAGTAGTCAATTTTGATCTTCTGCAATTTTAGAACGACTTCTTTCATAGCAGGCCTTTCTTTGGGCACGTCCTTTGAACAGATCATGCCCAACTCCAAGATAGAAGATAGACACTCTTGCAAAGATATTTGATCTTCGCTTACTATTTCATTCCCAGAACCATCTTTCAAAAGATTGCTGTCGACAATCTCTAGCAGAGCATCAGGATGTGCATCACATATCCACCGTCGTAGGCTTGACTCCCCAACAAACATAGGATCAGTAGGTTTCTTTCGCGTGAACATCTCTAGCAATAATATCCCAAAGCTATAGACATCTCCCTTTCTTGAGACTCGTCCAGTCGATGCATACTCTGTTCAACAGACCAAGACAATAAATTTAGTAGTGTTGATTTGATATTACATTTACACTGAATGCATATAAATTTAATTACCTGGAGATATATAGCCAATCGTCCCTGGTGTGCTTGTTGATGTTGCACTCCGACTATCACTACCCAATAGTTTTGCAATGCCAAAGTCACTCAAGTGAGCAGTCATTTCTTCATCTAGAAGAACATTGCTCGGCTTCAGATCACAATGCAACACAACATGAGAATGGTTGTGATGGAGGTAGTCAAGAGCTGAAGCCACATCAACAGCTATGTTAATCCTTTGAAGTAGGCTCAAGAAGCATTTGGGGGAGTAGAGCCACATTTCGAGGCTCCCGTTAGGCATGAACTGAAGAACAAGTGCCTTGAAGTCCAAGTTGGAACAAGTAGTGATGATTTTAACTAGATTCCTGTGGCGAACCATCCGCAGAGCATTGCACTCGACATCAAAGCTCCTCGAGGCTTCATCAACTTCCAAGTTCAGGACCTTTACTGCAATGAGCAGCCCATCATCTAAACATCCCTTGTAGACGGACCCAAATCTTCCCCATCCCAGTAAATTTGCTTCTCTGAAGTTATCAGTTGCACGAGCAAGTTCATGGTATGATATCAATCTATAGTCATTAGGAGATTGAGTGTGTGCAGGAGCAACATTCTTGGTTTGCTTTTGGAATAATATCCAGCAGGCAATAACAATAATCACAACAGAAGCAACTACAGGGAGAGTATACCACAGCAAATGCACCATAGACTTAGAAGTAGAACGAGCAGTTACAGAACAAATTGGGAAACCTACTCTCGGAGCTCCACATAACGCTGTGTTCCCTACTAACGACATGAAGCTGATATTTGAGAAGACACCGCTGCTTGGAATCTTTCCTTCCAACTTGTTAAAAGATAAGTTTATATTGTGAAGGTACCGGAGATTGGCTAAAGATGCAGGTATAACTCCTGACAGATTATTTAGTGAAAGGTTCAAAACCTGGACACTTATAAGCTCGCTAAATGATGGCGGAATATGACCACTGAATGAGTTGTTTGAAAGATCTAGATATTCAAGCATTTGGAGCTCCTTTATAGAACTTGGGATCTCACCTGACAACCGATTCCTTGATATATCAAGTGTATCTAAATTTTTAATATTGCTTACCTCTGAAAATAGGAATCCGCTGAGAAAATTTTGCGATAAATCCAATTCAATTAAGCCAGTCAGACTCCACATGCTTTGAGGTATTTTGAAAGATAATGAGTTGGCACCAAGCCGCAAGTGTTGTAACGAACTGATATTTCCCAGTGAGTCTGGTATAGGCCCAGAAAGACGGTTCCCTTGAAGTTGAAGTTTGTTCAACAATCTTAACTGGCCAAGCTCATGTGGAATGGACCCATTTATCATGTTATATCCCAAACCTAAATATTGAAGGTTCTTCGTAGTTGTGATTTGTAAGGGTATGGTTCCGACTAGCTCATTGTTGCCCAACAGCAGATACTCCAAACTAGACAAATTACCGAGTTCAGCAGGTAGTTTTCCCCTGATATGGTTCCCATCAGCACTGAAAATATAAAGATTCCTTGAGAGGTTACCTATCGTATTTGGAAGAAAGTCATCTAACTCATTGTCTTCAAAATCAATAAGTCCGAGAACTTTACTGTTTGAAAGCGAACCAAGAAAGTCCAGACCTCCAGTTAGCATGTTCCCCCCTAGAAACAAGCTCTCAAGATGAAGCATATTTCTGAAGTTCACACGTATCGATCCGCTGAGCATGCAGTGGCTCAGGCCTAAAATGAGGAGCGACGACAGATTTGAGAGGGAAATTGGTATAGGATCAGTTATGGCATGGTTGATACCGAGATTTAACTTTTGGAGATGTGAGAGACCGCCCAACTCCTCAGGAATGCTCCCCCGGAAGCTGTTCGAATGGAGGCCCAATGCAAGCAGATTCGTAAGGTTGCCCAAAGATGTCGGAATAGTACCTGTGAGATTGTTTCCGCCAAGATATAGAATTGTAAGCCGCTTCAGATTACCAAGCTCCACCGGTATGTTTCCACTGAACTGGTTGAAAGACAATGAGAGTATTATAAGGTCATGGCAATGACAAAGTCTGGCCAGGATGTTCCCATTGAGCTGATTCTCGGACAGACTGAGACGTTGGATTCGAGGAAGCATTGAATGAATGAAGCTACGATTTGACGGTAGAGTTCCGGAAAGATTGTTGGTAGCCAGGGACAAAGTTGTCAGCAACGACATGTTGAAAATGGCAGGAGGTATGGAACCTGACAGCTGGTTCTGTTGGAGAGCGAGTTCCTTGAGGCGAGGGAGCTGTGCAAGGGAATCGGGGATGGGGCCAACAAGACTGTTGTTGGAGAGGACGAGGACAGACAGGAAGGAGAGATTTGCAAGGTGTGGGGAGATTGTACCATAGAGCAGGAAGTTCTTGAACTGAAGAGCAACTACTCTCTGCCTCCGGCGGCTGCATGAGACGCCCATCCAGGTGCAGAATGATGCATTGGCAGTCCAGTTTGCAGACAGGATGCCGTATGGGTCGCTGACACGGGCCTTGAAGGCCAGCAGCGCTGTGAGGTCGGTCAGGTTGTTGTGCTGCACTGCCGATGAGGGTGAGGGCAACAACAGGAGCATGAAATGCAAGGCAGCACGGACAAAGGGATTGAACTCCATAAGTTATTGATAAGTGGGGGATGCACGTGATGCACATTTCATTACCTACATATACATACAACTATGGCAATCATGACATCCAACTGCCCACTTAACTGTGACAGGGATTCATTACCTACATATAACTGCCCGCTTAACTGTGACAGGGACAGAGGTCACAAAATTCCACAGGACTAGTCTACTGACAGAGAACCCGCCCATTATAACCACATAACTTGTAAACTTTTCTCTGCGTTGAACTGGCACTACTTCCGTCACCATCATGAACTTCTCCACGATGCCTTCCAGTGGAGTGTGAACTAGAAGACTGAGGATTAACTTAGCCCAGACTCGATATCGACTACTGACTTCAAAACTATCTGTTTGTCGATCATTCATGTCCAGCCATTCAAATGCACATACATTGCACGTTGAAATAATTGTGAAACCCACTAACAGTTTAGGCTTCTGCAAAGCATATTTGCAGGAACTGTGCATACTACACCATGAAACTTGAACAAGAAAGGAGCTACAGATGCGCGTAATACATGTGTCACCTAGAAATACAATTATAAGACTCGTCCACTTACAGTCAACATTCCCCTACCTGAATCTGTATCTTGGTCTATCAAAACTCATCTAAACTGTGGCAATCATGACATCCAACTGCCCACTTAACTGTGACAGGGATTCATTACCTACATATTAACTGCTCGCTCAACTGCGACCGGGACAGAGATCAAAAATTCCACAGGACTAGTCTACTGATAGAGAGCCCGCCCATTATAACCACATAACTCGTAAACTTATCTCTGCGTTGAACTGGCACCACCTCCATCACCATCATGAACTTTACCAAGATGCCTTCCAGTGGAGTGTGAACGAGAAGACTGTAAGGATTAACTTAGCCCAGACTCAATATCGACCACAGACTTCAAAACTATCTATTTGTCGATCATTCATGTCCAGCCATTCAAATGCACATACATTGCACGTTGAAATAATTGTGAAACCCACTGACAGTTTAGGCTTCTGCAAAGCATAGTTGCAGGAACTGTGTATACTACACCATGAAAGCTTGACAAGAAAGGAGCTACAGATACATGTAATACATGTATCACCTAGAAATACAATTATAAGACTCGTCCACTTACAGTCAACATTCCCCCACCTGAATCACTATCTTAGTCTATTAAACTCATCTAAACTGGCTACTAACTGGTTCATCCCAGCTCCAACTTAAGAACAGTGTCTTTCAACGATGAGATAGAGAAACCAAGAATACAACATCAAGAGAAACCACATAACAGGCGGCGAACATTGCTAAAAAAAACTCAAAATCCAGAAACTTCCCCCCAGACTTGACCTCGGCTCCTGCCATCCTCTTGCTGCTGATCCCTTACCCGATCCCAAGCTTCGTTTGAAGATCAGTCTCCGATGCGGTCCTTGGAACCTCCGGTGGTGTGCTGCACCTAATCAAAGCCCAATTCCCACCCTCAAAGAACGGGTGCTGCTTGATCTCAGTGCCTCCCCTCTTCATTCCTAGCTGTTTTTTTTGAAGCAAGATGGTGGGATATCTTCCCCCGGTGTTCCATTAAAATTACTTAATAGAATATTTTAATAGTGTGTAGTACATAATAAACTTGCAACTTGCAAAAGAAAAATATATATAACATCCACCATACTACAGTTGTCTATGGTCCAAAAGAAAGAAAACCTCGATCACAATGTCCTACAAAAAGTCTATTCAGGAGATCAAGTATCCATGACGTCCTCACGCAAAGATGATGCATCATACTCTGAAACTAGAAGATTCCTCCTGGTGTTCTCCTCAACTCTTGGCTCTTGGTAGATATCGCCATCGGAGTATACACATGTCTAATCATATATGTCAGCACTAATAATCGAGTGATACTCCTCAAATGAATGTGATGTATTCCTGAATATCCTACTGTTACGCTCTCTCCAAATATTCCAATAAACAACAGCAATCAGGCGATGTGTATCAGCCATATCACATGCATTACTTTGGATTAGTTTCCAAAAAGACTGTATATCCGATGTGGGTGTCTTTTTAACTTATATAGTCCATAACAATCGGCTAAAACTATAGGGCAACATAATGTGTCTTACAGATTTCCCGTCTCTTCCATAGAACACAGAAACTGGGTCCCACCTACCCCCGTTTTTGCAAATTATTCCAAGTGAGGACTGCATTTTTTGCCACTAGACACAAGAATGCTTTTTGACTTTGAGTGACACCGAACGACCCAAATATCCTTCGCGTAAGCTAGTCTACAACCACCATCATTAATCACACGGTAGACCGACTTCACTGAGAACGCGTTGGATAGATCCCATGTCCATAACAGCATGTCTCCAATCTCTTCGCTGGGCATGGTCGTGGGCAGTAACCGGAGAATGCTCTGGTCTCCTGAGACTCTCCAAGTACCGCGTCAAAAGCATTCGTTAACTAAGGCAAGTTTGTTTTGGACACTAGCATATAGGGTCGGGAACAAGGAGCCAAAGGTATGATTGTGCTGATCTAGCCAAATAGTAACAGAATCACCCTTCCCGACCTTGAATTCCAAACTTGTCTAAAACACGAATTCTGCTTGTCTAACACCCTTCCAGAATACCAAAATGTTTGGGGAATTTTTTTATTTCGCTCTCCAAGAACCCATACATGGGTCGTATTTGGATTTGAGGATGCTCTGTATCCACCACGGAGGTTACTAATAATTTTCCACCACTATTTACAGAGCAATGCTAGGTTGAAATTACGAGTGTTCAGTATCTCCAATCCTCCCTCTTCCTTTGATTTGCATATTTGTCCCCATGAAACTAAGTGAAATTTATTAGCGTTCTCTCCAACCCCCGCCATAAGAAACACCTATGAATCCTGTTGACGAGGCATTGCCGTTAGCATTCTCTCCACTCCGAGCCGTTGCTGCGGCTCCTTCACTAAAATCCCCCGGATCAAGTCTCGACTCGAGTAGCTCGTGGAAGGTGCATCAGGAAACTTGAGCTGCTGCCCAATCAATATAGATGAATAAAATGGTCCATCCAATATGTCGAACTGGTATAGCAAGGCATTTAATAATGCAAACAGTGAGAAAGAAAATTATTTGTTGTTAATCACACAAAGGTTTTTACCTCCATTTCATCAACAATGTCCGTCCCGCGAATAATTCTTGTTGGTCGTGAAAACGCTTCAATTCATCTTTGGATAGCGCATCCATCTGTACATTCAACACCAAAGATGAGAAACTGAGGACCCCATCATGAAACCGTGAAGGACAACTAGTGGCCATTAAGTCTATCATTTTGGTCAGACGTTTTAAGCATGTGCAACAAAGGAGAAGCTACAGATTAACAAGATTAAAAAAAGTGCAAAATGGAGTCACTTTGGAAATTTCTCATTCTATTCTACAAAATTGTATCGTCATTTTGTCAGAAATGTCATTCCTGGTATAAAAGAATTCTGCTTTGGAAACATTAGTAGTGACAGAAGCATTGGCAGCATATTGAATAAACACTCTATTATCTCCTGGCTTCACAGGCTAAAAATAATTGCTCTAATTACTTCCTTTGCACACATACCATTTCAGCAATGCACAACAAATCAAATAAAATCAATCTGAACTAGTAAATTGCATTAACATAAAGAATAAGCAAAAGTAACTCACTTCTATAGCTGACTTTGCAGCTAAATAAGGCCAATTTCCCCGTTCTGAAAGTACGGAACGGACTATTTCAGAACTAATGCCCTTGTCCACCTAAAACAAAACTGTTAGGTGGCCTCTCTCTTTCTTCCCTTTAGTCCCATATCGCCAAAGGCAATTGAGAGGGAAGGGGGAGAGGGCTATAAAATAAACCCTCTCCCTTCATATCTAAACACACCAAAATACACCCAAATACCAAATATCCAAAATACTTTTGTATTTGTATTTGTATTCTCCACAAATAGTGAAATTTTGGATCCCTCTCCGGCCGTGGACGTAGGTCACATTGACCGAACCACGTAAGTTCTGTGCCTCTTGTCTTTTTCAGTTATTTTCTTTACTGTCTTTGTTATATTGTAGTAGTGGCTATTAGTTCTTGTGGGGCCTGTTGCCCAACAAACTGGTATCAGAGCGCCAGATTTTTTTTTTTTTTTTGAAGTGCTTATTGTATGCTCTGTGGCTGCCACTAAACGTGGATCCTCCACATCAGAAAATAAGTATCTTCTGTTAGCGGGGCCCAACGTCACTATTCTCTTGTGGGGCCCATTGAAGTGCTTATTGTATGCTCTGTGGCTGCCACTAAACGTGGATCCTCCACATCAGAAAATAAGTACCTTCTGTTAGCGGGGCCCAGCGACACTATTCATTTGTGGGGCCCATTGTCACTATTCACCTCTTGTGGGGCCCGCGTCACTATTCATCAAGTGTCATATTTCATAGCCATCATGACAGTAACAAAGATCTCAATTGAAAAGTTTGATCGGAGTGTCAACTTCGGTATGTGACAACTCAAAATGGAAGCCATCCTTATACAGGATGGATGTGAGTTAGCACTTGAAGGAGAGGAGAATAAGGCACCGGAGATGACGGCGAAAGAATTTGCAGATCTAAATAAAAGGGCTAGATCTGCTATTATTTTGAATCTCTCTAACGAGGTTTTGCAGGAGTCGCCAATGAGAGGACAGCCAAAGGTATGTGGGATCGGTTGAAAACCATGTACATGAAGAAGACGGTGGAGAATCGACTTTATTTGAAACAAAAGTTGTATATGTTGAGGATGATAGAAGGTACATCTATACTCTCTCATCTTGATAAATTTGATTCCATTATTATGGATTTGGAGAATGTAGATGCTAAGATTGAAGATGAAGATCAAGCCATTTTATTGTTATGTTCCCTTCCCCAGTCCTTTAAACATTTTCGGGATACTATGATTTATGGGAAAGATTCAGTCTCATATGATAGTATTAAATCTGCATTAAAATCTAAAGAGCAGATTGATAGGGACATCACAGGGAAGACTAGTGGTAGTCAAGCAGAGGGATTATTTGTTCGGGGTAGATCTGAAAATAGAGACCCTAGTAGTAGCAAATCCAAAGGAAGATCAAAATCCAGACATTACAATTTGATTTGTAATTATTGTAAGAAAAAGGGGCACATTAAGGCTAACTGCTATAAATTGAAAAATAAGGAGAAAAATGTACAAAATAGCAGTGTCACCGCTGAAACTAGTATAGCAGCAGATGAGAATGAAGGAACTATATTTGTAGCAACAGATAATAAAGTCAGGTCTAATAATGAGTGGATCTTAGATTCGGGTTGTTCTTACCACATGAGTCCCAGTAGGGAAAGCTTCTCCACATATGAACCTGTTAATGGTGGAGTTGTTTTGATGGGCAACCATACTGCCTGTAAAGTTGTTGGTAGAGGTACAGTTCGAATCAAGATGTATGATGGCATTGTCCGAACACTCACTGATGTTAGACATGTTCCAGATTTGAAGAAAAATCTCATCTCTTTAGGCACTCTCGATGTTCTTGGGTGTAGATATTCAGCTGAAGGTGGAGTTTTGAAAATTTGTAAAGGTGCCCTTGTACTGATGAAAGCTAAAAGGTCTGGAAGTTTGTATATTTTGCAGGGATCCACTGTTACAGGTACTGCAGAGGTCTCTACATCCTCAGATGTTGACATTACCAGATTGTGGCACATGCGGTTGGGACACATGGGTGAGAAAGGCTTAACGTTGTTAAGTAAGAAAGGCCTACTTTGTGGTCAAAGTACTGGTAAGATGGATTTTTGTGAGCATTGTATTTTTGGGAAGCAGAAAAGGGTTAGCTTCAATTCTCCCGCTGTCCATAAAACAAAAGGTACTTTGGACTATATTCATTCTGATCTTTGGGGGCCATCTCGTGTTCCTTCTAAGGGTGGTGCCAGGTATATGTTAACTTTTATTGATGATTATTCAAGGAAGGTTTGGGTGTATTTTGTTAAGAATAAAAGTGATGTTTTCTTGACCTTTAAACAATGGAAGGTTTTGATTGAAAAGCAGACAGGAAAACACATTAAGCGGCTGCGGACAGATAATGGCTTGGAATTCTGTAGTACAGATTTCAATGAGTTTTGCAAGGGTGAAGGAATTGCTCGGCATTACACTGTCAGAATGACGCCTCAACAGAATGGTGTGGCCGAGCGCATGAACCGAACTCTTTTGGAACGAGCTCGGTGTATGATCTCAAATGCTGGGTTGACAAATGATTTCTGGGCAGAAGCCATTGCTACGGCGTGCTACATTATCAACCGTGCTCCAAGTGCTTCTATTGATTTCAAGACTCCAGAGGAAGTTTGGTCAGGTACTCCTGCTGATTACTCTAATTTAAGAATTTTTGGGTGTTCTGCTTATATGCATGTTAATGAGGGAAAGTTAGAGCCTAGGGCTAAGAAATGTATTTTCCTCGGTTATGCTTCTGGAGTGAAAGGATACAGATTATGGTGTCCTGATCTCAAATCACCTAAATTTGTAATTAGCAGAGATGTTACATTTGATGAATCATCTATGTTGTATCCTAGAAAAGAGTCTTGTAATTCAGAAAAGGATGATAGTACTCAGAAGCAGGTGGAGTTGGAGATTGGAAATGCAAGTTCTTCACAAAGAGCCTCTACGAGTCAAAGAGATCAAGTTGATGAACCAGATCTTGATGAACCAGTAGAGGAATATTCCATAGCCAGAGACAGACCAAGAAGAGAGATTCGACCACCACAAAGGTATGAAGATGTTGTTGCATATGCTTTAACAGTGGCACAGGAAACAGGTGGAGACGGTGAACCTTCCACCTATTTGGAGGCAATTCAGAGTGCTGATTCAGAAAAGTGGCTGGTAGCTATGAATGAAGAAATGGAATCTCTCCACAAGAATTGTACTTGGGATCTTGTGAAGCCGCCGAAGGGAAAGAAAACAGTTGGTTGCAAATGGGTCTTCAAAAGAAAAGAAGGAACTTCAGGTGTTGAAGATGCAAGGTATAAGGCACGATTGGTTGCAAAGGGCTACAGTCAGGTACAAGGTGTTGACTTTAATGATGTTTTCTCACCCGTTGTAAAACATAGCTCTATTCGTGTATTACTTGCATTGGTTGCCATGTTTGATTTCGTGTTAGAACAGCTTGACGTCAAGACAGCTTTTCTACATGGCGATTTAGATGAACAGATCTATATGAAGCAGCCTGAAGGTTTTGAAGTTGAAGGTAAGGCAGACCATGTATGTTTGTTGAAGAAATCCTTGTACGGACTGAAGCAGTCTCCAAGACAGTGGTATAAGAGGTTTGATTCCTTTATGTTGGGTCATGGTTTCTCCAGGAGCATGTATGATAGTTGCGTATACTTCCGGAAGTTAAATGATGGTTCATTCATTTATTTGTTATTATATGTTGATGACATGCTCATTGCGGCTAAGAATCTTGCAGAAATTCACCAGTTGAAGGCCTTATTAAATGGTGAATTTGAAATGAAAGATCTGGGAGCAGCTAAGAAGATTCTTGGAATGGAGATAAGACGTGATAGAGGAGTTGGAAAATTATTCCTGACCCAGAAGAATTATATCAATAAGGTTTTGGAGAGGTTTGGCATGCGAGACGCTAAACCAGTAAGTACTCCTCTTGCTAGTCATTTTAGACTATGTGCTGCTCAATCACCACAGTCAGAGGAAGAGATTGATTATATGGCACGAGTTCCTTATTCTAGTGCCGTTGGAAGTATCATGTATGCAATGGTTTGTACTCGTCCAGATATTTCACAAGCAGTTAGTGTTGTTAGCAGGTATATGGCAAATCCAGGCAAGGAACACTGGCAGGCTGTGAAGTGGATTCTCAGATACTTGAAGGGTACTTCAAGCAATTGTTTGGAGTTTGGACGTTCTAATAACTCATTGGTTGGTTTTGTAGATTCAGATTACGCCGGTGATCTCGACAAACGCAGGTCTCTTACAGGTTATGTATTTTGCATTGGAGGTTGTACTATCAGCTGGAAAGCTACTCTACAACATGTAGTGGCTTTGTCCACTACTGAGGCAGAATATATGGCAGTTACAGAGGCTATTAAAGAAGCTTTGTGGTTGAGAGGTTTGTTCGGCGAGTTATCTCTACAGCAAAGGGTTATTACCATTTATTGTGATAGTCAAAGTGCAATTCACTTGACTAAAGATCAGATGTATCATGAGAGGACGAAACATATTGATATCAAGTATCACTTCATTCGTGATACCATTGCAGAAATGAAGGTCCTTATTCAGAAAATCAGTACTAAGGACAATCCTGCCGATATGTTTACAAAGACTCTTCCTGTTTATAAGTTCAAGCAGTGCTTGGACTTGATTGGTATTCAGAGGTGGTGATTCAGCCCGTTGGGGCATTGCCGGAGAAGATGGAGTAAGCGATAAATTGTTCGGGTCAAGGCCAAGGTGGAGATTTGTTAGGTGGCCTCTCTCTTTCTTCCCTTTAGTCCCATATCGCCAAAGGCAATTGAGAGGGAAGGGGGAGAGGGCTATAAAATAAACCCTCTCCCCTCATATCTAAACACACCAAAATACACCCAAATACCAAATATCCAAAATACTTTTGTATTTGTATTTGTATTCTCCACAAATAGTGAAATTTTGGATCCCTCTCCGGCCGTGGACGTAGGTCACATTGACCGAACCACGTAAGTTCTGTGCCTCTTGTCTTTTTCAGTTATTTTCTTTACTGTCTTTGTTATATTGTAGTAGTGGCTATTAGTTCTTGTGGGGCCTGTTGCCCAACAAAAACAAAACCACCCAAACTTCAACTCCAGTAAGCAACAAAAACATATAAATAACTGATGGCAGGAAAAAATTATACAGCCTTTAACTGGATAAGCATGTGAAACTCATAGTAAACATGAAACCCTTTTCTAAAATATGAAATAACAACCAATTTTGTTTAGGGGGATGTTGACGTTGAAGTACTGAGAATGCATCTGCTATATGAGAAAATCTTCTACACTGTACGAATATTAGGCACGGAGAACAGGAGTTATTTAAAACAGCCTGCTAAAGGAAATTTGGTTAAAAAAAAAAAAAATGCTTCTACCCTGATTGGTTTTACTGAACTATCAAGTCCGCAAACATGAGCTAAATTGTGCTAAAGATTTACCCTTTTAGTGATACATATGCCCAGAAGAAGCTGCCACTTTCCAGATATTCAGTATATAGACGCAACAAGGATCCAAGACATGGTGACATCCTGCAATCCCCAGCCCTGTTGCCGAGCATCGTCAACTCTAGACAGGTTAACTAATGGTCCAAGAAGGTATATTCAGAACATCCACGCGTGTCGGGCAAACTGACACGTTAGCTAGGAAGAGGTGCCTCGTGCTCTCGCCATCAGTTTCGCAAAGCATGCAGTAATTGGGACCAGAGCATCCTCTGCAGATTTGGCTAGGACAAGATGACATCTTTCGAAACAAGTCAGAGAAGCATCTTGACATTCAGTGAGCACTTGTATGATGTCTGCATATGCGAACCTCCATCCCCCAGTAATGAAGTGGTAATAAGCAGATTTAACCGAGAATGTGCTACTGCTATTTCATCTCCATATCAGGATGTCCTCCTCATGTTATCTCAAGGAGATCCCATTGAGCAGTTCCTTGACCGTCTCAATATGTGTCCTGGATTCTAGCATTGCGGTCTCCCATAGAACCAACCTCCACCTATACCGACACCATCAGTTTTTGACTGCAACCTTTCTATCATATGCTAGCTCAAATACTTTGGAGAAAAGACACCATTGTGGAATGTTGGAGCACCACGTCCTAAAATGAGATTTTGCCCTTTGATCCAACTTTGAATGAGATACTGGGTCTAAAGATGTTTTTGGATATCGTTATCCCTCAGCAAAAGCCGGATGCATTGAACGAGTTGCACGATTTGAACCTCCAAGAACCGCTTCGCAGTCCATAATTGGTGGATAGTAAACTTTGGAGCGTCCCCTGAACTTTCCTGTCCTTAGGTCGACATACTTGTCCCCACGAAATTAAGTGGTACTTTCTGTTCTCTTGTACGACCCCTCCAGAGGAATCTGCTGCAAGTTTCGCCTGTTCTCTCTCTAGCCAAGCTAGGCAAGATGATGAAGAACATCCAGGCATGGGAGCACTGCAGTGAGTAAAATGGTTCTGTCCCCAGGGAGAGCAGTTTGCCCCTTCCTTCTGCATTAAATTTAACAACCAAGAATCCATTTCAAGGCAATGGTATGGCGAATATTGCATTGACCAAAGATCAGGAGAGGAGACAAAGGACCTCATCTCTAAAGCCCCTCTTTAATATTTACTTTATGTTGTGCATAAACTGGAAGGATGACGAGAGAAAAGTTTATAGGCACTCTTTCAACTGAAAGGAATAAGAAACTCTACATTAAAAAAAAAAAAAAAAGGTAAATTGTAAATAAAATGATTTTAATTTTCCTTTCTTATTGCAATTTACATTTGCTGTTAGTAGAGGAGCTCATTCAACCAAATCCATAAATCCTTTCTAAACACCAAAAGCCTTTATGCTGCTTTAAGTACATCTATACGTCTATTTATTAAAATGGCAGCAAACGAGAGATTCTTTAGTTGTGAAAAATTTTGAAATTTAAAAATTAAAAGTACTCATCTTATGATATTGTATTCAGCAAGTTCACCTTATAATCCAAAACTAAAACTGATACTTTGATGAAATAGATGTTTGAGTACAAGCAACACATCATATAACAAACAAACTTGAAGTTATATAAAACTTCTCATAATTGGCACATAAACTGAAGATGAAGAAGTAATTTTGTAGGTAGAAAAGGGCGGACATAAGTAAAGCTAGCCCAACGGTTATATAATAGCTTCAAACAGAAGGGAATAATGACAAGTAGTAAGTTTTGATCTTCTGCAATTTCGGAACGACTTCTTTCATACTAGGCCTTTCTTTGGGCGCGTTGCTTGAACAGATTATGCCCAACTCCATGATAGAAGATAGACACGCATACAAAGATATTTGATCTTCGCTTGCCATTTCATTCCCAGAACCATCTTTCAAAAGATTGTTGTCGACAATCTCCAGCAGAGCGTCAGTATGTGCATCACATATCCATCGGCGCAAGCTTGACTCCCCAACAAACATAGGATCAGTAGGCTTCTTTAGCGTGAACATCTCTAACAATAGTATTCCAAAGCTATAGACATCTCCTTTTCTTGAGACTCGTCCAGTCGATGCATACTCTATTTATCACACCAAGACAATAAATTTAGTAGTGATGATTTGATATTACATTTGCACTGAATGCATACAGATTTAGTTACCTGGAGATATATAGCCGATCGTCCCTGGTGTGTTTGTGGATGTTGCACTCCGGCTATCACCACCCAATAGTTTTGCAATGCCAAAGTCGCTCAAGCGAGCAGTCATTTCTTCATCAAGAAGAACGTTGCTTGGCTTCAGATCACAGTGCAGCACAACATGAGAATGGCTGTGATGGAGGTACTCAAGAGCTGAAGCAATGTCAACAGCGATATTAATCCTTTGAAGTAGGCTCAAGCAGTAGTTGGGGGAGTAGAGCCACATTTCGAGGCTCCCGTTAGGCATGAACTGAAGAACAAGTGCCCTAAAGTCCAAGTTGGAACAAGTAGTGATGATTTTAACCAGATTTCTATGACGAACCATCCGCAGAGCGCTACACTCGACATCAAAACTCCTTGAGGCTCCATCAACTTCCAAATTGAAGACCTTGATTGCGGTGAGGAGTCCATCATCTAAGCAACCTTTGTAGACGGACCCAAATCTTCCCCTTCCCAATAAATTTGCTTCGCTAAATTTATCAGTTGCACGAGCAAGTTCATGGTACGACATCAATCTATAGTTATCGGGAGATTGAGTGTGTGCAAGAGCAACATTCTTGGTTTTCTTTCGGAATAATATCCAGCAGGCAATAACAATGATCACAGCAGAAGCAACTGCAGGGAGAATATACCACAACAAATGCATCGTAGACTTAGAAGTAGAATGAGTAGTTACAGAACAAGGTGGGAATCCTAATTCTGGAGCTCCACATAATGCTGTGTTCCCTACTAAAGACATGAAGTTGATATTTGAGAAGACACCGCTGCTTGGGATCTTTCCTTCCAGCTTGTTGAAAGATAGGTTTATACTGTTGAGGTACCGGAGATTGGCCAGGGATGCAGGTATAACTCCTGACAGATTGTTGATTGAAAGGTTCAAAACATTTACACTTATAAGCTCGCCAAATGATGGCGGAATATGACCATTGAATGAGTTGTTCGAAAGATCTAGATATTCAAGCATTTGGAGCTCCTTTATAGAACTTGGGATCTCACCTGACAGTTGATTCACTGATATATCAAGTCTATTTAAATTTTTAATATTGCTTATCTCTGAAGATAGGAATCCGCTGAGAAAATTTTGTGAAAGATCTAATTCAATTAGGCGAGTCAGACTCCACATGTTCTGTGGTATTTTGAAAGATAACGAGTTAGTACCGAGCAACAAGTGTTGTAACGAACTGATATTTCCCAGTGAGTCAGGTATGGGGCCAGAAAGACGGTTTTCTTGAAGTAAAAGTAAGTTCAACAATCTTAACTGGCCAAACTCATGTGGAATGGACCCATTTATCATGTTATATCCCAAATCTATATACTGAAGGTTCTTCATTGTTGTGATTTGTAAGGGTATGGTTCCGACTAGCTCATTGATGTCCAACTCTAGATACTCCAAACTAGACAAGTTACCGAGTTCAGGAGGCAGTTTTCCCCTGATATAGTTATTACCAACACTGAAAACAAAAAGATTCCTTGAGAGGTTACCTATCGTACTTGGAAGAAAGCCATCCAGCTCATTGCCTTCCAAAGCAATTATTCCGAGAACTCTGCTATTTGAAAGCGAACCGAGAAAGTCCAGATCTCCAGTTAGCATGTTCCTCCCTAGAACCAAGTTCCCAAGATGAAGCATGTTCTTGAAGTTCACACGTATCGATCCGCTGAGCGAGCAGTTGTCCAGGTCTAAATAGAAGAGCGACGACAGATTCGAGAGGGAAATTGGTATGGGACCAGTTATGGCATGGTTGTGACTGAGATATAACGTTTGGAGATGTGTAAGCCTGCCCAACTCCTCAGGAATACTCCCCTGGATGCTGTTGTGGCTGAAATCCAAATTAAGCAGATTCGTAAGGTTGCCCAAAGATGCCGGAATAGTACCTGTGAGATTGTTTACCCCAAGATACAGAATTGTAAGCCGCTTCAGATTGCCAAGCTCCACCGGTATGTTTCCACTGAACTGGTTGAAAGACAGTTTCAACTGTCTGAGGTCATGGCAGTGACAAAGGCCTGCCGGGATGTTCCCACTGAGCTGATTCTTGGACAGACTGAGATGTTGGATTCGAGGAAGCATTGAATGAATGAAACTACGGTTGGATGGTAGTGTTCCAGAAAGACTGTTGATATGCAGGGATAAAGTGGTCAGCAACGACATGTTGAAAATGGCAGGAGGTATGGAACCTGACAGCTGGTTCTGTCGGAGAACAACTTCCTTGAGGCGAGGGAGCTGCGCCAGGGAATCGGGGATGGGGCCAAAAAGACTGTTGTTGGAGAGGTAGAGGACAGACAGAAAGGAGAGATTTGCAAGGTGTGGGGAGATGGCACCATAGAGCGGGAAGTTCCCGAGCTGAAGAGCAACTACCCTTTGCCTCCGGCGGCTGCATGAGACACCCATCCAGGTGCAGAAGGATGCATTGGCCGTCCAGTTAGTGGACAGGATGCTGTATGGGTCGCTCACATGAGCCTTGAAGGCCAGCAGCGCTGCGAGGTCGGTGAGGTTGTTGTGCTGCATTGCCGATGAGGGTGAGGGCAACAACAGGAGCATGAAATGCAAGACAGCACAGACAAAGGGATTGAACTCCATCAGTTGTCGATCGATAAGTGGGGGATGCAAGTGATGCACATTTCATTACCTACAGATATATACAACTATGGCAATCATGACATCCACCTGCTCGTTCAACTGTGACAGAAACCGAGGTCACAAATTCCACAGGAGTAGTCTACTAGTAGAGCCCATCCACTGTATCCAACATCAAGTTGCAAGTGGTAGTTGAAATCAATGAAATTTTCTCCACGTGACTAGAAAATCTTTCTCAGCGGTGAACCGGCACCACCTCCATCACAATCATGAACCTTCTTGAACCCTTCCAATGGAGTGTAGATGTCATGACCCTCATATTGCTAATGGAGCTCTATAGTGGATTTCGGTACATTGAAAAGGATTCAAAATCAACCCAAACATATATATATATATATATATATATATATATATATATGGGGGTGCAGGACTAGGGTCTTTTGTGGGGCCGAATTTTTTTTGTTTTAGGGGCGGCTGAAACAAAAGGTGAATAAAAAAAAAAAAAGGCGCGGCTGCTCCTGCGTCTTTTTGTTGACCGAAGGCAAAGAAAAGAAAAAGAAAAAGGAAAAAAAAAAAAAGGTCAAAAGTTGCGACTCTAGCTTTGCAGGGTGTGGCGGCAGAGGCAATAAAGAGGGTTTTCTCTTTGTGGCGGCCAAAAAGCAAAGAAAAGAAAAGGATTAGTGAGGCGGCTTAAGCTAATCGTTTTGGGGACTGCAGGATGCAAGGGATTTTCCTATTGAATATTGATTGTTATACGAGAAGTAACAACGCAACGCAATTTACCGACACAAGTACCTGCCTCACAATGACACTGCAGAGTCGAGCCTCGCACGTTTCAACCGAACAGACCCAAGGATATATTATGGCAGTTCCTTCTCTTCCTTTCCCTGCAATTACCATAGAATATCAGCATAATATGTTGCAATGCCTTATTGGGAAAAAAATAGAATGAACATGTTGATCAGAGTAAAGCTTTAACACCTCTAACAAAACTGCGAATTCTTCAATTGCCCAGGAAAAATGTTATTTTGTGTTATTGAATTGTCAAATGAGCTGAACAAGCTGAGCTCTAGGTTGTTCATGCTCGCACGTTAAATTAAACAGGCTTAGATTTTTTTTTTTTTTTTGTTAATCTTGCTTCATTTATTTAATGAACCAGCTTGAGCTTTTAATTAAGCTTAGCAGTCCACTACAATAACAAACGGGTTTTTGGCATTCTCTAGAGCTTCTACACACCTATTTTAATTAAGCTTTGAGGTTTTCCCCTGAGTTGATGGTGAAGCTTTCTTCCTGAGCTCTTATACAGACTCAATCAATTTTTGCATTAAGAAACATGGTATTTTCTAATTATTTGAGACAGAATACAAGACCAAACCGAGCTTAAATGAGCGCTAAACATGTCAAGCTCGAATCGAGCCTAAACAAGCCGTAAATGTACCAAGCTCGAATGCGACCAGGTTCAAATGGCCTGTCATTTTTATTCGTTTATTCATCGAACACATATTTATGTTCAACCTTGGGTTCGTTTACTGAAGAGCTTTTACTGAACCGAATATTGAGCTTCACAGCCTTTCGCAACACTAGTTAACATGATAAAATTCATTACACTTGATCAAAATAAAGTACACATGCTGTCAACGCAGGAAAATGGATGATCCAACCCTTTCCTCATAATCTACACCTCCTTGGCATTTTTAGGACCAAATTTCAGGGAATTTTGGCTTCAATTGTCTTCTGTCCGTTGGCAGTGAAAATTTCTAAATTAAAAGGATTTCCCACAACAGAACGCGGAGCTAACTCCGCAGCCCCACGTCTGACTAATTTTAGCCTCGCGTTTGAACAAAATGCGGAGCTATTTGATAGCTTCGCATTAGTTCCGCGTTTTTGGTTATCTAGCGCCGCGTTTTGATGCTATTGGCTCCGCGTGAGCAGATAACCAGAATCTCAAATTGATTGAGATTACGATTTGGGCTTATCCAAATACCCGAATTGAATCCGATCAGAATTCCAAATCAGGAGATTCGAATCAAAACTAAGATATTTGATTGGAATTCTTGATGAGAGAGAATTCTATTTAAATAGAAACTCTTGCATGGACCTGGGGGATATAAATACCTTTCTGGTGGAACCCTAAGGGTCTTTCTTTTGGCTTTTGGGCGATCTTCCTCTTTCCGGTCTTCTTTTCTTTTCGGCAGAAGAGATCTTTTCCTCTTGGAGAATTCGAGTTAAACACAGAGCCTTGAATTCGTGAAGACCAGAAGAGATCAGTTCTACAGTCGGCCGCCATCTTCAACAGAGAAGAGTTCGACGCCCGATCGTCCAAAGGAGCTACTATAGTTCCCATCGCCACAGATCCCACGCAAATTATTGTAAAAGAGAGAGATTGACTTATAAAATCCTCTCGTTTGTTCTTTTCTCTTGTTCACTTCTATTGTAATTCAAGTTTATTCAATAGAAGGAAAGCAACAACAGATCTTTGCTGCGAACAAACTGGCGACCACAGTGGGAGCCATCTCTTTCACTGATGAAGAGATTGTGGCGCAATCGGATGTCGATTTGATCGGATCCGAAGTAGACAAGCTGGTCATTGAAATCGATCAGCAGAAGTATGAGGAGTTCCTCTCCTCTGGATCAGGTGACTTGGACGAGCCGCGACACTATCGTCGCATGTACTCCAATACCCGAGCAGCGGGTAAAAAGATTCCTACCGAGAAACGGGGGTCCTTGGAGACTGCGGCTATAGGGCCAGTGCTCGGACAGGAAATCCTAGCTGAGGATGAGCTTCCTACTGCCGAAGAAGACCTGAGAACTGGATTGACCAGAACCCAACTCTGAAATAGGAATTGGAGGATAAGGCGGAAGGCCCTCAAAGCCCGCTTTGAACGCGAGGCTAACTTTCCAGAAAGCGAGGTTATGGTCCCTCGCAAACTGGCTCGTGCTAATCTCGAGACCAGCCTCTATCGCGTTAAACGCGAAGTTACGACTTGCCTTAAAAGCAAGGAAAAGCCAGCGTGTGATTTTCCACGCGAGGCTATTGTTGAGCCTAGCGAGAGACGCGAAGCTAGCAAGATTTATACCAGTTGTAAAATTTCTGACACTCACGAGAAACGCGAGTATAAACTCTCCTCAAGGCCAGCGTGTGATTTTCCACGCGAGGCTATTGCTGAGCCTAGCGAGAAACGCGAAGCCAGCAAGATTTGCGCTAGTCGCAAAATATCTGACACTCGCGAGAA
This sequence comes from Dracaena cambodiana, assembly GCA_036321105.1. Lineage (NCBI taxonomy): Eukaryota > Viridiplantae > Streptophyta > Magnoliopsida > Asparagales > Asparagaceae > Dracaena > Dracaena cambodiana. The sequence continues at coordinate 4,285,026 of JAYEPQ010000007.1, forward strand.
ATGCGAGTATAAAAATTCGTTACAACCAGCGTGTGATTCTCCACGCGAGGTTAATACTGAGCCAAGCAATAATAGCAAGGCCAGTAATACTTGCAAGAAATGCAAGATTCTCCGCGAGAATTACGATGACGGTTGGCAGATCGTTGTTAATCGTAAGAATCACGCTAGATGCGAAGATATGACTTGTGTCAATTACAAGGGTGAGCCAGCGTGCAAGAAGTCCCTCTCACGTGGGGCTACTGTTCTAGAAGTTAAACTTCTGAAGACACGCCAAGCCAACGAGAAACGCGAGGCTAACGTGACAAAAGCGTGGAGCTATTATATAGCCCCGCGAGATAAAGCGCGGAGCTGTTCTTCAGCACCGCGAGACAAAACGCAAAGCTATCTCTAAGCCTCGCGTAGATCCACTTGAGTGCAGAAACAGGACTGATCCTCGCGTCAGTAGACCAAAGCTCGACTCCAGAGAGCCTAAGAAGCTTCAGTGGGTTCCCAAACCCTCTCAAAAGTTGGATGGGCCCCACAGTTCCATGACTAACGTCACCGATCTCAGGGAGTATCTCTTTAAGAAGCGAGGAATAGAACAAGTCCAAGCTGAGCCTGTTTGTCACTGCCAGCAGCTTATGACAGCGGTATCCGCCGTAATGGACAATTGTGGCTGCAGCAATAGTAGGGTATCGATATTTGACCGATTAACCGAGTCAAATGAGAACCCTACTAAGAAAACAAGAACCGCTTCCCTAAAAGAATGGAGGGCTGTAACTTCCAACATGGTGGGAAAAGGGAAAAAGATTATAGAGACGGAAGATGATTCAGAATCGAGTGATGAAGAACCCCTTCATATCACTCGACTAAAATCAGGAGTTGTCCCGCCTCGAAATTATAAGAGGCTTGCAAGAGGATCTTACGACGATGATAGCGATAACTCGGCAATAGCGTCACCGCCGTCCTCTACCTCATCTCGACCACAAAAGGCAGCATCGCATATGGTAGACAAAGCTGATGATATCAATCAGAGGTTTGAAGCCCAGGAAAGAATGATCCGAGAGCAACAAAAGACGATCGAAGACCTTAAATTGATGCTCTCAAAATTTGTTGAGGATAATGCTAAAAAGGGCAAAGAAACTCTGATTGAAGAGGAAAAAGAAGATAAAGCCCATTCGATGCACGAGGACGACGATAGATTCTCTTTCCATGATCCGCATGGAGAGAAGATAGAAAAATTACAAAATCAACTCGAAGCTTTAATGCACAAAAAGGAGTTGAAGGAGTCGGGGGTCTCAAGACCATACCCACCTGAATGGGATATGGTGCCATACCCTCAGAAATACAAACCGCTCAAATTGGATTTGTATGACGGGAAGGGATCGCCCAGTCAGCATATTTACTAGTTCTTGTCCCAAGCAGGACATCTGATGGGTAATGACCCAATTATGACCAAAGTATTCGCAAGTACCTTGCGAGGGCCTGCATTCACTTGGTTCATGCAGTTGCCCCCAGGTACTATTAATACCTGGTTCGATGTTGAGAAGTTATTTCTCTCACATTTCTTTGAGGATGATACCGAGATTACGGTTCATTCCCTCCTTGCAACTACACAAGGAGAACAAGAAACAGTAAAAGATTTTATAGAAAGGTTCCGGGAGAAGTCTGTGCATTGTAAGCACGGAATGGTTCAGGAAACTCTAGTCGAGACATATCGACACAATCTGAAGACTAACGTGCTCCTGAAAATGGGGACCGTAGAGTCTAAAACATGGAGGGATTTGCTCAAACAAGGAGAGCAGGCCGAGGACTTGATTCGTCGGGTTGAAGAATCTCGTGGATCAAGGAGTACTAGAAGTAATAGGCCTTATACCCAGAACAATAATAACAAGAGTAAAGGGAAAGCGGTAATGGCATCAGAAGCTGCTCCGCAAAAGACAAATCCTCCTCCAGGCCCAAAGCCCCAAAATCCGAAGGGCACGAGGCAAAGTAGACCTCAACAGGAGAAGACTTATACTTTCAAAGCTGAACAGACGTCTACACTCTTCCACCTCCTCCAGAGAAGGGGATGTTGAAGCTTCCGGAAAATAAGAAGCTAGAGGACGCCGGTAAGACCAACTACCCCAATTACTGTCTTTATCATCGGAATGTGGGACACCCTACTAGGGATTGTTATCCCCTTAAGAACAGAATCCAGGCACTAATAGAAGCGGGAGTTCTGACGCTTAAGGGAGAACAGAAGAGAGTCACCGCCAATATGACAACTATAGTGGTTGGAACCCATGAGTTCCCCGCAGGGGTGACCCCAATCCCAAAGGGTAAGTTGGTTACAAAGAACTTCGATCCTCATTAGAAAGCTCAGGAAGGACTTGTCCCCGTAACAACTCAGAAGGGGGAAGTTATGTGGGTTCACCCTGACTTACTAGAAGATGAGCAATGGACTACCACAGGTCAAGGGAAGAAGCGGACTGTTAATGTCATTTCCGCAAAATTAAAGGAAGAATATATAGCCTCAGGTGCCTTCACAGATTCTGAAGAAGAACCCGAAACTATGGCCACTCATCAAGATGGGGCAGGCCCTTCCGGTACCCGATCTGGGAAGACATATCTCAAAGACTACACCAGGGTAGATCCAAAGGGCATATATGCAGAACTTGCAAAACCGGCAAAGCAGAAAGGTTTTCGCTTTCAGAAGAATCCTATTGAAGATGAAGGAGTCAAGGAGGCTACCTACAAGTTTGACATAATAGCCCAGCTGGCTAACATCCCAGCACGAGTAACGCTTTACGAACTACTACGGCTATCAAAGTCAACTCGTGAGGCATTGAGAGAGGCATTGGCAGACTCTGAATCATTCCTAGCTCAGATTGTCGAGCCGGCCGAAGAGGGACGGGACTCTTGCCCCAGCTGTCATCAAGTAAGGAGGCAGATCCCACAAATTACCTTCTCTCCAGAAGACATGCAGGTAAGGAATATAAAGCACAATAGACCTTTATATTTCACCGGATATGTCGGATCCACAAAGGTGGATCGAATTCAAATAGATCCAGGTTCTGCACTAAGTGTCGTACCCAGAAGGTTGATGTAGCTGTTGAGAATTTCCCTCCATCGTCTGACACCAACCAATACAACCATATATGGATTTAATGCCAATAATAGCAGTCCCCTTGGAAAGATCCGACTCCGATGTCAAATTGGAGACTTAAGGACGGAGGTCACAGGCTACGTTATTGATGTTGACACCGCCTACAATATCTTACTGGGACGACCTTGGATCTACGCTCATATGATAGTTCCGTCGACTCTTCATCAATGCATGAAATATTGCGATGAGGAAGGAGAGATCCGGACACTAGTTGCAGACAAGCAACCATTCAAAGGGCTGGAGAACTACTTCACAGATGCTGCACTCTATAAGCCAGCCCATGAAGTCTCCAACGACGATCTGAGCAAGCCTCCAAAGCCGGATGAAAGTGGCAATGAAGCCGATACTGAGTACGAGCTTCATGAGGAGTATGATGGGGGTGATTATGAAATCAACCCTCACTTAGATTTTAGTTTGAGTCTAGATAATAATGTGGACGATGTAATAGAAAGTGAATGGATTATTAATGAAAATATAAATTTAGTCTACGAGCATGCTGTAGCTACTGAATCTGAACCATCTTGCACTTCCACTGAAGTGGATGACCTATCCGAACTTGAAGTTCTGGCAGCATACCATTTGCCACTTAGGTCATCCCTCCTCTCTCGGTCTGAAATAGTTAAGGGAAAAGGTCACTACTTCGAAGTGCCTTCCCGACAAAAGTCCCAAAAGCCGATCATGTTCAGCAGGGTAATTACGTCACCTCGACGAAAGCAAAGCAGTGAAAGTGATGAATAAACATCACCGCAATTTCACTTGTATGAATAGAAATCCCGAAAAATGATGGAAAAGATGGGTTATAACTTTACCCAGAAATCGGGATTAAACTTTGGAAAAGGGCGACGGAATCTTGTACCCTCGTTCAGACCAAGAGGAAAGAGCCTGAATTATTATCAAAAGACTCGTAGGGGGTTGGGCTATGTATCTACTCCACCCTCATCACCATTAAAAGATGAAGAGAGTTCTTCGGCCAAGGAAGAAACATTTTCACCCGTTCAGACCAAGAGGAATCTTTGGAAAAGGGCGACGGAATCTTGTACCCTCGTTCAGACTAAGAGGAAAGAGCCTGAATTATTATCAAAAGACTCGTAGGGGGTTGGGCTATGTATCTACTCCACCCTCATCACCATTAAAAGATGAAGAGAGTTCTTCGGCCAAGGAAGAAACATTTTCACCCGACCATGATTCGGACATAAGTACCGGTGCTTGGTTTCAATCTTTGACAGCCAATATGGTTTCAGCCGCATTAGAAAACGACGAGGAACCAATTGATGTTCAGGATGATTCCTGGGCGAAGCATATGGACACTCTTTGGGACGTACGCTTTGAACAACGTGACACGCCCACAGAAGACAGATTGATGCAGGTCAATATGGGAACGGAAGAAAATCCGAAGCCCATCTTTATAAGCGACACGTTAACTCCCTAGGAAAAGGAGGAACTTATATCTCTCATCAAGGAGTATATAGACGTGTTCGCATGGAGCTACGAGGACATGCCCGGACTTGACCCTCAAATTGCCACACACCGGTTAAATATCAAAGAAGACGCCAAGCCCGTCAAACAACAGTAAAGGCGTTTTCGACCGGAATTGATGGAGGCAATAGTTGCTGAAGTCAATAAGCTCATAAAATCCGGATTCATCCGTGAAGAGCAACATCCTGATTGGGTGGCTAACATAGTGCCGGTTCGTAAGAAGAACGGCAAAATCTGGATATGCATCGATTTTCGAGATCTGAAAGCTGCATGTCCTAAAGATGAGTTTCCACTCCCCATTACCGACGTGATGATTGATAACACTTGTGGTTACGAGAAGATATCCTTTATGGATGGCTTCTCAGGATATAACCAGATCAAGATGTACCCAGATGATGAAAAGCATACAGCTTTCAGAATGCCGCTGGAGGTCTATTGTTATACGGTGATGCCGTTTGGATTAAAGAACGCCGGTGCCACCTACAAACGCGCAATGAGTGTCATATTCAAAGAACACCTATGCAAAACTGTGGAGTACTACGTGGATGACTTAGCAGTCAAAAGCAAGAACAAAGGAGATCATCTTCATGATTTAAGAGTGGTCTTCGATCTTATGCGGAAACATCATCTGAAGATGAATCCGACTAAGTCTTTCATGGGGGTGTCCAGCGGGAAATTCCTTGGGTTTATAATAACTTCAAAAGGAATTTTCCTAGACCCTGAAAAGGTGAAGGTGATCAGCGAGATGCCACCACCCCGTAATCTTAAAGAATTAAGGGGGTTACATGGAAAGCTCGCCTATATTCGACGCTTCATTTCCAACTTATCTGGACGATGCCAGCCATTCTCCAAACTTATGAAGAAAGGGGTGTCTTTCGTATGGGATGAGGCATGTCAACAAGTATTTGATGACCTGAAGGAGTACCTTACTAAGCCTTCTGTACTTATGGCACCAGTCCCTGGGCAGCCCTTCCTTATATATGTAAGGGCCATGGATAATGCTTTAGGAGCGCTACTTGCTCAATATAATGAGCACGGCCAGGAACATGCCCTCTATTATTTAAGCAGAACAATGATCAGGGCCGAACAGCGGTATACCCCGATTGAAAAGGAATGTTTAGCCCTAGTGTTCGCTGTTCAGAAAGTGCGGCACTACCTTTCAGGGCAAACAATTCATGTCATATCACGGGTTAATCCCTTGAAGATCCTGATGACGAAACCAGGATCCTTAAATGGCCGATTGGCGAAATGGGCACTATTGCTGTCGCCATATAACATACATTTTGTCCCTCAAAAAGCCATGAAGGGACAGGCAATTGCTGATTTTTTAGCAGACCATCCAATCTGGTCCAAGTCCAAACAGATGTCAGAGGTCAACACAGTTAGCAAAGAACAACCATGGCAAATATTCTTTGATGGTGCTGCCAGACGATCTGCTGCCTGAGTGGGGGTTGTATTGATATCCCCACACAAACATATACTGCCAAACGGTTACTCATTAATAGAACCGTGTATAAACAATGTGGCGGAATACAACGCGCTCATTATCGGCTTGAAAATAGCTCTGCAACTAGGGGTGAACCATCTAGAGGCATATGGAGACTCTAAGCTCATCGTCAATCAGATGACGGGCGAGTATGAAGTCAGACATGAAGCCCTCATCTCCTATCATCAGCTAGCCATTGAGCTAGCAGGATATTTTGAACAATTTTACATATATCACATATCTCGAAATGAGAATGTTTATGCAGATACTCTTGCCACATTAGATGCAACTTTGACAGTCCTGCCAGGTGAAGCTAAAAGCATCACTATTGGTAGCAGAGAACTCCTCCATCCAGATATGGTATTCCAAACCAAGGAGGTAAGCCAGGCAGGCTTAGCGCTGGAACCCCGTGATTGGCGATTTCCGTTTGTGGATTATGCTTTACATGGGATACTACCAGAAGATCCAAAGGAAGCCACCTCGATAAAGAGGAAGGCCCAAAGATTTTATTATGACCATAAGCTTCAGACTTTGTATAGAAAGTCAAGAGATGGTCTACTGTTACGCTGCATATCGAAAGTAGAAGCAGAAGAAGTGCTGAGAGAAGCACATGATGGAGTATGTGGAGCTCATCAGTCCGGTCCGAAACTCGGAGACCGCATAAGAAGGCTGGGATATTACTGGCCGAGCATGATTACGGAAGCTATGGTTATGCTAAGCGGTGCCATGCATGCCAAATACATGCCAATTTCATCCATCAACCCTCAGAATACTTGCACAATACTGTTGCTAGTTGGCCATTTGAGGCATGGGGAATGGATATTGTAGGGCCTATAACCCCCCGTCATCGAGAGGACATCGGTTTATTCTGGCAATAACCGATTATTTTTCAAAATGGGCCGAAGCCGTGCCCATGAGAGAGGTAAAAGCGACAGATGTTATTAAATTCATTAAGTATCATGTCATTTACCATTTTGGCGTCCCCCGGAGGATCATTCATGATAATGGGCCACAATTTGTCAGCGAGAGGTTTTCGAGATTCTGTGATAAATTCAGAATCAAGGACATCGCTTCGACGTCGTATAACCCCGCGGCTAATGGGTTAGCCGAAGCCTTCAACAAGACGATCATTAAACTCCTTCGAAAGTTCGTCTCCTCCAATAAATGAGATTGGGATGAAAAGCTAGGAGAGTGCCTGTGGGCTTATCGCACCACCGTTCGCACCCCTACAAAAACTACTCCATTCTCTTTGGTATATGGAAGCGAGGTCGTCTTGCCTCTTGAAATCCAGATTCCATCACTAAGAGTGGCCTTAGCCACAAAGATGATGACATAAGAGCGCCATCAACAAAGACTGCGAGAACTAGAGGCGTTAGATGAAAAACGTCTCAAGGCTCAACAACAAATTGAGTTGTATCAAGCCCGAATTTCGCAAACGTTCAATAAGAACGTTAAACCAAGGACCTTTAAACAAGGAGACATGGCTCTGGCTATTAAACGGCCAATGGTTTTAACCCACAAAACTAAGGGTAAATTTGAACCCAAGTGGGAAGGACCGTTTATTGTGGAGACTGTATACTCCAGTGGAGCCTATCGCTTAATGAATCAAGATGGCGATAGGATGATGATGCCGATCAATGGCAAATTTCTGAAGAAATACTATGCTTAATATCCCTGGAAGTCTGCGCCTCCACCTGTCCAAGTTACGCAGATGAGCACTTGGACTCTTCTAATTTTCTTTCTTAAGCATGCGCAATTGAGCGCCTCTGACCTAAAATTTGGTGTGCCCAGTTCAAGTTATGAACCGCCTCCAATCTTCTTTATAGGCATGCGCAATTGAGTGCCTCTGACCTAAAATTTGGTGTGCCCAGTTCAAGTTATGAACCGCCTCCAATCTTCTTCTTAGGCATGCACATTTCAGCGCCTCTGACCTAAATTTGGTGTGCCCAGTTCAAGTTATGAACCGCCTCCAATCTTCTTCTTAGGCATGCGCATTTCAGCGCCTCTGACTTAAATTTGGTGTGCCTAATTCAAGTTATGAACCGCCTCCAATATTCTTTCTTAGGCATACGCAATTGAGCGCCTCTGACCTAAAATTTGGTGTGCCCAGTTCAAGTTACGCGAGAGAGCCTTGAACCGCCTCCAAACTTCTTCTTAGGCATGGGCAATTAGGCGCCTCTGACCTAAATTTTGATGAATCCTAACCCGATCATCGTGGTGCGCCCAGTTCAAGTTACGCGAGAGAGCCTTGAACAGCCTCCACTTGTTCAAGTTACGCAGATGAGCACTTGGACTTCTTTCTTAGGCATGCACATTTCAGCGCCTCTGACCTAAATTTGATGTGCCCAGTTCAAGTTATGAACCGCCTCCAATCTTCTTTCTTAGGCATGCGCAATTGAGCGCCTCTGACCTAAAATTTGGTGTGCCCAGTTCAAGTTATGAACCGCCTCCAATCTTCTTCTTAGGCATGCTCATTTCAGCCCCTCTGACCTAAATTTGGTGTGCCCAGTTCAAGTTATGAACCGCCTCCAATCTTCTTCTTAGGCATTGCATTTCAGCGCCTCTGACCTAAATTTGGTGTGCCCAGTTCAAGTTATGAACCGCCTCCAATCTTCTTCTTAGGCATGCGCATTTCAGCGCCTCTGACCTAAATTTGGTGTGCCCAGTTCAAGTTATTAACCGCCTCCAATCTTCTTTCTTAGGCATGCGCAATTGAGCGCCTCTGACCTAAAATTTGGTGTGCCTAGTTCAAGTTATGAACCGCCTCCAATCTTCTTCTTAGGCATGCGCATTTCAGCCCTCTGACCTAAATTTGGTGTGCCCAGTTCAAGTTATGAACCGCCTCCAATCTTCTTCTTAGGCATGCGCAATTGAGCGCCTCTGCCCTAAGTTTTGATGAATCCTAACCAGATCATCGTGGTGGGCCTAGTTCAAGTTATGCATGAGAGCCTTGGACTGCCTCCACTCATTCGTGAAAGTATAAAATAAACTACCCAATACTGTTATAGCGGCGGGAAGAGGAGATCAAACTCCATGCCAACCCTATCATACTGGGGGTAAAAGTATGAGATCAATTGCCCAATGCTGTTATAGCAGCGGGAAGAGGAGATCAAACTCCTCGCCAACCCTATCATACTGGGGGTAAGAGTATGAAATTAACTATCCAATGCTGTTAAAAGCAAATGGGAGAGGAAGTTAATTCCTCGACAACTCACCATGCTGAGGGGAATAGCATGGCTAGCCCAACGCAAACGGCGATTGGTAAAGGCTAATCAAATCCGTTGATAGCTGGGGGTTTGCTAAAAATCCCATAAAATCTGTTATGTTAAATCTTTACCTCTGACAGTACGAGTTCAAGACATACAAATAAGCCTTGGACCAATCGACCCAGAACAACTAAATCTTTTTGATGACAAGTAATCTAGTGAGCAGGCCAAGTTGGTAGCCAATAAGTGAAAGAATCAGAAAGAGTATCTTTATTCATCAATAAAGAATGTAGCTACAAAAAGTTCTTTCTTTATTACAAAATTACAAAATGAATGAAGAATAAAAGGATAAAAAGAAAACTATGGGTCTTCTAGATGCTTCAACTTATTCATCGCCTCGTCAATCACTCGGCGACGAGTTGCTTCTACGGAGTGTTGAGCCTGCCGGCGTAAATCATCGTCATTTACCGTTAGTTGCTAGGCCAACCGCTGACGAGATTCTTCCATAGCGCGGCTTCTTGTTGACTCCTCTTGATCAACCTGCTCCCGTTGGAGGACCAGCGCTTCCCGCTTCTTAACGGATTCCCCTAATTTAAGCTCATTGGCTACTAAGACCTTCCAAGCTTTAGTAATGGTCTCCTGAGCGTTAAGGATGGAGGCCTAACTCCCCCCAATCTCGGATTCCACCGCCTCCAGACCTCTAAGAATGGACTCCCGACTAGCCCGGAGTTCTGCTAACTCCCGAAACCATCCTTCTTCTTGTCGTATCAACTCCTCTCGACGCGCTGCTAGCTCCACCCGAAGCCGCGCTAACTCTATGTCGGTGATCGCTTCCATGTCCGCTTGACGAACTGTGTTTAGCATGTTCACCTGCTCTTCTAAAGTGTTTAAGCGGGCCCGGTAAGGAGCTGCTCGGTCCTATCCCCCGACTCTTTCAATATTATCCAAATAGCTGGATAACATAGGACGGGCGGGATTAAAGAAATCTATTCCGCCGGAGATCATCTCGATGCATCTTCTTAGAAACCGCATAAAATCATTAACACTGTGGTGGAAGAGTTCCTCAAGAGGATCCACGGAATCTACACTTAAAAAAGGCGGCGCAAAAGAAGATGTCCCTGGAAGAGGAGCGATGTCCACCGGAATTGAAGAAGAAGAAGCCCGTCCCTGTACTAGGTTCATAACATGCGAGGCCAGTAAGGCCAATGCAGACTGGGCAGAGATAGGGACCTGAGGAGAAGCATCATTGGTGCAGGTCACTTGGGCGGTGCCACCAGCAGGGATTGACGATGGTGTTTCTTCACCCGAAATTCCTCCCGTGACAGAAGTGGCTTCAAATGAGAATTTCAAATGGCGGAGGAGTTGGGGCCGGAGGAGTCACTAACGTATCAACAGCCATAACGGTAGAAGTTGTTAATATCGCTGGCTGAAGATCAGAGGGTACACCAATAACTACTGGAAAGGCCTCTTCAGAGCGAACCCCGGGTGTCGGAGACGGCAGACTTGGGGATGGCGTAGCTTCTCTTGCTGCAGCCTCGATGATCAGTTCTGTCCTGTCATCACTCCCAAGATCGTCAATCGGGGGAACTGAAGAAGGAACAGAGGGAGGAGTGGTCGTGAGGTAGTCTGCGTCCATGTCATTTGCAGAACTACCTAACCAACCAGCTGACCCAGTGGTGCCCAAATAGTCCACTCTCTCTTCGGACTTTCCCTTAGTGGTCGAGTGCATCGGCGAGAGGGGGTGGCCACCTATACCTCAGAAAAGCAAGACAAAGAGAGTTACTTGCAGAATACAGAGAAAATAAATAGAAGACGGCGTATAAAAAAGTTACCAGGAGAGACAAGACCGGTTGTCGGACTTGAAGGGGGAGCCGTTGTTGTCTCCAAAAGTGTGCCTGTCTCACTACCCAGTGGTAACGCCGCAGGGAGCTCAACAGGTTCCACCGGGACCGCGGGAGCACTTGAAACCCCAGCAGGTCCACTCTCCCCTGCCGACGCTGGAGGTAGAGTTGAAGCCAGCAGATCCGAAGCAAACTTGACAGCTGCTTCTTGTGGGGCTATTAGAGTCCCTGGAGCCAACTTCTTCTTCTTTTTGGTAGGCCCATGCTTTGGGGTACCACGGCGTTTGAGGGTCAGGCTCCAGGGACGAATGACGACGGGTTGGGGAGCACCTCCAGCATCAGTGTGGTCATCATTGTTATTATCATCATCATCATCGCCAGACTGGCTGACGTCTGATGGTTCGGCCGCGGCGCCAAGGAATTCATCCATTCCTTTTATTCTAATTCTGGAAGCACCTTGACGGCTAATGTAGAAAGCATCAATCTCCTTACAACAGCTTCGGTTGATGGTGAAGTGAGGCACGTCAGCATTAGCAATGCTGTACCAGGTGCAAAAGCTAAGGGTCATGGCCAGTTCTGGCAATTTCTGCGGTAGAATGAACTCAGCCCCGGTTCCACCAGCTGTAAAATGAAACCAGCCGCAGGCTCCTTCGTATAAATTCCCCTCGAAAGCAAAATTCCTACCCGGGTTGCCCACATAAAGTTGGGAGTATCCGAACTGGCGAACAAAGTGGCTCAGAATGTACGGTTCAATGAGACACTTGACGTCTTGACGATATACCAAGTGTCCGGGACGGATATTGAGGAGCCACCAGAACGCTCCTGAAGATAAGGCAGTGAAGTTATTTGCTCCAGCAACATCCTTCAGCTTCAATCCATATCCGCCACCAGGAAAGTCAGGGAAGCACCGGAAGATTTCGTAATTTTGGTGACATCGGAGAGTCTTCCGGATTTGTGACATGTAATGGTGCTTCCATGAGGAGCGTTCCTATAGCGTTCCTATAGCTCCACAAAGTAGCACTCATCAGAGATGGGCAGTGCAAAATAAGCCATGCCATCAGATAAGTATAAGGAAGCTCCACCCTAGGGTTCGGAGTCTTCACTTGGGCAATCTCTTTTGACTTGCCTTCCCTTTCCCCTTGCCCTTATCAGCAGGGATGAAGTCAGTGCAGAGTGTTCGCAATCCATGTTGTAGATTGCACACCATGGTGGGAAGGAGTCCGAAAGGTCTGCCGTACACAAGGAGAACTGCTGGATATACCACAGTCATTGCAATTGCCTCCTTTGGTAATGATGGCACGACACATCTCTTCAGCCACAACATCAAGAACCCAGCAATAAGGCCTCTGTTGGACACCGGGGACTGAGCTTGATAGTGGTAACTCTTGAAAGAGATACCAGAACCGATCCACCTTCGTTGGATTCAGTGGTATAATACATTAGCTGGGTCTTGGCAATGCGGCGATCGACCTCTATGATGTAAACAGGAGCATGGCCATGGATAGTTGTTGAACTATCCTTAGAATTCAAATTGGCAAAGAGGTAGTCAGCCCATTTCTTGTGACCGATACCTTGGTTATGCGCACCTGCTAAGTCAGCACAGATGCGGCAATGGCACATCATCTCCCAATATGTAGCGTAGATGCGCTCATCCTTCGCCATCAGCATGTTCAATTCCTCGGTAGTGGGGATATACTCCTCATAGGGGACTTCGCCCATTGAGAGCCCAGATACCTCAAACATCTCGTGGAGAGCAAACCCTAGCTCACCCACTGGCGTAAAAAGAGTGCAGGTCTCGGGGTTGTACATCTCGAGAAAACAGAAGAAATGATAAGCACTCTGAGGGAACCCGAATTGAACATTCCTGATGGCCTTGTACAGGCCAAACTCCTTCAGAATAGGTTCATGAGAATCCAACATGTACTGGACAAGGCGGGCCCACCACATGTTGCCAGAAGAGTAAACCCAGCCAGGCATCCTAAAGTCGCTAGCCGGGTATTGGCCTTCTTTTGCCAAGAACTCACCCAAGAAAATTTCTGCACGAGTTGGAACCTCTCCTACTGGGAGCTCCTTGCCAAAACAGTCTGGGAGCAAACCAGTAATGCATCTAGTAGGGCCGTCTTGATAAGCCCCACGAGCGCCCAGTTTACCCGTTGGGACGCCGTCCTGTTCTTGAGTTAACCCCCACTTTAACTCACTGGGCATCGCCAATCTCTGAAGGTAGATCAGGGGGTAGCCACGATCCATTCCAGGCAGAAACATTAAAGCTTCGCCAGAATTGTAGAGCCACTTGCAATCCTCTTCAGAGAGGATCTCGTCTGATTGCTCCATCTGGTCCCCAAAGAGAAATACGGGTTTTTCTAATGCTTCCCTGTTCACATCTTCGAAGGCTGCATCAGTGATTATCTCACGTGTAGTAGTGTGATGATATTTAATCAACTTTTCCCTGCGCCCTCTTGAGTCAGGTTTGTATGCGGCCAGGATGGTGGTGAAGCGAAATTGAGCTGATGGATCAGAACCCCCAGCAAAACCAAAATAGTGCTTATAGGGAAGGGCTTCCGCCGAATACCCTACTGCGAAAGAGAAAACCAAAGTTAGAAAAATTTATATAAAACAGAAATCTTTCTAAGTATGGAAACGCGAAGCTAAAAATTAGAACGCGTGAAGCTAAAAGTAACTCCGCGCGAAGCTAAAAATTAGACTGCGCAGTACTCAAAAGAGCCTCGCGTTTCTACACGACTGCTACTCAAAATAGTCTCGCGTTTCTACGCGACTGCTACTCAAAATAGCCTCGCGTTTCTACGCGACTGCTACTCAAAATAGCCTTGCGTTTCTACGCGACTGCTACTCAAAATAGCCCCGCGCTGTGAAACACGAGGATGAAGTGATAGCTTCGCGTAAAGAAGAAAACCAGAGGCTTTTCTTCTCCTCCAAGCCATTCGGCCGGAGTACGGCGATCTCGCCGGTGATCAATCGGTTAGAATCAAGCCAAAATACTATAAAGAGTTCTAAAAAGCACCCGAAAGTGAGATTCTTACCTCCAATGGGCGAAGCGTGGACCGGCTCGCTGCTGCCTTGACCACCGCCACTGCTGCTTGCGCCAGTCGCCGACGACGAGGCCGCGGGGGAGGAAACCCGAGACTTGGGTGCCATTGTTTAAAAAGATGGAGAAAACCGACGGGAAATTGAAAGAAACTCGGTCGGAAAAACGATCGGTCGCCTGGAATCGCCTGGTCGCCGGTCGCCTAAAAACTCTGGAGTTCTTGAAAATTCTTCAGATGAATAAAGAAGAAGAAGAAACCCCATTTAAATGAAGGAAACCGCCTCTTGGAGTTCGGCACGAATTTCGGAGAAAATGACTGATCAGTTACTCTCCAAAACGCGAAGCTATTAGCTTCGCGTGATGATGAAAAAAAAGCGAAGTTATTTAACTCCGCGCAACCATGCAAAACGCGAGGCTAACTTGGTATTTTAGCTACGCGTTTTCTATGAAAACTTAGATTTTGGCGAGTGCAATTAGGCACTTCCATCTAAGTTAAATGATCTTTAACCGATCATCTGGGTATTAGTAATCTAAGTTACGCAAATGAGCCTTAGATTATTTTACCAAAATTATAAAATATCTGTTTGTTGAGCAAGCAAAATTCTTGAAGCCAACAGATAGAGAGAAAAATATTTGCCTTTATTCATAAAAGAAAAGATTACAAAAGAAGAGGGAGTTATAGCTCTCCCAAAAGCTTCTACATGATCGACTCATCAATAACCTAACGGCAAGACTCCTCTACAGGGTGTTGAAGTTCAATTCCATGGTTCACATACAAAAGATCTCCTCTGCAAATGTCGACTATGATCTGTTTAAAGTTCTTAGTAGATTATCTGAAGATACTGCTACAAGAATCCTACTGAAGATGCATAAGATGGATTCGACATGCTACAAGCCTTTAGATGATCATCTATAACGCTTTGGAAAGCAACAGAGATTGTCATCTAACAGAAATGATCCTCAAGAAAATTTAATGGGCTGCCGCAGAGTTCTTGTAACTCCTTCAAAAGTTACTTTAGGAGCCAGAGCTTGAAAACTGCAACAATGTTGTAAAGCATATGCTTCTGGTTTCCTTAGAGTTACTTTTGTTGAGGAAGACTGGTAAAGCCGCATGCAATCCTCTTCAAGAAGGATCTGGTCCAAGTACTTCGCTGCAAAAGGAGAATCAAAAGTTAGACAAAACCTGGAAAATCTTCTAAAGAACGCGGAGCTAAGTTAACTCCGCATACAGCTGAAGAAATATCCTCGCGTTTTAAAACACAGAGGATGACGCGATAACTTCGCGTAAAGGAAGAACAAAGTTTTTCTCTGCCTTTTTCTTCTCTTTCATAGCCTCGCGTTAGAACACGACTGCTAGTCAAAATAGCCCCGCATTTCAGGCGCGAGGATGACGCGATAACTTCGCGTAGAGAAAGATCAGAGTTCCTCTCTGACTTCTCCTTTTCCTTCAAGCCTTACGACCGAAGAATGGCGATCTCGCCGGTGAAGTAAGCAATTGGCCGGTTAAAACTGAGCCAAATGGCTCTAAAAAGACCAAAAGTTAAGGTTTTTACCTTCGATTAATCACTGAAGAGACTGGTTCGCCGCTGCGTCCATTTCCACGACCAACGTGCACGAAGCCGTACTCTTTTGGAGCAACATCCTAAACGGAGAATTGAGGGAAGATCAGTTGAAGATTGTTCGTCGACATGAGTCACTCGATCGCCGGAGCTCCAGATTCTTCAAAATCTCCAAATGAAGAAGAAGATGAGTCAAAGCCTCTATTTAAACAGGGTGATCCATCGCTTGGTATTCGGTGCGGAAATTCAGAGTAATTAATGAAGAAATTACTCATTTCACTGAAATAAGTGAAGCTGATTAGCTCCACAGAGGCGAGCATAACACGAGATAGACTTGGTATTCTAACTCCGCGTTTTTCAGTTTGAAGATCCAAAGTATTTCAAAATCTGCTAAGTTCTAAGCCATTTTGAAAATTTTGGAGGGGGTTCTGTTGGCAGTGAAATTTTCTAAATTAAAAGGATTTTCCACAACAGAACGCGGAGCTAACTCCGCAGCCCCGCGTCTGGCTAATTTTAGCCTCGCGTTTGAGCAAAACGCGGAGCTATTTGATAGCTTCGCGTTAGTTTCGCGTTTTTGGTTATCTAGCACCGCGTTTTGATGCGATTGGCTCCGCGTGAGCAGATAACCAGAATCTCAAATTGATTGAGATTACGATTTACGCTTATCCAAATACCCGAATTGAATCCGATCAGAATTCCAAATCAGGAGATTCGAATCAAAACTAAGATATTTGATTGGAATCCTTGATGAGAGAGAATTCTATTTAAATAGAAACTCTTGCATGGACCTGGGGGATATAAATACCTTTCTAGTGGAACCCTAGGGGTCTTTCTTTTGGCTTTTGGGCGATCTTCCTCTTTCCGGTCTTCTTTTCTTTTTGGCAGAAGAGATCTTTTCCTATTGGAGAATTCGAGTTACGCACAGAGCCTTGAATTTGTGAGGACCAGAAGAGATCAGTTCTACAGTCGGCCGCCATCTTCGACAGAGAAGAGTTCGACGCCCGATCATCCAAAGGAGCTACTATAGTTTCCATCGCCGCAGATCCCACGCAAATTATTGTAAAAGAGAGAGATTGACTTATAAAATCCTCTCGTTTGTTCTTTTCTCTTGTTCACTTCTATTGTAATTCAAGTTTATTCAATGGAAGGAAAGCAACAACAGATCTTTGCTGCGAACACTGTCTAGTGGGTATAAATCTAGGCTCAGTCAACTGGAATGAGCATTATTCGTATGGGAGATACTCTAGAGCTGACAGTACTTCAGCAGCATAAAACCTGGTAATGTAATGACGGAAGTTTTAATTCCATGAAAATAGCTAGGACTACAAACTGCTTGTAATGTTTAATTAGAAAAAGAAATCTTTTTGGACTTCTGAAAGAGGGGAGAAAAAAAAAAATCTTCTTACCGACAATTTTATATTTAGATTGAGTCATCATTTTCAGGTCTAAAATCAAAAACCATCAGATAAGACCAAATAATGGCTGTTTAGAAATGGTCAAGCTCTTATCTCTGAAAAAAACTAGGTTTTAGAGCTCATGCATCTTTCCCAAGCACACAGGCGAGTTAGTTTTGGTAGGACAATTGGACAGGTCGGGCTTAAGTTCACAACCAAACATCAAATTCCTGTAATTTCTCCTCATTGTCGCAAAGTCAATCAATATCGCTACTTATAAGAGATCATTGCATATAAGTTAATTACTTTTATTGGAACTGAACTAACATTACAACAACATGATCCTAAACCAAGCCCTGAATAAATACTATATGACATAAACAAGAGATGAACATATTTATGAGAGAAGACTTCATAAGTCCATAAAATTCCGTCAAAACTGAGAGATGAGCAATAGATTCAAAATCCAGGCAAAACTGAGAGGTCGGCAATGCCTTTGGGTAGATCAGCTATTTTCTTCAGAAGCGCAAGCCTGATATTCCTGATTCTAGGGTCCTCCTGTACACACACAACCATCTTTAATACTTCATATTTCTGAGCAAATACTACAAAAATAGTGTCTGTAAAAAAAAAAAAAAACTGCATGCATCTATCAGACGTGTATAAAAGATAGTTAACCACAAACAGTTCTTACAGTGCCTCACAGTTTATCTTCACGCATTTGGACTAGTTAAGGTGCTCGTGCATTGCATGTGTTATTCCTGATTCTAGCGTCCTCTTGTACATACACAACCATGTCTAATACTTTATATTTCTGATAAAATATAGCAAAAACAGTATCCGTAAAAAAACTTATATATATATATATATATATATATATATATATATATATATATATATATGAGAAAAATAGAAATGAGCTGACAACTCATTCAAGTTACTTGATATGCAGTTCATTCCCACTATCTCCGGTAATTTTTCTTAAAAATTTTCTTTTAGATTATGATCTCAACCTCTTAGGGTTCACTCATACCCAATTTCTTGGGTTTTAGTTTTAATTTAGTCCTCCATCAAGTTGATACAAAATTAACTATTTCCAATTAATACAACATTTTATATCAATTTGATGAAAGGGTAAATTAGTTTCAAAATTTTGATCTAAAAGAAGTTGCGGACGTAGAAATACTAATTGTAGAAAAAATTTGAAGAAAAAATCATTTGATCACTATATTTTTAACGCTAGCTCACGTAACTTTTTCTGAGTTGGCGGCTTACCTACAGTAATCATATATATATATATATATATATATATATATTCAAGCAGACTAATAGTTGCATTAGCATAGTTTCAAAAAAAGAAGAAAATATAGGGGGCATATATATAGATTGAGCGTGGCGTGTATAGCCTGTAACTTTCCAGGCACACAATCATGTAACCATACTGGAGTTTGAGCCCCTACCATTTCTTTTAACTGAAAAGTGCCGAACAACTGAGGCAATAATTTGTGGCAGAGCTAATGAAGCAACAAACATAATAATATTTTCAAACACACTGAATTGTACAAGCTAAATTTAAGTCAATCCAAGAGAATTCTGGGGGAAAACAAGTTGCAATTGAGCTAATATCAGCAGATGCAATCATATAATTGATAAATCACAATAATCACATTGGAAACAGTAGTTACTGGGTTATGGGTTATGAGAACTTATGTAAAGAGGAACAATTGTACACAAAATAGCCAACATCTCGTGCTTCTGATTGGTGAGGACCTGCACTATGCCTTGTTGAACAATATATGCATGTGATATGAGTGATAAATTTGCATTTTTCTCATTTCTAATCCTGCCTTCAGAAAGAGTTTTTATAGGAGAAAATACTTATGAACTTTAAAGCAAATATTAGGAATATATGGTCCATAATTCTAATTGGAAAAAGGAAGAAAAATAGTATAGTTACGAATATGAGGAAAGACAGATTGGTGCACAAAAAATTGCTATCTGATTATATGGATTTAATTTTTCCCAGAGAAAATAATAGGTGATGAGTTAAACCGAAGATTTTCTGAGACGGATATAGAAGTCTAGAATTCTGATAAAAGAAGAGGAAACATGTCCTTATTATAAATATGAGAGAAGAGAAGTTGGTCCAAACCATCTAGAAATTATAGCAAACCAATTGTTTTGAAGATAGAAAAGACAAAGGCAACCAATTAAACCAAAAAAAAAAAAAGATTACTTAAGTTAGTATTTACGGAAGATGAAACAGAAGGATGCAAGATCAAAAGGAAAAGAAAGTCATCATTTGAAAAAGCTTCTTGTTGCGAGATTGGGGGAAAGCTGATATCAACTCCATCTGCTGCTAAGGACTTTAAATTGTGGAAGTCGACAAGGTCACAAGAGGATTGGAATTAAGAATTTAGAGCTGATTAATTTTAGTTATGAATGTGACGAAGCATCAAACTTCTCAGTTTTTTTCATTCGGAGATAATTATGGAGAAACAATTAATTAAGAAATTTGTAGAAGAGCAAATTGATGGAAACCTAATAAATCAATTTTCAATTGCTTTTACATATATACAATTATGAAGAAGCAATGAATTCAAGAAATTTGTAAAAGGGGAAACTTGTGGATGTGAGAGGACAAATTGGTGGAAACATAGCAAACCAATTTTCCATTTATTTCAGCAGATACAGTTAGGTGTGTAAGCGGGTCGCATTAGGATCGGATGCATGTAGGAACCGAATCCTAACATGCTTACGAAATTGGATTCAGACACGGGTTTGGATTAGAATTCATTCTTTCATAATCCTAGCTCAAATTTATTATATGAAAATGAGTAATTTTATAGTCTAACTTCACATAATCATATTTTTACTATTGTTATCTATATTAATTTTAGTGTTTAGATGATTTACAAGATCACTTATACAATAGCATAAAAATATGTGTTCTCAGACCAAACTGATTTGGATTATGCTTCAATAACATGCGATCACATGTTGGGCAACAGGCCCCACAAGAACTAATAGCCACTATTACAATATAGCAAAGACAATAAAGAAAATAACTGAATAAGACAAGAGGCACAGAACTTACGTAGTTCGGTCAATGTGACCTACGTCCACAGCCGGAGAAGGATCAAAAATTTCACTATTTGTGGAGAATACAAATACAAAATACAAAAGTATTTTTGGGTATTTGAATAGGTTTTGGGTGTGTGAGGTTGGATGAGGGGGGGCTCAATTTATAACCCTCTCCCCCCCTTCATTTCTTAGTCTTGGCGATGTGGGACTAAACCAAGAGAAAAAAGGCCACACCTAACAAATCTCCACCTTGGCCTTGGCCTGAACAATTTATGGCTTACTCCATCTTCTCCGGCAATGCCCCAACGGGCTAAATCACCACCTCTGAATGCCAATCAAGTCCAAGCACTGCTTGAACTTATAAACAGGAAGAGCCTTTGTAAACATATCGGCAGGATTGTCCTTAGTACTGATTTTCTGAATAAGGACCTTCTTCTCAGTAATGATATCACGAATGAAGTGATACTTCACATCAATATGCTTCGTCCTCTCATGATACATCTGATCTTTAGTCAAGTGAATTGCACTTTGACTATCACAGTAAATGGTAATAACCTCTTGCTGTAGAGATAACTCGCCGAACAAACCTCTCAACCACAAAGCTTCTTTAATAGCCTATGTAACTACCATATATTCTGCCTCAGTAGTGGACAAAGCTACTACATGTTGTAGAGTAGCTTTCCAGCTGATAGCACAACCTCCAACGCAAAATACATAACCTGTGAGAGACCTTCGTTTGTCGAGATCACCGGCATAGTCTGAATCTACAAAACCAACCAAAGTGTTATTAGAACGTCCAAACTCCAAACAATTGCTTGAAGTACCCTTCAAGTATCTGAGAATCCACTTCACAGCCTGCTAGTGTTCCTTACCTGGATTTGCCATATACCTGCTAACAACACTAATAGCTTATGAAATATCTGGACGAGTACAAACCATTGCATACATGATACTTCCAACGGCACTAGAATAAAGAACTCGTACCATATAATCAATCTCTTCCTTTGACTGTGGTGATTGAGCAGCACATAGTCTAAAATGACTAGCAAGAGGAGTACTTACTGGTTTAGCGTCTCGCATGCCAAACCTCTCCAAAACCTTATTGATATAATTCTCCTGGGTCATGAACAATTTTCCAACTTCTCTATCACGTCTTATCTCCATTCCAAGAATCTTCTTAGCTGCTCCCAGATCTTTCATTTCAAATTCACCATTTAATAAGGCCTTTAACTGGTGAATTTCTGCAAGATTCTTAGCCGCAATGAGCATGTCATCAACATATAATAGCAAATAAATGAATGAACCATCATTTAACTTTCAAAAGTATACGCAACTATCATACATGCTCCTGGAGAAACCATGACCCAAAATAAAAGAATCAAACCTCTTATACCACTGTCTTGGAGACTGCTTCAGTCCGTACAAGGATTTCTTTAACAAACATACATGGTCTGCCTTACCTTCAACTTAAAAACCTTCAGGCTGCTTCATATAGATCTGTTCATCTAAATCGCCATGTAGAAAAGCTGTCTTGACGTCAAGCTGTTCTAACTCGAAATCAAACATGGCAACCAATGCAAGTAATACACGAATAGAGCTATGTTTTACAACGGGTGAGAAAACATCATTAAAGTCAACACCTTGTACCTGACTGTAGCCCTTTGCAACCAATCGTGCCTTATACCTTACATCTTCAACACATGAAGTTCCTTCTTTTCTTTTGAAGACCCATTTGCAACCAACTGT
Organism: Dracaena cambodiana; assembly: GCA_036321105.1. Classification (NCBI taxonomy): domain Eukaryota; kingdom Viridiplantae; phylum Streptophyta; class Magnoliopsida; order Asparagales; family Asparagaceae; genus Dracaena; species Dracaena cambodiana. The sequence goes on from JAYEPQ010000007.1 coordinate 4,306,988, forward strand.
TTTCTTTCCCTTCGGCGGCTTCACAAGATCCCAAGTACAATTCTTGTGGAGAGATTCCATTTCTTCATTCATAGCTACCAGCCACTTTTCTGAATCAGCACTCTGAATTACCTCCAAATAGGTGGAAGGTTCACCGTCTCCACCTGTTTCCTGTGCCACTGTTAAAGTATATGCAACAACATCTTCATACATTTGTGGTGGTCGAATCTCTCTTCTTGGTCTGTCTCTGGCTATGGAATATTCCTCTACTGGTTCATCAAGATCTGGTTCATCAACTTGATCTCTTTAACTCGTAGAGACTCTTTGTGAAGAACTTGCATTTCCAATCTCCAACTCCACCTGCTTCTGACTACTATCATCCTTTTCTGAATTGCAAGACTCTTTTCTAGGATACAACATAGATGATTCATCAAATGTAACATCTCTGCTAATTACAAATTTAGGTGATTTGGGATCAGGATACCATAATCTGTATCATTTCACTCCAGAAGCATAACCGAGGAAAATACATTTCTTAGCCCTAGGCTCTAACTTTCCCTCATTAATATGCATATAAGCAGAACACCCAAAAATTCTTAAATTAGAGTAATCAGCAGGAGTACCTGACCAAACTTCCTCTGGAGTTTTGAAATCAATAGAAGCACTTGGAGCACGGTTGACAATGTAGCACGCCGTAGCAATGGCTTCTGCCCAGAAATAATTTGTCAACCCAGCATTTGAGATCATACACCGAGCTCGTTCCAAAAGAGTTCGGTTCATGCGCTCGGCCACACCATTCTGTTGAGGCGTCATTCTGACAGTGTAATGCCAAGCAATTCCTTCACTTTTGCAAAACTCATTGAAATCTGTACTACAGAATTCCAAGCCATTATCTGTCCGCAGCCGCTTAATGTGTTTTCATGTCTGCTTTTCAATCAAAACCTTCCATTGTTTAAAGGTCAGGAAAATATGACTTTTATTCTTAACAAAATACACCCAAACCTTTCTTGAATAATCATCAATAAAAGTTAACATATACCTGGCACCACCCTTAGAAGGAACACGAGATGGCCCCCAAAGATCAGAATGAATATAGTCCAAAGTACCTTTTATTTTATGGACAGCGGGAGAATTGAAGCTAACCCTTCTCTGCTTCCCAAAAATACAATGCTCACAAAAGTCCATCTTACCAGTACTTTGACCACAAAGTAGGTCTTTCTTGCTTAACAGCATTAAGCCTTTCTCACCCATGTGTCCCAACCGCATGTGCCACAATCTGGTAATATCAACATCTGAGAATGTAGAGACCTCTGCAGTACCTGTGACAGTAGATCCCTGCAAAATATACAAACTTCCAGACCTTTTAGCTTTCATCAGTACAAGGGCACCTTTACAAATTTTCAAAACTCCACCTTCAGCTGAATATCTACACCCAAGAACATCGAGAGTGCCTAAAGAGATGAGATTTTTCTTCAAATCTGGAACATGTCTAACATCAGTGAGTGTTCGGACAATGCCATCATACATCTTGATTCGAACTGTACCTCTACCAATAACTTTATAGGCAGCATGGTTGCCCATCAAAACAACTCCACCATCAACAGGTTCATATGTGGAGAAGCATTCCCTACTGGGACTCATGTGGTAAGAACAACCCGAATCTAAGATCCACTCATTATTAGACCTGACTTTATTATCTGTTGCTACAAATATAGTTCCTTCATTCTCATCTACTGCTATACTAGTTTCAGCGGTGACACTGCTATTTTGTACATTTTTCTCCTTATTTTTCAATTTATAGCAGTTAGCCTTAATGTGTCCCTTTTTCTTACAATAATTACAAATCAAATTGTAATGTCTGGATTTTGACCTTCCTTTAGATTTGCTACTACTAGGGTCTCTATTTTCAGATCTACTCCGAACAAATAATCCCTCTGCTTGACTACCACTAGTCTCCCCTGTGATGTCCCTATCAATCTGCTCTTTAGATTTTAATGCAGATTTAATACTATCATATGAGACTGAATCTTTCCCATAAATCATAGTATTCCGAAAATGTTTAAAGGACTGGGGAAGGGAACATAACAATAAAATGGCTTGATCTTCATCTTCAATTTTAGCATCTACATTCTCTAAATCCATAATAATGGAATCAAATTTATCAAGATGAGAGAGTATAGATGTACCTTCTATCATCCTCAACATATACAACTTTTGTTTCAAATAAAGTCGATTCTCCATCATCTTCTTCATGTACATGGTTTTCAACCGATCCCACATACCTTTGGCTGTCCTCTCATTGGCGACTTCCTGCAAAACCTCGTTAGAGAGATTCAAAATAATAGCAGATCTAGCCCTTTTATTTAGATCTGCAAATTCTTTCGCCGTCATCTCCGGTGCCTTATTCTCCTCTCCTTCAAGTGCTAACTCACATCCATCCTGTATAAGGATGGCTTCCATTTTGAGTTGCCACATACCGAAATTGACACTCCGATCAAACTTTTCAATTGAGATTTTTGTTACTGTCATGATGGCTATGAAATATGACACTTGATGAATAGTGACGTGGGCCCCACAAAAGGTGAATAGTGACAATGGGCCCCACAAGATAATAGTGACGCTGGGCCCCGCTAACAGAATGTGCTTATTTTCTGATGTGGAGGATCCACGTTTAGTGGCAGCCACAGAGCATACAATAAGCACTTCAATGGGCCCCACAAGAGAATAGTGACGCTGCGCCTCGCTAACAGAAGGTACTTATTTTCTGATGTGGAGGATCCACGTTTAGTGGCAGCCACAGAGCATACAATAAGCACTTAAAAAAAATCTGGCTCTGATACCAGTTTGTTGGGCAACAGGCCCCACAAGAACTAATAGCCACTACTACAATATAACAAAGACAATAAAGAAAATAACTGAATAAGACAAGAGGTACAGAACTTACGTAGTTCGGTCAATGTGACCTACGTCCACGGCCGGAGAAGGATCAAAAATTTCACTATTTGTGGAGAATACAAATACAAAATATAAAAGTATTTTTGGGTATTTGAATAGGTTTTGGGTGTGTGAGGTTGGATGAGGGGGGCTCAATTTATAACCCTCTCCCCCCCTTCATTTCTTAGTCTTGGCGATGTGAGACTAAACCAAGAGAAAAAAGGCCATACCTAACATCACCCCACATAATCAGGTGCATGACCTAATGTGCATGCATGCTCGTTTATGTGTATGATGAAAATCTTTTTGTGCGGGAGACTGAATAAAAAATAAATCCAAGAAATTAGCAGTTCAGTGAATATATCTTATATTCACTTGATGAAAGGACAAATGAATTCCAAAACCTATAAAATTTGATTCTAAAGATGGCAAGGAAGTAGAGATCATAATAAAGAAACATTGAAAGAAACAAAGGAACTACCGTTTCTTTACAGACGGTGCACGTAAATTTCCAAACATTCGAGCAAAGGAGTGGCCATTAAGTCTATTATTTTGGTCAGACATTTTAAGCATGTGCAGCAAAGGAGAAGTTACAGATTAACAAGATTAAAAAAAATAAAAAATGGAGTCACTTTGGAACTTTCTCATTATATTCTAGAAAATTCTATCCTCATTTTTGCCAGAAATGACATTCCTGGTATAAAAGAATTCTGCTTTGGAAACATTAGTAGTGACAGAAGCATTGGCAGCACATTGAATAAACACTCTATTATCTCCTGGCTTCACAGGCTAAAAATAATTGCTCTCATTACTTCCTCTGCCCACGTACCATTTCAGCAATGCAATACAAATCAAATAAAGTCAGTCTGAACAAGTAAATTGCATTAACATAAAGAGCAAGGAAACCTAAAGGGAGAAATAAGCAAAAGTAACTCACTTCTATAGCTGACTTTGCATCAGGTATTATGTGACCGCTGAGAGCACTGCAGCAAGTAAAATGGTTGTGTCCCCACAGAGAGCAGTTTGCCCCTTCGTTCTGCATTAAGTAGAACAACTTAGAATCCATTTGAAGGCAATGGTATGGCTTCTCTAAAGCCCCTCTCACAAATTACCCCTGTTAGTTGTTAATATTTACTCTATGTTTGTCGATAAACTAGAAGGATGATGGGAGAAAAGTTTATAGGCACTCTTTCAACTAAAAGGAAAAAGAATTAAAAGAATATTTTCTCCACATAAAAAAAAAAGTAAATTGTATATAAAATGATTTTAATTTTCCTTTCTTATTGCAAATTTACATTTGTTGTTAGTAAAGGAGCTCATTCAACCAAATCCATAAATCCTTGCTAAACACCAAAAGCCTTTATACTGCTTTAAGTACATCTATACGTCTATTTATAAAAATGGCAGCAAACGAGAGATTCTTTAGTTGTGAAAAATTTTGAAATTTAAAAATTAAAAGTACTCATCTTATGATATTGTATTCAGCAAGTTCACCTTATAATCCAAAACTATAACTGATACTTTGATGAAATAGATGTTTGAGTACAAGCAACACCTCATATAACAAACAAACTTGAAGATATATAAAACTTCTCATAATTGGCACATAAACTGAAGATGAAGAAGTAATTCTGTAGGTAGAAAAAGGCGGACATAAGTAAAGCTAGCCCAACGGTTATATAATAGCTTCAAACAGAAGGGAATAATGACAAGTAGTAAGTTTTGATCTTCTGCAATTTCGGAACAACTTCTTTCATAGCAGGCCTTTCTTTGGGCGCGTCCTTTGAACAGATTATGCCCAACTCCACGATAGAAGATAGACACGCATGCAAAGATATTTGATCTTCGCTTGCCATTTCATTCCCAGAACCATCTTTCAAAAGATTGTTGTCGACAATCTCTAGCAGAGTGTCAGGATGTGCATCATATATCCATCGGCGCAGGCTTGACTCCCCAACAAACATAGGATCAGTAGGCTTCTTTCACGTGAACATCTCTAACAATAGTATTCCAAACCTATAGACATCTCCTTTTCTTGAGACTCGTCCAGTCGATGCATACTCTATTCAACACACCAAGACAATAAATTTAGTAGTGATGATTTGAAATTACATTTGCACTGAATGCATACAGATTTAGTTACCTGGAGATATATAGCGGATCGTCCCTGGTGTGTTTGTTGATGTTGCACTCCGGCTATCACCACCCAACAGTTTTGCAATGCCAAAGTCGCTCAAGCGAGCAGTCATTTCTTCATCAAGAAGAACATTGCTTGGCTTCAGATCACAGTGCAACACAACATGTGAATGGTTGTGATGGAGATACTCAAGAGCTGAAGCAATGTCGACAACGATATTAATCCTTTGAAGTAGGCTCAAGCAGTAGTTGGGGGAGTAGAGCCACATTTCGAGGCTCCCGTTAGGCATGAACTGAAGAACAATTGCCATGAAGTCCAAGTTGGAACAAGTAGTGATGATTCTAACCAGATTTCTATGACGAACCATCTGCAGAGCATTGCACTCGACATCAAAGCTCCTGGAGGCTCCATCAACTTCCAAATTCAAGACCTTGATTGCGGTGAGGAGCCCATCATCCAAACATCCTTTGTAGACGGACCCAAATCTTCCCCTTCCCAATAAATTTGTTTCGCTGAAATTATCAGTTGCACGAGCAAGTTCGTGGTATGATATCAATCTATAGTTATCAGGAGAATGAGTGTATGGAAGAGCAACATTCTTGGCTCGCTTTCGAAATAGCATCCAGCAAACAATAACAATGATCACAACAGAAACAACAATAGGGAGGATATACCACAGCAAATGCGTTGTAAACTTAGAAATAGAATGAGCAGCTGCAGAACAAGGTGGGAATCCTAATTCTGGAGCTCCACACAATGCTGTGTTCCCTACTAATGACGTGAAGCTGATATTTGAGAAGACACCGCTGCTTGGGATCTTTCCTTCCAGCTTGTTGAAAGATAAGTTTATACTACTGAGGTACCGGAGATTGGCCAGGGATTCAGGTATAGCTCCTGACAGATTATTGATTGAAAGGTTCAAAACCTGTACACTTATAAGCTCGCCAAATGATGGCGGAATCTGACCATTGAATGAGTTGCTCGAAAGATCTAGATATTCAAGCATTTGGAGCTCTTTTATAGAACTTGGGATCTCACCTGACAGCTGATTCCTAGATATATCAAGTCTATCTAAACTTTTAATATTACTTACCTCAGAAGATAGGAATCCGCCGAGAAAATTTTGCGATAGATCCAATTCAATCAAGCGAGTCAGACTCCACATGCTCTGAGGTATTTTGAAAGATAATGAATTGGCACCAAGCCGCAAGTGTTGTAACGAAGTGATATTTTCCAGTGAGTCTGGTATGGGCCCAGAAAGACGGTTTCCTTGAAGTATAAGTATGTTCAACAATCTTAACTGGCCAAGCTCATGTGGAATTGACCCATTTATCATGTTATATCCCAAATCTATACACTGAAGGTTCTTCTTCGTTGTGATTTGTAAGGGTATGGTTCCAACTAGCTCATTGATGTTCAACAACAGATACTCCAAGCTAGACAAGTTACCTAGTTCAGCAGGTAATTTTCCCCTGATATGGTTATCAGCAGCACTGAAAATATAAAGATTTCTTGAGAGGTTACCGATCATATTTGGAAGAAAACCATCCAGTTCATTGCTTTCCAATGCAATTAATTCGAGAACTCTGCTGCTTGAAAGCGATCTGAGAAAGTCCAGCCCTCCACTTAGCTTATTCCCCCCTAGATACAACCTCTGAAGATAAAGCATATTCATGAAGTTCACATGCACCGGTCCACTGAGTGTGCAGTTGTGCAGGTCTAAAAAGAAGAGCGACGACAGATTCGAGAGGGAAATTGGTATAGGACCAGTTATGGCATGGTTGCTACCGAGATATAACATTTGGAGATGTGAAAGCCCGCCCAGCTCCTCAGGAATGCTCCCCTGGATTCTGTTTTCGTTGAGGTCCAATTCAAGCAGATTCGTAAGGTTGCCCAAAGATACCGGAATAGTACCTGTCAGATTGTTTCTGCCAAGATATAGAATTGTAAGCCGCTTCAGATTGCCAAGCTCTATTGGTATGTTTCCACTGAACTGGTTGTAAGACAATGAAAGACTTCTGAGGTCATGGCAATGACAAAGTCCGGCAGGGATGTTCCCATTGAGCTGATTATCGGACAGGCTGAGAAGTTGAAGTCGAGGAAGCATTGAATGAACCAAGGTACGATTTGAGGGTAGAGTTCCTGAAAGATTGTTGACAGCCAGGGATAAAACGGTCAGCATCGACATGTTGAAAATGGCAGGAGGTATGGAACCTGACATCTGGTTCCGTTTGAGAATGAGTTTCTTGAGTCGAGGGAGCTGCGCAAGGGAATCGGGGACTGGGCCGACAAGACTGTTGTTGGAGAGGCTGAGGACAGACAGAAAGGAGAGATTTGAGAGGTGTGGGGAGATTGTACCATAGAGCGGGAAGTTCACGAAACGAAGAGCAACTACCCTTTGCCTCCGGCGGCTGCATGAGACGCCCATCCAGGTGCAGAAGGATGCACTGGCAGTCCAGTTTGTGGATAAAGTGTTGTATGGGTCGCTGACACGGGCCTTGAAGGCCAGCAGCGCTGTGAGGTCGGTCAGGTTGTTGTGCTGCACTGCCGATGAGGTTGAGGGCAACAACAGGAGCATGAAATGCAAGGCAGCACAGATGAAGGGATTGAACTCCATCAGTTATCGATAAGTGCGGGATGCAAGTGATGCACATTTCATTACCTACAGATATATACAACTATGACAATCATGACATCCACCTGCTCGTTCAACTGTGACAGAAACAGAGGTCACAAATTCCACAAGTCTACTAGTAGAGCCCATCCATTGTATCCAACATCAAGTTGCAAGTGGAAGTTGAAATCAATGAAATTTTCTCCACGTGACTAGAAAATCTTTCTCTGCGCTGAACTGACACCACCTCCATCACCATCATGAACCTTCCTGAAGCCTTCCAATGGAGCGTAGGTGTCATCAGTGAAGTCGTTGTCGTTGGAGATGCACTTGTGAGGATTGACTTAGGTGTCATCAGTGAAGTCGTTGTCGTTGGAGATGCACTTGTGAGGATTGACTTAGACCAGACTCACGATCGTTGGAGATGCACATGTGAGTGGGAGATGAACTTGTGAGAGTTGACTCAGACCAGCATTGGATTTGCACTTGTGAGTTGGAGATTCACTTGCTGTTAAGTTAATTTATATGTGAGTATAGTCCTATATCAGATAGGACAAAGAAAATCTATGAGTTTAAATATAAAGTTGGGACCTTAACGTAATGGCTTAAGTTTTTGAGTCAAAATGGTTCTCAATTTTGTATTTGAAGTCCGAATTGGAATTGGTTGAGTTAATTATGGATTTGATTTCACACGAGTCGGCTCTTCACGTGGATAGTTGCCAAAGTTAAGTTGATCGGCTATTTACTCCTAGCCGTTGCTGTGGCTCCTTCACTAAAAGCCCCCGGTTCAGGTCTCGACTCGAGTAGCGCGATTGAAGGTGCATCAGAAAACTTGAGCTGCTGCCCAACCACGTTAAAGAGTGTTGCCTGGTTGCCTAACCTTTTGAACGGTGACTTGCCATATATAGAGAAGTTCGCAGAAGAAGACGCCAAAAGTCCACCAGTCTACAACACTCCCATGGCCTTCGCCTTTGATGATTTCATGAGTGCCGACAAAGGACATGGATCTGGCAGCTGTGGGTTCCGCTACTAGCTCGGGCAGGGTCGAGCCTGAAATATGGCCTGACCCGACCTGAGAATTTCTTGAGTTTTTCTTCTTGTTCTTGGTCTTGTGAGGAAAGAGACAACAAGAGACAACAGAATCCGAGACAGCCGGACACAGAATGCAGCTGGACGTTTGGAAGGGTCAGAATCAACAATCAAGGTTTTTATAAGAGTTGATGAAACGGCACAGTGGAGAGAGAGATCAAAATCCGAGAGCATGATACGGCCGTCATCACGGACAAGAACATTCTCGGACAAGAACATTCTCGGGTTTCAGGTCTGTAGACTATTCCCAGCATATGAAGATACTCCAGAGCTAACAGTACTTCAGCAGCGTAAAACCTGGTAATATAATGAAGGAAGTTTTAATTCCATGAAAATAGCTAGGGCTACAAACTGCTCGTAATGTTTAAAATAGAAAAGAAATCTTTTTGGACTTCTGAAAGATGTGAAAAAAAAAGAACTTACTGATAATTTTATATATAGATTGAGTCATCATTTTCAGGTCTAAAACCAAAAACCATCAAATAAAATCAAATAATGGCTGTTCAAAAATGATCTAGTACTTGTCTCCCAAAAAAACCTAAGTTTTAGAGCTCATGCATCTTTACCAAGCACAAAGGCGAGTTAGTTTTGGTAGGACAATTGGACAGGTCGGGCTTAAGTTCACAACCAAACATCAAATTCCTGTAATTTCTCCTCATTGCAGCAAATTCAATCAATATCGCCACTTATAAGAGATCATTGCATATAAATTAATTACCTCTATTGAAACTGAACTTATTCATTTTAGGTCGGCCAAGAGGCTTTCCTCTTCCACCACAGCTGCTAACATTACAACAACATGATCCTAAGCCAAGCCCTGAATAAATACTATAAGACATAAACAAGAGATGAACATACTCCTCATTTAGGTGCTGGCTCCTAAATTATGAGAGAAGACTTCACAAGTCCATAAAATTCCGTCAAAACTGAGAAATGAGCAATAAACTCAAAATCCAGGCAAAACTGAGAGGTCGACAATGCCTTTGGGTAGATCAGCTATTTTCTTCAGAAGCGCAAGCCTGTTATTCCTGATTCTAGGGTCCTCCTGTACACACATAAGCATCTCTAATACTTCATATTTCTGATCAAATACTGCAAAAACAGTCTGTTAAAAAAAAAAAAAAAAACATGTATCTATCAGATGTGTATAAAAGAGAGTTAACAACAAACAGTTTTTCTAGTGTCTTATAGTTTATCTTCACCCCTTTGGACTAGTTAAGGTGCACGTGCATTGTATGTGTTATTCCTGATTCTAGCATCCTCTTGTACATACTCAACCATCTCTAATACTTCATATTTCTGAGAAAATATAGCAAAAAACAGTATCTGTAAAAAAAACTTGTGTGTATATATATATATATATATATATATATATATATATATATATATATATATAGTGGGCATACATATAGATTGAGTGTGACGTGTATAGCCTGCAACTTTCCAGACACACAATCATGCAACCATACTGGAGTTAGAGCCCCTACCATTTCTTTTAACTGAAAAGTGCAGAACAACAGAGGCAATAATTTGTGGCAGAGCTAATGATGCAACAAACATGATAATGTTTTCAAACACACTGAATTGGACAAGCTAAATTTAAGTCAATCCAAAAGAATTCTGGGGGAAAACAAGTTGCAATTGAGCTAATATCAGCAGATGTAATCATATAATTGATAAATAGCAATAATCACATTGGAAACAGTAGTTACTGTGTTATGGGTTATGAGAATTTTTGTAAAGAGGAACAATTGTACACCAAATAGCCAATACCTCGTGCTTCTGATCGGTGAGGACCTGAACAATATATGCATGTGTAATGAGTGATAAATTTGCATTTTTCTCATTTCTAATCCTGCATTCAGAAAGAGTTTTTGTAGGCGAAAATACTTAAGAATTTTAAAGCAAATGTTAGGAACATACGGTCCATAATTCTAGTTGGAAAAAGGAAGAAAAGTAGTTTCGTTATGAATATGAGGAAAGACAAATTGGTGCCCAAAAAATTGCTATCTGATTATATGCATTTAATTTTTCTCAGAGAAAATCATAGGCGATGAGTTAAACTGAAGATTTTCTAAGACGGATATAGAAGTCTAGAATTCTGATAAAAGAAAAGGAAACATATCATTATTATGAATATGAGAGAAGAGAAGTTGGTTCAAACCATTTAGAAATTATAGGAAACCAATTGTTTCGAAGCAAGAAAAAACAAAGGCAACCAATTAAACCCAAAATAAAAAGATTATTTAAATTTAAGTTAGTATTTACGGAAGATGAAACAGAAGGATGCAAGATCAAAAGGAAAGGAAAGTCGTCATTTAAAAAAATTTCTTGTTGCGAGATTGTGGGAAAGCTGATATATATATATATATATATATATATGTATGAATCTATGCAGCAGGGGATATCAGCTCCACCTGCTACCAAGTACTTTAAATTGTGGAAGTTGACAAGGTCACAAGGGGATCGGAATTGACAATTTAGGACTGATTAATTTTAGTTATGAATGTGACGAAGTATCAAACTTCTCAGTTTTTTTTTTCCTGGAGATAATTATGGAGAAACAATTAGCAAATTGATGGAAACCTAATAAATCAATTTTCAATTGCTTTTACATATATACAATTATGAAGAAGCAATTAATTCAAGAAATTTGTAAAAGGGGAAACTTGTGGATGTGAGAAGACAAATTGGTGGAAACATAGCAAACCAATTTTCCATTTATTTCAACAGATACAGTTAGGGACTTAGGTGTTTAAGCGGGTCGCATTAGGATCGGATGCATGTAGGATCCAAATCCTAACATGCATTCTTTTCTGCACCATTGTAATTTTCCTCTGTGATCTCTAAGTTAGATTGTTGTTAGATTGTCCATGGAGACAGAGTCACCAGACTTAGCTTTTCCTATCATATATTTCCAGATATTTCGAGAGAAAAGTAATTTTCATTGCGTGATTATATTGTGAACTACGTATTCGTCGATTGATAAGAAATGAGTATTCTTTCTCATTTGTAATTTCTCAATTTTATAAATCACTGCCTTTTCTCATATTTTATAAGTTTCAATCTAATTTAGAGCGAAATAGCCCCCACATAAGTAATTTTAGTAGTAGGCCTTCATGCACTAAGCCCAATTTTTTACTTGTTCATCAGGTTGGTCCTAAAAATCTATAGTATCCTAAAACTTTGATCGTCACCTAGATGTTCATTCTTATTTTCTAAAATTCACTCCCTCAATTATGAAATACTTTCATAAGCTATTTATACCCACAATCCACATAAATTAAAGAGAGCAAGATAGTATTTCCCCACTAAGCTTAATGATCTCCTTAAACCCAATCCACCATCTACTTACTGGAAAAAAAATTCTCTTGCTTAGTACATCCCAGTCTATGCATTCACTCCCCTCCCCCTCACCTCTCACTCTGAATAACTAAAAAAAAACTCCTCGCATTTCTAATATGTCATGATGTTCAAGGTTTGTCTACGATGTTTCATGGTAGTCTGAAATTCCTATAGAATATATAAATGATGCAACTTTAATTGGAAATCAACTATGTGGTTCATGATTTATTGATGGAAGCTGATTTGTATAAGTTAAACTGTTAAAATTTAGAAGGCAAGCATAAAATGATAAATTAACTTTGTTTGTCCTATGACGTTTGGTGGTATGTTAAAGTTCTTAGAAGATTTATATCTGGTAACTTTAATTGGAAATCAATATGTAGTTCATGACTTAATTAATGGAAACTGGGTTATAGGCTATAGTTTAGAACACAAACATTAAACAATGATGAATTAAGCTGTTGAATATATTTGAATGTAAACTTGGAACTCTAAAGTGTAAATAGGGGAGGAGAGATGTAACAATGTTAAAAATAAGATTTTTTATTTATATCCATTTTAATATTAAAAAGTTTCAAGTTTGAATTATAGTATTCAAAAAGCATCCCAGCAACATATGAAAAAACTAGTAAGGGAATATTATGTGAAAGCTAATGATATATTTTATGTAAAAAGTAATAATAACAATAAGAAATTACTAAAAGAGCCCTCTCCTCCAACCCTTCCACAATGACTCAAAACTGTTAAAAGATGCCAATTCTTAAGTACTGAACTTCTCTCCAACAGCTAGTTTAAGGAAGTTTCTAGTATCTGGATTAATAAAATGCCCCCAAAAGGAAACGACATTAAAAATCCAGCTATAGATAATTGAATTATCACTAGAAGTAAGGAGCTAAGGAGAAGAAGCAAATTGCCAACTAAAGTTCATCCAAAAAGCCATTGGGGAAACTACAAAAGACTGACATATCAATATTTTCCCAATTTAAACAAGGCTTAGAACATAAATTTATTCATTGAGGTCATATAGTTGTTGCTACAAAGATCAAGAGAAGGTATTCTTGATAGTTCCCACACCCTCACAATAGTTTTGGTCCTTTGGATATTATAAACGGAATTTGGAAGCCTGGTTTTGTTATGAAGAAAAGAAAGCATATCAATACAGGACTTGTTAAGTTGGCTCTTTAGAATTTTACCTATGATTTATAAACTAAGGCATAAGTGTCATACTTTCACATGGATATTGAGCATGTCGGACACTGCCAATATCTAGATGGTAGGACCAGAGGTTTAAATGTGAATTTCTTAAAAATGTGTATCAGATTAGTAGATGTGTGTTGACAACACAGAAAAATTTCTGGAGCTAGGAGCAAGATATACACTTTTCCCCGTTAAAAAACATGATGACCCTATCAAATTCATCTACACCACCATAGCTTCTTTGGGACAAAAAATTGCAGGTTTTAGAGTTAATTTTCCCTACCATCTAGCGGGCTTGAAATGAAAGATTTTTATTCATAGTATGTTAATATACCCACTAGATGGAAGTTCAAATGAACCCATGAATTTCAGACCTAAAGCGCTTAGAGGTGTTGATGAGGACGAAAGGGTTAGATCACGTTGTTTTAATTTTCTGTGATGCTATTCTCAAATACATATACTTAAATGATATAAATCTATGTATTGGGTTATTCACATGTGCACGATGCTAATATAGTAAAATGATCGATAAACAATCAATCTAATTGGTTGTTTGATAAACGCTTAAAACATTTTTTTTTTTTAGGTGAGCAAACATTTGCACTTTTGTAAGTGCTGGACAAGGATGCACATGGGTGTGATGAGTCCTATCAGACAAGCCAATTTTTGATTGACGGATGTTACCTACTCGTAAACATAATGGTGTTTAATATATCTAATTAAGCACCCTTTGCTGGTTTCTTAGAACTGAAGAGGGTCAATGCAATGCCATATGATTTGGACATATAGTGCTTACCTCTTACATAAACCATCTCATTGTATCCTCCCACATACTCCTTCCTTTGATCTTTATAATGAGATGTTGAGGAGTAATTGACTCTCATTGCTTACTATAACTTTCACTAAAATTACATAAATTTTGCATTATGTACTAGCTAATGCATAACACAAAAACTCACGAAGAAATCAGCTTTCCGAAAAATTAAGAAAATTCGAAACATAATCTTTAAAAAATTATTAAAATAGAAAATTAGGAAATATTCTTTTTTTTTCAAAGAATAGACCAAGGACCTCGAAATGTACTGTATCTAAATGAATCAAATGTATACTTGTGATTATTCAAGAGTTGGCCCATGACGAGGCAAATGCTAGCTTAGTGCCAATGCATGTGCTTGATTGATCATCTCCTTACAAGCAGGGGAAATTCAGAACAAGATGCAAACTGCTCATCATAGTTTACATGAAGGTGGAGCATAGATCTGGTAGGATGACAATGATAATAGAATTCTAAAATAATATAATATTCATAGGCACTCATTGAAACTCGGAATACTTACGATCTGCAGCTTAATAGTTTTCCCATCCTGCTCAACAGTACATTTTTTCTACAATAGAAAGGGTACCTTCAGTAATCTATCAGTTTCAAACAAAAGCATTTAACTTTAAATGAAAAAGGTAGGTACTTACAAAATCAACTCCAATGGTGCTGATGTAACTCTCCAAATATGAATCATCCTAACAAACGAAACAATTAATCACAATCAAATCCACATAAACATGATTTTCCACACTTACAATAATTTATTAAAATCTGTTGGAATCCAAACTTCGAAAGCCATAATTTTAATTCCCCTCAAAATGCATTTTATGAGATAGACGAGTAGTTGAGAACCATAGGCACAAACATATGCATAACTTGCTATCATACAAATAGGTACATATTGAATTGCAAATTTAATAAAAGAACTGGGCTTCTTACCGCAAATCTTAAAAGGAGACAAGATTTACCAACACCAGAGTCCCCAATAAGCAAAAGTTTGAACAAGTTATCACTGCAAAAATAAAAGATCTCATAAGATTCCAAGAACAGGAAATAATAACAAACTCTCATTAAAAAAAATATATATTAAATGTCAATCAGAATGAAAAACCAAATAGCCAAGTACTCATAAGCATCAGAACATGGTACGCTATAAAGGGTAAAAATATACTCTTTTAATTCAATAATCATTCGTCCATCTGCTTTGAAACGAGTTATTTGATGCCAAATATTAAAGAATTAACTACAAAATCAACATCTTAACTTATGAATTAATCTCATAATTGTATGACAACGAATGCTTCAGTTTATCAAGACTCAGCAAGACTCACTCAACTAGCTTAATAATGTCACAAAACAGGTTTCTTACCAAAGACACAGATTTCGATGATCAAACAGTAAGAACAATACTACACATGCTTTCATCAAACAATTAGAACACAAAGTTAAGTGTTTTCCGCAAACTTAGAGAATAAACAATCAAACAATTGGCGTTAGCATGATGCTGCACAGTGACCAAATTGAGAAACAAATCCCATCCAAACAAGAAATTTGCAAAAATAAACATTCACACCATCATTAAACTAAAAATTAAAAAGCTCAATTCAAGCAAAAATTACCAACGCCGAGGCCAGATCTAGAACTACAACACCAGAACTCTATCTAAAATCATCTAAAGCCCGACCAAATCCCAAATTTTCTGAAAAACCCCCTAGATCTATTAAGTTAGGCATTGGATTTGGCGAGATCCAAGAACAAAACTAAAGGATCGAAGATCGTGGCCTGAAGCCAACAGTTTTGAGATGAAATTACTCCAAAAGAAAAAAGGTGAAATCCATGGAGATCGTTGGGACTCACTATTCGGAATTCATGGCGAGCCGTTTGAATATTTCGGCGTGATTCCGATGGGCTTTCGCCGGAGATTTAGAGGAAAGAGGCGACGAATTCTTCCCTCAAAGAAATAAACTGAGTTAAGAGAGAGAGAGAGAAGAAATAAATTCCGAGATCGCGGCGAAGGGGAGCTTCTAAAGGGGCACAACTTTTTTCGTAGTGAGCCCAGATAATAACTCTAAAAAACATAACAAGTTTACCCTTAAAAAACTTTCATATTTTGCCCTTCCTCCTTCTCCCGCTCCAGGGCTCCGCTCCCGCTTGCGCTCGCGCTTCCCGTTCAGACTGTCAGTCCGAACGGAGCCTTCCCTGTTCGGACTGGAAGTCCGAACGGGTCAGGACCGTTCGGACTCTCAGTCCGAACGGGTCAGGACCATTCGGACTCTCAGTCCGAACAGGGAAGCCCCGTTCGGACTGTCAGTCCGAACAGACCAGTCCTGTTCGGACTCACAGTCCGAACAGGTCTCCCTTGTTCGGACTGTCAGTCCGGACAGGGACTTGATTCGATCTGCTATTCCAGACACCTCACCCACTCTATTTATATAATAAACTGATATATCATTAGTTTATCCAATTCAACGTCACTTTACGGACTTATATTAACAACTAATTATACATTATTACAAAAATATAGTGAATGAAGCAAAATGATACACTGATACACCGACACAATGATTCACTAATACAATGATATATGGATAAACTGATTCATCGATACACCGATACAATGATACACTACTACACCGATACACTGATACATCAATATACCGATACAATGATACACTGATACACCGATACAATGATATTCCTGATATACAAATGCAATGATACTCCTGATACACCGATACAACGATACAATGATACACTGATACACCGATACAATGATACAATAACCGATACAATAATATAGTGAAGATTATAAATAAGGTCCCCTACATATAAAACAAACAAGATCTCGTACAAATTAAAGAAATAAGATCAAAAACAAACGTAGCGTATATATTCCTCGAACAAAAAGCAAATAATAGGGTTCATTACAAACAAAAACCATATATTCTACAAATTCTTCAAAATGTTTGAAAAAAACAATTACACCGGTCACTTGAAATTCCTTACAACATCCATATCAATACACAACTAATATAATCTAATCACTGTCTCCTTGTTTGAAAACAAACAACTAATATAATCTAATTGGGTGCATCAGGAAAGCAACGTGCGTCTTGAAACTCTTCAGTACTGATAAATCAACTGGACCTCGGTAATTTAACTCATGAAGATCTTCTTGAGAGCCTCCTGCATCAGTATTCTCTTCTTCTAGTCTTGCACTATCATATCTGATCAAATTCGGAGTTTCTATATTTAATTCAGTATCTACGGCCACTTCGATATCTCTCTCGTATCGGGCGTTGGATTTGTGGTCGAGATGCTGCTTTCTTCCTCCTTAACGAAGTAGTTGGTCGAATGCGAGAAGATTCTGCCGGATCCATCTATGCAATACAAAGATATTTCTTACAATAATTGATTCGCATAAAAATAGTAAATTTTCTATGTGTAAATAAGTATTAACAAAATATAATTTGCTACAAATATCAGATTTTTTACCTACAAGATAGTGTAATATTAAAATTTAAAGACACTGAAACTGTTCTTTGTTACTTAATCAACAATTAGGACAATACTATTAAAATTCTAAATTAATTAATACATTTTAATATTAACATCTTTAATTAGAATAAAACTATATTTTCGCATATTTTACAACTACGATTACAATATTATATTTTCTTCATAATTATAATCTAAATATTATGAATCATAATTAACAAAAAAATGTACTCATTTAGAATTTTCTCATTCTAAAATATTATCAGACCAAACAAGAAATTCTCAGTTTTCAGAGCAGTCACAGAGCAAATAAGAGTAAACTAAATGTAATAAAATTAAAATTAAATTAAAGGAGACTTACAGTGAGAAATCTGAGACCAAGAGAGAGGAAATGAGACAGCAGCGAGTGGGGGACGTGGCAGCGGAGGGGGTTGGGAAGGGCGGCGGCGGGTTTTGAAGGGCGGCGGGGGTGGGGGGGTTGGGAAGGGCGGCAGCGGGGGGGTTGGGAAGGGCGGCGGGGGGGGTGTTGGGAAGGAGAAGAGAGCGGCGGGGGGGGGGGAAGGAGAAGAGAGCGGCGGGGGGGGGGGGGGGGGGTTGGGAAGGAGAAGAGAGCGGCGGGGGGGGGGGGTGATTGGGAAGGAGAAGAGAGCGGCGGGGGAGGGGGGTTGGGAAGGAGAAGAGAGCGGCGGGGGGGGTTTGGGAAGGAGAAGAGAGCGGCGGGAGGGGGGGTTTGGGAAGGAGAAGAGAGGAGAGCAGGGAGAGGGCGGTGGAGATGAAGTAAGGAGAGAGAGTGAGATGAGAGATATAGGTGAAGGGTATTTTGGAAATAAATATGGGCTCACTAAGAAATTCTCCTTTTTTCTTAATTTAAACTGGGCTCACTAGGAAATCTGGGCTCGCTAGGAAAAATCTTGTGCCCCTTTAGAAGTTCCCCGGCGAAGGGGTGGAATAAAAAATAAAATAATAAGTAAGGGAGGAATTTGCAAATGTCAGGACACAGGTAATGTGTTTTTTAAAACATGGGGTTTTCTTGTAATTTGGATTTTGTAACTTTTTTAGGAAATTCTAAATGAGCATAATTTGACATTGTGAGCACCACTTAACTTAGTGAGTTAGCCGTGCTCACTAAGTCAAGTGGTGTGCTCCTCAGGAATTCCCCTTTTCCGTTTGGCCTTTTCAACTCCTTCTGCTCTCGTATTGTCATTGTCAAAATATCTCATAAATGATGCAAAATTTAACTTTTATTGATATTAATTCAGAGGATTTGGGTAAATTATCATATTATAATTTTATTATCAAAAAAAATAATATAATAATAGTAAATAACTTCTCTTTTGGGACTTCTCGCTTAAGAATTTTATACGGCGCTTGTAATGTAGGGGAGTTGGCATTTAAAAATTTAAAAGCCTATAATACGTTATGCTAACGTAAAAAAATCTTAACATTTAGAAAAAGATCATCATATGCTTTCTAATGATTTTAATAGGGATGAATATTAACATCCGCTCTGATTGGATAAGGTCGAAGTTTAAGAAGCTATAGAATTGAATTCACGTATATGAAATAGCGATAAGTCGGAAGTAGTCGGGACGTTGTCAGAATCAGTCAGACTCCGACTGTAATTCTCAATATGAATAGTAGTAAGGTGAGGGAGAAAGAGCAACGTTCATCAAAGTACATATATCAGTTATGTACATACATGATGTATGGAGTCATATATTCACAAACACATAGAATAGTGGGGTGTTTAAGATGACAACAATTGTGGTTTGCTTGGCTCAAGCGTAGAGAAGACTAGAGCTAGCAACAAGAGGCGACGTATCAGTAACGGTTCTATCAAGACAACAATAACAATGAATTTATGCAAATCAATAATTTTCTACAACTCTTTTATGGCATAAGACACTAAAAATCATTTTCTAAAACAGCCAAAAGAAATCAAGCCCCGCACTCTCCTCCATTCCCAAGAGCGCCGATTCATTAGTAGGCAAAAAACTCTTTTATAGCAAATCAATGCTTTTCAACAACACTTTTAAGACAAATCAATACATTTCAATGAGTCTTTTTATCGTAAGAGACACTAAAAATCATTTTTCGAAACAACAAAGAGAAATCAAGCACCGGACTCTCCTCAACTGCCATGAACACAGATTCATTAACCTTCAAAAAAATTGCTAAGTGGGTGTTTTGATTTGTAAACTGAGAAAAAATAGAAGCAAAGATCACAACAAATAAATCAAAACATAGGGAAAATAGCAGAGGACAATGGAAGCAGTGAGGAGGGCAGCACAAATGGGCATGATAAATGGGAGATGAATCCGGGCGATGGTTTTCGTGGGCATGGGTGATCAAGAATCAAGATTAGATCAACTTTGTTGAAACTCAACTGCATCTTACTGATCCAAAATCGATAGGAGTTCAATCAGATTCCAGCGGTCAAGACGGTCAGAGTTTTGTCTTTTCTGCCTGATCAGATTTAGTCAAATCTCTTAGAAATCTGATCCATACGTCCAATTGTTCACCTCTAACTTTTTGTCAAAGTTCTTAAATAAACATTTTGAAGTGCAATTCTTTTAATAAATACTCTAAAGTGTATTACATGGTGTTCTATTCTTTCATAGCTGAAACCTAGTTCAATTGGTAAAACGGAGGCTTGGAGTGATCAATGGTTCAGACTATAGCCTATTTTTATTTCAAAAAATTAAAAACATTTCAAAACTTTAGAAAACCACGAGTTTTGCATGATTGACAAGACCAAATAAAAAATTGTGCTAAACATGAATCATAACTCTCCCTCGGTACTATGCTTAAAACTTACCATCCTTTCACTGCCAATCCCATATCCAGATAAAAGGAGAAGATATGATAGACGTACGACACAATCAGTATAAAACATTATCATATATTATAATATTAGCCAAAAAATTATTAGAGAATTAAATGAAAATATATTGCTCGAAAGGAATGAGTAGAGAAGAATTATTTATGTGATCATTCGATCGTGACTCTCTTTTTGGTTCATGCAGCCTAACCCAAGCTTTTGGATAAAAAAGTTTAGTTGTTGTTAGTATTGTTAGATATTAAAGCACTCTTTTTCTTAATAAGATGACTCAGAGGTAGATTCATGCAAGACAGTTACGTAGTTTCACACTATCTTTCTAAACGCCAAAAGCTTGTATGCCCTTATAAGTACATCTATTTATAGAATGGCGACAAACGAAAAATTTTTTAGTAGTGAAAAAATTTGAAACTTAAAAATTAAAAGTAATCTTCTGATATTGTATTTGGCAAGTCCAGCTTATAATTTAAGCTAAAAGTAATATTGTTTGATGAAAAAGATGTTTAATTACAAGCAAGACCTTATATAGCAAACAAAATTAAAGATATATAAAACTTCTCATAGTGGGTCATAAACTGAAAGTGCAGAAGTTATTCTTGAGGTAGAAAAGAACAGACATAGGTAAAGCTAGCCCAACGGTTATATGATAGCTTCAAACAGAAGGGAACAATGACAAGTAGTCAATTTTGATCTTCTGCAATTTTGGAACGACTTCTTTCATAGCAGGCCTTTCTTTGGGCACGTCCTTTGAACAGATCATGCCCAACTCCAAGATAGAAGATAGACACTCTTGCAAAGATATTTGATCTTCGCTTACTATTTCATTCCCAGAACCATCTTTCAAAAGATTGCTGTCGACAATCTCTAGCAGAGCGTCAGGATGTGCATCACATATCCACCGTCGTAGGCTTGACTCCCCAACAAACATAGGATCAGTAGGTTTCTTTCGCGTGAACATCTCTAGCAATAATATCCCAAAGCTATAGACATCTCCCTTTCTTGAGACTCGTCCAGTCGATGCATACTCTGTTCAACAGACCAAGACAATAAATTTAGTAGTGTTGATTTGATATTACATTTACACTGAATGCATATAAATTTAATTACCTGGAGATATATAGCCAATCGTCCCTGGTGTGCTTGTTGATGTTGCACTCCGACTATCACTACCCAACAGTTTTGCAATGCCAAAGTCACTCAAGTGAGCAGTCATTTCTTCATCTAGAAGAACATTGCTCGGCTTCAGATCACAATGCAACACAATATGAGAATGGTTGTGATGGAGGTACTCAAGAGCTGAAGCCACATCGATCGCTATGCTAATCCTTTGGAGTAGGCTCAAGCAGCAGTTGGGGGAGTAGAGCCACATTTCGAGGCTCCCGTTAGGCATGAACTGAAGAACAAGTGCCTTGAAGTCCAAGTTGGAACAAGTAGTGATGATTTTAACTAGATTCCTGTGGCGAACCATCCGCAGAGCATTGCACTCGACATCAAAGCTCCTCGAGGCTTCATCAACTTCCAAATTCAGGACCTTTACTGCAATGAGCAGCCATCATCTAAACATCCCTTGTAGACGGACCCAAATCTTCCCCATCCCAGTAAATTTGCTTCTCTGAAGTTATCAGTTGCACGAGCAAGTTCATGGTATGATATCAATCTATAGTCATTAGGAGATTGAGTGTGTGCAGGAGCAACATTCTTGGTTTGCTTTTGGAATAATATCCAGCAGGCAATAACAATAATCACAACAGAAGCAACTACAGGGAGAGTATACCACAGCAAATGCACCATAGACTTAGAAGTAGAATGAGCAGTTACAGAACAAATTGGGAAACCTACTCTCGGAGCTCCACATAACGCTGTGTTCCCTACTAACGACATGAAGCTGATATTTGAGAAGACACCGCTGCTTGGAATCTTTCCTTCCAACTTGTTAAAAGATAAGTTTATATTGTGGAGGTACCGGAGATTGGCTAAAGATGCAGGTACAACTCCTGACAGATTATTGAGTGAAATGTTCAAAACCTGTATACTTATAAGCTCGCTAAATGATGGCGGAATATGACCACTGAGTGAGTTGTTTGAAAGATCTAGATATTCAAGCATTTGGAGCTCCTTTATAGAACTTGGGATCTCACCTGACAACCGATTCCTTGATATATCAAGTGTATCTAAATTTTTAATATTGCTTACCTCTGAAAATAAGAATCCGCTGAGAAAATTTTGCGATAAATCTAATTCAATTAGACAAGTCAGACTCCACATGCTTTGAGGTATTTTGAAAGATAATGAGTTGGCACCAAGCCGCAAGTGTTGTAACGAACTGATATTTCCCAGTGAGTCTGGTATGGGCCCAGAAAGACGGTTCCCTTGAAGTTGAAGTTTGTTCAACAATCATAACTGGCCAAGCTCATGTGGAATGGACCCATTTATCATGTTATATCCCAAACCTAAATATTGAAGGTTCTTGGTAGTTGTGATTTGTAAGGGTATGGTTCCGACTAGCTCATTGTTGCCCAACAGCAGATACTCCAAACTAGACAAATTACCGAGTTCAGCAGGTAGTTTTCCCCTGATATGGTTACCATCAGCACTGAAAATATAAAGATTCCTTGAGAGGTTACCTATCGTATTTGGAAGAAAGTCATCTAACTCATTGTCTTCAAAATCAATAAGTCCGAGAACTTTACTGTTTGAAAGCGAACCAAGAAAGTCCAGACCTCCAGTTAGCATGTTCCCCCCTAGAAACAACCTCTCAAGATGAAGCATATTCCTGAAGTTCACACGTATCGATCCGCTGAGCATGCAGTGGCTCAGGCCTAAAATGAGGAGCGACGACAGATTTGAGAGGGAAATTGGTATAGGATCAGTTATGGCATGGTTGATACCGAGATTTAACTTTTGGAGATGTGAGAGACCGCCCAACTCCTCAGGAATGCTCCCCCGGAAGCTGTTCGAATAAAGGCCCAATGCAAGCAGATTCGTAAGGTTGCCCAAAGATGTCGGAATAGTACCTGTGAGATTGTTTCCGCCAAGATATAGAATTGTAAGCCGCTTCAGATTACCAAGCTCCACCGGTATGTTTCCACTGAACTGGTTGAAAGACAATGAGAGTATTATAAGGTCATGGCAATGACAAAGTCTGGCCAGGATGTTCCCATTGAGCTGATTCTCGGACAGACTGAGACGTTGGATTCGAGGAAGCATTGAATGAATGAAGCTACGATTTGATGGTAGAGTTCCGGAAAGATTGTTGGTAGCCAGGGACAAAGTTGTCAGCAACGACATGTTGAAAATGGCAGGAGGTATGGAACCTGACAGCTGGTTCAGTTGGAGAGCGAGTTCCTTGAGGCGAGGGAGCTGCGCAAGGGAATTGGGGATGGGGCCAACAAGACTGTTGTTGGAGAGGACGAGGACAGACAGGAAGGAGAGATTTGCAAGGTGTGGGGAGATTGTACCATAGAGCAGGAAGTTCTTGAACTGAAGAGCTACTACTCTCTGCCTCCGGCGACTGCATGAGACGCCCATCCAGGTGCAGAATGATGCATTGGCAGTCCAGTTTGCAGACAGGATGCCGTATGGGTCGCTGACACGGGCCTTGAAGGCCAGCAGCGCTGTGAGGTCGGTCAGGTTGTTGTGCGGCACTGCCGATGAGGGTGAGGGCAACAACAGGAGCATGAAATGCAAGGCAGCACAGACGAAGGGATTGAACTCCATCAGTTATCGATAAGTGGGGGATGCAAGTGATGCACATTTCATTACCTACAGATATATACAACTATGGCAACATGACATCCACTTGCTCGTTCAACTGTGACAGAAACAGAGGTCACAAATTCCACAGGAGTAGTCTACTAGTAGAGCCCATCCATTGTATCCAACATCAAGTTGCAAGTGGAAGTTGAAATCAATGAAATTTTCTCCTCGTGACTTGTAAATTTTTCTCTGCGGTGAACCGGCACCACCTCCATCACAATCATGAACCTTCTTGAACCCTTCCAATGGAGTGTAGATGTCATGACCCTCACAGTGAAGTCGTCGTCGTTGGAGATGCACTTGTGAGGGTTGACTTAGACCAGACTCACGCTCGTTGGAGATGCACTTGTGAGTGGGAGATGCACTTGTGAGAGTTGACTCAGACCAGCGTTGGATTTGCACTTGTGAGTTGGAGATGCACTCGTGAGAGTTCACTCAGACCAGCGTTGGATTTGCACCTGTGAGTTGGAAATGCACTTGCTGTTAAGTTAATTTATATGTGAGTATAGTCCCATATCGGATAGGATAAAGAAAATCTATGGGTTTAAATATAAAGTTGGGGCCTTGACGTAATGGCTTAAGTTTTTGGGTCAAAATAATTCTCAATTTTGTGTTTAAAGTCTGAATTTGTCGAGTTAATTATGGGTTTGATTTCACACGAGTCGGCTCTTCACGTGGATGGTTGCCAAAGTTAAGTTGGTCGGGTTAACTTTGGGTTTGCTTTCTCCCTAACAATTAGTATCAGAATCTAGGTTCGGACCAAGTTGTCGTCGAGTCAATGGGCCTAAGGGGAAGTGAAGCCGATGTTTGAAGTCCAAATTGGTCGAGTTAACTTTGGATTTGATTTTCCACTTGCCAAAATTAAGTTGCTCGGGTTAACTTTGGATTAACTTTGAATTTGGTTTCCCACGTAGCATCCTCTACGTGAATAGTTGCCAAAGTTATGAAGGGGGAAATTGGGAGAGATTATTAAGTTAGCTCATATATTGCCAACATTATGAAGGGGGAGATTGGGGAATATTGTTAAGTTAGTTCATATGTGAGTATCCTCCCACATCGGATGGATAGGACAAAGAAAGTCTATTGGTTTAAATATAAAGTTGGAACTTTAACCTAATGGCTTAAGATTTCACGTCGTTGGATTTGCACTTGTGAGTTGGAGATGCACTTTAATATCGACAATAGACTTTGAAAGTACTATCTGTTTGTGGACAATTCGTAGTCTCAGGAGACTTCTTGTTGGAAACTACAATTCGTAGTCTCAGGGTACTTCTTATTGCAATAGTTTCCTTTAAATACTGTAATATGTTAGAACAACAATTTTTATAGTCATTGTAATATAAATATATTAATTGGAACGGTTTTTATAAGTATTATAATAGGCATTTACTAATTGCAATAGTTTTCATAACCATTGTAATAGACATATATTAATTGCAACATTTTCTTGTCAAGTATATTATTATGATTGTGATGGTTTCACTTAGCCGTTATCATTGATTTGTAACAGTTTCATATAACAGTTAATATAACCATTACAGTAAATTATTGTAGGGGTATTTACTGGTTTGTCCCTCAAATCTTTAAATATTATGATTTTACCCCCCAAATCTTCATATTTATAATTTTGCCCCTCAAATCTCATAAGTTACAACAATTTTGCCCCCTCTCTAACTTTCCCAAACTTAATTAATTTTTTGACCATTTTACCCCTCATTTCCTCTCTTATTTTCCTCCTCTTCTTCTTCTCTCTTCCTCCTTTCTTCTTATTTTCTTCATTATTTCTCCTCTCTTCCTCCTCTCTTCTCCTTCTCTTTTCCTCTTCTCTTCTCATTTTCTTCATTTTTTTACTCTTTCATGTCATGCATTTTTCCTCTAGTTCACCAAATCAATTATCTCAAGTAAAAAAAGAGAAGAAAATAAGAAGAGAGGAGGAAAATATGAACATGAAAGAGTAAAAAAAAAAATGAAGAAAATGAGAAGAGAGGAGGAAAAGAGAAGAAGAAAAGAGGAGGAAGAGAGGAAAAATAATGAAAAAAATAAGAAGAAAAGAGGAAGAGAGAAGAAGAAGAGGAGGCAAATAAGAGAGGAAATGAGGGGTAAAATGGTCAAAAAATTAACTGTGTTTGGGAAAGTTAGAGAAGGGGCAAAATTGTTGTAACTTATGAGATTTGGGGGGCAAAATTATAAATATGAAGATTTGGGGGGTAAAATCATAATATTTAAATATTTGAGGGACAAACCAGTAAATACCCCATTATTGTAATAGTTGTATATAACTTTTACGAATTTATTCCAAATGCAACAATTAGAACAACCATTGCAATAGCCTCTTGCAACAGTTAGAAATATCGGTTACAATGGAAGCTAGCGTAACGGATATCAAAACCGCTGCATATAAATTTTGCAATGATTTTCTTATAGAAGGCAACGCTAATCAACTATCGCAAAAGACCCATTTTTCTTGTAGTGTCCAGTCATCCAGACGTAGTTTCTATCCCTCCTGCTACATACTTAAAATATCTATTTGTGGATCATCCATGTCCAGCCATCCAAATGCACATACATTGCACGTGGAAAGAATCATGAAACCCACTATCAGTATAGGCTGCTGCAAAGCATATTTGCAGGAAATGTGCATACCACACCATGAAAGCTTGAACAAGAAAGAAGCTACAGATACATGTAATCAATCAGATAGAGATACAAATACAAGACTTGTCCACTTACAGACAGCATCCCCTGTGTGAATTAGTATCTTAGTCTATCTAAACTGGCTACTAACTGGTTCATCCTAGATCCAACTCAGGAACAGTGTCTTTCAACAATGAGATGGAGAAACCGAGAATACAACATCAAGAGAAACCACATTATAGGCGTCGAACATTGCTAAAAGAACTCAAATCCAGAAACTTTCCCCCAGACTTGATCTCTGCTCCTACCATGATCTTCTGGCTGCTGCTCCCTGACCGGATCCCAAGCTTCGTTTGAAGATCAGTCTCCAGTGCGGGCCTTGGAATCTCCGGTGGGGTGCTGCACCTAATCAAAGCCCAATTCACACCCTCAAAGAACGGATGCTGCTTGATCTCAGTGACTCCCCTCTTCACTCCTAGCCGCTGCTGCGGCTCCTTCACTTAAAGCCCCCAGATCAGGTCTCGACTCGAGTAGCTCGTCGAAGGTGCATCAGGAAACTTGAGCTGCTGCCCAACCACGTTGAAGAGTGTTGCCCGGTTCCCTGACCCTTTGAACGGTGTCTTGCCGTAGAGAAGTTCGTAGAGGAAGATGCCAAAGGTCCGCCAGTCTACAGCACTCCCGTGGCCTTCACCTTTGATGATCTCAGGAGCTAGGTTCTCATGAGTGCCGACAAAGGACATGGATCGGGCAGCTGTGGGTTCCGCCACTAGCTCGGGCAGGGTCGAGCCTGAATTATGGCCTGCCTCGGCCTGAGAATTTCTTGAGCTTTTCTTCTTGTTCTCGGACCTGTGAGGAAAGAGACGAGGAAGGAAGCAGGACGGTTGGATACACGAAGAAGAAGGATTGATGCAAGACAGCTGGACACAGAATGCAGTTGGACGTTTGGAAGGATCAGAATCAAGCATCGAGGTTTTTATAAGGGTTGGTGAGACGGCACATCGGAGGGAGATATCAAAATGCGAGAGCATGATATGGCCATCATCAAGGACAAGAACATTCTCGGGTTTCAGGTCTCTGTAGACTATTCCCAGCATATGTAGCTACTCTAGAGCTAACAGTATTTCAGCAGCATAAAACCTGGTAATGTAATGAAGGAAGTTTTAATTCCATGAAAGTAGCTAGGGCTACAAACTGCTTGTAATGTTTAATTAGAAAAAGAAATCTTTTTGGACTTCTGAAAGAGGGGGAAAAAAAAAAAAAAAAAATCTTCTTACTGATAATTTTATATTTAGATTGAGTCATCATTTTCAGGTCTAAAATCAAAAACCATCAGATAAGACCAAATAATGGCTGTTTAGAAATGGTCAAGCTCTTATCTCTGAAAAAAACTAGGTTTTAGAGCTCATGCATCTTTACAAAGCACACAAGCGAGTTAGTTTTGGCAGGACAATTGGACAGGTCGGGCTTAAGTTCACAACCAAACATCAAATTCCTGTAATTTCTCCTCATTGTCGCAAAGTCAATCAATATCGCTATTTATAAGAGATCATTGTATATAAGTTAATTACTTTTATTGAAACTGAACTAATTCATTTTAGGTTGGGCAAGAGGCTTTCCTCTTCCACCACAGCTGCTAACATTACAACAACATGATCCTAAACCTAAACCAAGCCCTGAATAAATACTATATGACATAAACAAGAGATGAACATATTCCTCATTTAGGTGCTGGCTCCTAAATTATGAGAGAAGACTTCACAAGTCCATAAAATTCCGTCAAAACTGAGAGATGAGCAATAGACTCAAAATCCAGGCAAAACTGAGAGGTTGGCAATGCCTTTGGGTAGATCAGCTATTTTCTTCAGAAGCGCAAGCCTGTTATTCCTGATTCTGGGGTCCTCCTGTACACACACAACCATCTTTAATACTTCATATTTCTGAGCAAATACTACAAAAATAGTGTCTGTAAAAAAAAAAAAAAAACTGCATGCATCTATCAGATGTGTATAAAAGATAGTTAACAACAAACAGTTCTTACAGTGCCTCACAGTTTATCTTCACGCATTTGGACTAGTTAAGGTGCACGTGCATTGCATGTGTTATTCCTGATTCTAGCGTCCTCTTGTACATACACAACCATCTCTAATACTTTATATTTCTGATAAAATATAGCAAAAACAGTATCTTTAAAAAAACTTATATATATATATATATATATATATATATATATATATATATATATGAGAAAAATAGAAATGAGCTGACAACTCATTCGAGTTACTTGATATGCAGTTCATTCCCACTCTCTCTGGTAATTTTTCTTTAAAATTTTCTTTTAGATTATGATCTCGACCTCTTAGGATTCACTCATACCCAATTTCTTGGGTTTTAGTTTTGATTTAGTCCTCCATCAAGTTGACACAAAATTAACTATTTCCAATTAATACAACATTTTATATCAACTTGATGAAAGGGTAAATAAATTTCAAAATTTTGATCTAAAAGAAGTTGTGGACGTAGAAATACTAATTCTAGAAAAAATTTGAAAAAAAATCATTTGATCACTATATTTTTAATGCTAGTTCACGTAAATTTTTCTGACTTGGCGGCTTACCTACAGTAATCATATATATATATATATATATATATATATATATATATATATATATATATATATATATATATATATATATATCAACTACGTATGAAAGAGAGTTTAACAACAGTTCTTATAGCATCTCATCGCTTCTCTATCACCCCTTTGGATGCTAGTTAAAGTGCACGTGCATTGCACGTGTTGAATGTCTATCCATTGAAGTTACTGCTCAACTTCAAGCAGACTAATAGTAGCATTAGCATAGTTTCAAAAAAAAGAAGAAAATATAGGGGGCATACATATAGATTGAGTGTGGCGTGTATAGCCTGTAACTTTCCAGGCACACAATCATGTAACCATACTGGAGTTTGAGCCCCTACCATTTCTTTTAACTGAAAAGTGCAGAACAGCAGAGGCAATAATTTGTGGCAGAGCTAATGATGCAACAAACATGATAATGTTTTCAAACACACTGAATTGTACAAGCTAAATTTAAGTCAATCCAAAAGAATTCTGGGGGAAAACAAGTTGCAATTGAGCTAATATCAGCAGATGCAATCATATAATTGATAAATCACAATAATCACATTGGAAACAGTAGTTACTGGGTTATGGGTTATGAGAACTTTTGTAAAGAGGAACAATTGTACACCAAATAGCCAACATCTTGTGCTTCTGAAACATAGCAAACCAATTTTCCATTTATTTCAACAGATACAGTTAGGGACTTAGGTGTGTAAGCGGGTCGCATTAGGATTGGATGCATGTAGGATCCGAATCCTAACATGCTTACGAAATTGGATTCACACATGGGTTTGGATTAGAATTCCTTCTTTCTTACCGGTGTTGAGTCGGATTTTGGATATCGGATATAATTGTCATAGTTAGCAATTGAAACTACTTTCATAATCCTAGTTCAAATTTATTAGATTAGAATACTATTTTGTATTTGGGTTTAGTTTGAGTTTAATACCACATCGCCTATTGAGTGGTTTATGTGGAGTTGAGAGATGTATAAATATATATAATCTTCCGACTTATAAATATAAAGATTGAGTTTTGGTTTTCTCAATACTTTCTGACATGGTATCAGAGCAGATTTGAGAAATAGATCTCAACCGTGCGATTCGATTACTTATATATCTCAACCATCCACTAAAAAACACACAAAAAAAAACCCTAACTTATCTATGGCGGCTTCCTTCAAACAAACCCCTAGCAGCAGAGACGCTACAACTCGAATTGCAGCCGTCTCTCTTTTTCATCCCCAAATTAAAAAAAAAAATCTCAAGCCGTAATTTTTGTTTGCCCTAAATTCGGCAGCAGCACAGCCAGCAACACAGCAGCAGCAACGCAGCAACAGCAGAGAGATTTACCTTGAACAGTCAGCATATCTATTTGCCCAAACTTCTTTGCACAAAAATCGCGACAGGTTTATTACTGCTATTACTCAAACCACTTCGCTATATTTTGTGTTCTCCATCTTTTTATAGCATTATCAATTTCAGGTGATTCATTTACTACTAGTGCTACAATTACTACAATGACTGAGAATTATATCCAAAAAATCTTACTGTTACAGTAGCTCAGTCGTTCAGAGTATTGGTTGGTGCTCAAAGAAAAATTATGCATTTACTGGATGATTCACAAAATGCACACGATCCTCTATATTCTGATTAGCTTGTTAATGACTGTTGCGTAATTATATAGCTCCTTAATAGTATGGAAGAAAAAATAAGTTCTGATGTTATATTCTTGAAAACTGCAAAAGATATATGGGACACTCTTAAAGAAGTATATGGTAATGAGAAAAATATATCACGAGTTTTTGAATTGTATGAGCGCTTGTTTACTCTCAAATAAGACAAAATGTCTGTATCCGAGTACTATTTCACTCTCTGAGGCATATTGGATAAGTTTGAAGTTCACCAGCCACTGGTTACAGATCTTAAGATCTTGAGACAATATCGTTAGAATCTAACTATTGCAAAATTTCTCTCCGAATTGAATTCCTCTTTATTAACCCAGGTGAACGGTCAAATTCTTTCTGGTGATAGTGTTCCATCCTTAACAGCAACGTATTCTGAGCCCCTCGTGTTTCTACTGATTCTACTATATCAGTACCTCAAACTCTTACCTCCAATGACCATTCTGTCCTATTTTTTTGTCGGGGACGAAACCGTGGCCGTGGTCGTAGTTGCGGTCATGATTCAGGGGGAAGCCATGGTCGTGGTGGTAATGGTGATCGAAACTCTGGTGGTGGACAAGAATTCCGTGAATGTGATTACTGCGGCAGGAAAAATCACATATCTGCATACTTGTTGGGAGAAGTATGGAAAATCAGAATGTGCACAAACTGCTACTATTTTTCCTCCAACAAAAGATACTGCATCGACAATGAATTCTGCTAGCACTTTGACATCTTCAACGATGGTTCAGATTCCATAAAGTGAACTTGACAACTTCTCCGTTTTCAATCCACCGTGGTCAGTCCGCATGCTACTCATACATACTTGTCAAGTATTGATACTAACATTACTGCCACTGACCAACCATGAATTATAGACTCTAGAGCTTCCTCCCATATGACAGGTATTAGAAGCAAGTTTGCCCCCTATATTTTTCAGATAAATACCCTCTTGTGAATATTGATGATGGCTCCTCTTTTTCAGTTATTAGTGATGGAAAAGTTCACGCTATCAATTCATTAACTTTAAACAATATTTTGTTTGTTCCCAATTTTTCTATTAATTTGTTGTCTATTAGCCAAATTGCCAAAACTAATAATTGTTCTGTAACATTTTTTCCTACTTACTATGTTTTTCAGGACCTCCAGACTCGGATGAGGATTGGTACGGGGTGTGAGCAAAGAGAGATGTACTATCTCAATGAGACATCACCTACAGAGTTTGCTACTTGCTATGATTCCCTTTTACAGTGGTATCAATATCTTGAACATTTTTCTCTCCAAAATCTTCTAGTTATACCCACTGCGATTGGCATATCTACTTTACATTGCGAGTCTTGTGAACTGAGTAAACATCATTGCGTCTCATATCCAAGTCGAGTCAATCCACGTACTAGGTTTCCATTTGAGTTAGTCCATTCTGATATTTAGGGTCCATGTCGTTTTCCTACTTTTAAGGGATTAAGATATTTTCATATATTTGTAGATGATTTCTCTTGCATGACATGAATATATTTATTAAGCGAAAGGTCTGTTGTCTCTAGCATAATTGAACTATTTCACAAAGAAATAAAAAAATCAATTTTCTATATCTATTCGTATTTTGCACACTGATAATGTTATGGAATATATGAAAACTGATATTTTTTTTATTTTGTGCTAATAATAGAATTATTCATCAAACTTCTTGTTTTTTCACATCCTAGCAAAACGGTGTTGCTGAAAGAAAATATAGACATATTCTTGATATTGCTCGGACATTAATGATTCACATGCATGTTCCCAGATATCTATGGTCTGATTCTGTTTTGTGTGTTTGTCATCTAATAAACAGGATGTAGTCATTTATCTTACATAGTAAAACTCTTTTTTTCTGTTTTTATCCTGATATACACATATTTCCTCTTATACCTCGAGTATTTGGTTGTACGTATTTTGTTCAAAATTTGTCTCCTGATTTGGACAAACTATCTCCTCGTGCTATCAAGTAAATATTTGTTGGATACTCTAGGACACAAAAAAATAGGTGTTATGATCCAATGTGTAGAAAGTATTTTGTCTCTGCTGATGTAACTTTTTTTGAATTTGTTCCCTACTTCACTTCCACATCAAAATGTCAGTTAGACACTTCTCTTCCTTTACCTCTACCTGTTTCTACTACTGAGATTGGGCAAGTATCGATGTCTCATAAAGGAGATGAACATGTGACTCACAAGAAACCACTATTGATGTTTTCTTATCGTCAAAAAGTGTCTCCTCTCAGCTCACTACCTATTCCTCCGCCATCTTCAGTTGCAGATTCCAGTAACCACAGCATTCTTCTGCTTCTGTCTCTGATCTTTCCATTACTCTTCGGAAGGGTAAGCGCTCTACTACTGCTCATCATATTTCTCAATTTGTTTCCTATAATCACATTCACCCAATATTTCGCCAGTTTGCCCTTTCTCTTTCTTCAGTCTCTATACCCAGGTCATTTCAGGAAGCAATGTTAGTCTCTCCCTGGCAGTTGGTCATGAATAAGGAGATGCAAACCCTTATCACTCGTGGAACCTGAAATTTGGTTCTGTCTCCGCCTGATGCATGTATTGTTGGTTGTCGCTAGGTTGACTCTGTCAAATATAAGTCAGACGGCTCCATTGATCGCTATAAAGCCCGTCTTGTTGCGAAAGGTTTTTTCCAAATTTATGGTGTTGATTACTTTGAAACTCTCTCATGTTGCACGTTTCAACTCTGTCGCATTCTCTTCTTTCTTACTGTGTATCTTGATTGGTCATTATTCCAATTGGATATCAAAAATGCTTTTTTACATGGTGATCTGAAAGAAGAGGTGTATATGGAATAACCTCTAAGGTATGTTGTTCAGGGAGAGAATGTAGTCTGCAAACTCAAAAAAGTAATTTATGATCTTAAACAGAGTCCTCGAGTCTGATTTGAGAAGTTTTCCACTGTAATTGCTGGTATTGGATTTCAGCTTTGCCACTATGATCATTCTGTTTTTGTTCGGCATACTCGTTCTGGTATTGTCCTTCTTGCTGTGTATGTAGATAATATTCTACTAATTGGGAGTGATACAACAGGTATGACTGAGACAGAATTATCTCAGGCAATATTTTATAACTAAAGATATGGGAAAGCCGAGATATTTTCTTGGAATTGAGCTAGTTTATAATAAATATGAGTTACTTCTCTCTCAAAAAAAGTATGCGTTAAATCTCTTAGAAGAGACCGGTCGCCTTGGGTATAAAGTTACTAATACTCCAATGGAGTCAGATTTAGACGTGTGGAGTGAAGATAGTGCTTCGTATGAGGATGTCAAGTAGTATATAAGAATGGTTGGCAAATTCATCTATCTCACAGTGACTAAACCTGACATTTCTTTTATTGTTGGGCTGCTGAGTCAGTTCATATATAAACCAAGGAATATAGACGGGAAAGCTGCTCTGAGAAGTTTGGCATATATTAGGAGTTCTCCTAGAAAAAGATTATTTTATAAAAATATGGACATGTTAAAATCTCTGCCTTTTTAGATGCTGGATGTGTAGGAGATAAAAGAGAGAGAAATTCGACCACTAGATATCTTACATTTGTTGCAGGTAATCTAATCACACAGAGGAGTAAGAAACATGATGTAGTGTTTAGATCTTCAGCTGAAACAGAATATCGGGCAATGGCACATACTACGTGTGAATTGTTATGGTTAAAAAATTTGCAAACTGAATTTGGGTTCAACTCAGAAGATCATATGCCTATGTACTGTGATAATCAGTCAGCCATCTATATTGCTCAAAATCCAGTGTTTCATGATCGTACTAAGTATATAGAGCTAGATTGTCATCTGATTCGAGATAATTTGGTGAAGAAAATAATATGTACTCTGTTTACTCCTTCGTCAGAGCAACTGGCCAATATTCTAACTAAAACTGCATCACCAACTGTGTTTTCTAATCTATGTAATAAGTTGGGTATGATTGATATTTATATCCCAACTTGAGGGGGAGTATTAGATTAGAATACTATTTTGTATTTTGGTTTAGTTTGAATTTAGTACCAAAATGGCTAGCTGCATTAAAAAGATAGCTAAAAATATATTTGGTGAGTCGAGGGGTACTGCTCCACCATGTAAGGATACATCATGTATACTATTAAAGATCAAGCGAGATCTTTATAGAAATTTGAATAATAATAATAATAATGGAATAAGTTTTGAGAAATATAAACTAGCGAAGAAGGCTAAGAAAGTTGTTCAGGATACAAAAACTAAATTATATAAACAAGTGTACGAGAAGTTGGATAATAAAGAGATAGAAAATGATATATATAGAATTGCTCGAATAAGAGAGAGAGTCTAGAGACTTGTGTACTGTAAAGTGTATTAAAAATGAGGATTAGACGGTTCTAGTTCAATACGAAGATATTAAAGAAAGATAGAAAGATTATTTTAATAAATTATATAATGCTAGTTTTACTCAAGATTTGGGAGATCTTACTATTCCATATAAGGATATGAATCGTAGTTTTATGCGCAGAATTAAAGAGTCTGAAGTAAAAAAGGTTTTGAAGAGGATGAAATTAAAAAAAATTGTTGGTCCAGATGAGATTCCTATAGAGATATGGAGACACTTAGGAGGCATTGGTGTGAGATAGCTGACAGATCTTTTTAAAAAGATTTGGCAAGCTAAGAAAATGCCAAATGAATGGAAAAATAGTACCCTAGTATCTCTGTATAAGAATAAGAGTAATATTCAGAGTTGTTCTAACTATCGAAAAATAAAACTCATGTGTCACACTATGAAGCTTTGAGACATGGTAATTGAACATAAGTTACGACAAACTGTTAAAATATCGGAGAACCAATTTGTATTGATGCTGGGGTGATCGACGACAGAAACTATTCATTTACTTCAACTTATAGAGCGATTCCGAGAGAAATAGAGATTTGCATATGGTATTTATTGACTTAGAGAAATGCTATGATAAGGTACCACGAGAGATACTTTGGTAAACATTGATGAAGAAAAGAGTTCCTATCAAGTATATCGATATAATTAAGGACATGTATGATGGAGTAGTGGCCAATGTCAGAACATGTGATGGTTTAACAAGTGATTTTTCTATCACAATTGGATTGCATCAAGGATCTGCATTGAGCCCGTTCTTATTTGCTATAGTAATTGATGAGCTTACTAGAGCTATTCAGAATTAGATACCTTGGTTTATGCTATTTGCTGATGATATTGGCTTAGTTGATGAGACAAGAGCAGGAATAAACACCAAACTAGAGTTATGGAGACATACATTAAAATCTAGAGGTTTTAAATTGAGTAGGTCTATAACAAAGTATATAAAGTGTAAATTTAGTAAATGACGGACCACAGACTATAATGCTGTAAAACTGAATGGACAAAAAATACAAATGAGCAGTCAGTTTAAGTATTTGGATTCTATTATTCAGAATGATGGAAAAATCGATAATGATATTAACCATAAAATACAAACTGGCTAGTTGAAATGGAGGGCAACAGGAGTTTTATGCGACCGTAATATTTCGTTAAGACTGAAAGAAAAATTTTATAAGACTGCTATTAGGTCAGCTTTGTTATATATCACGGAATATTGGGATATAAAGAAACATCATTCACAGAAGATAAGTGTAGCAGAGATGCGCATGTTTCGCTGGATATGCGGCAATACTAGGAGAGATAAAGTGAGAAATGAAGATATTCGTGCTAAAATAGGTGTAGCTCCAATCGATGAGAAGATGCGAGAAAACCGATTACGATAGTTTGGTCATTTGCAATGTAGGCTTATAAATGCACCAGTTCGACGAGACGAGTTTATCAATATAGGACAAGTTAAAAGAATTAATGGAAGACTGAAAAAAACATGAATGGAGGTGATACGAAAAGATATGGAATCTAGAGGTTTAAATGAGGAGATATTAATTGATAGAAATGAATGGAGAAGGACTATTAAAGTTATCGATCTGGCGTGATTCTTTTTTGGTTCAAGTAGCCTACCCCAAATACTTGGGATGAAAGGCTTAGTTGTTGTTATTGTTGGTTGAGTTTAGTATCAAATCGCCTATTGAGTGGTTTATGTAGAGTTTAGAGATCTATAAATATATATAATCCTCTGACTTATGAATATAGAGATTGAGTTTTGGTTCTCAATAGTTTCTGACAAAATTTAT
The DNA here is from genome assembly GCA_036321105.1 of Dracaena cambodiana. Classification (NCBI taxonomy): domain Eukaryota; kingdom Viridiplantae; phylum Streptophyta; class Magnoliopsida; order Asparagales; family Asparagaceae; genus Dracaena; species Dracaena cambodiana. Next base: position 4,344,303 of record JAYEPQ010000007.1, read on the forward strand.
TATATGAAAATGAGTAATTTTATAGTCTAACTTCACATAATCATAATTTACTAATGTTATCCATATTAATCTTAGTGTCTAGAAAAAGACTTACAAGGTCACTTATTCAGCAGCATAAAAGTATGTGCTCTCAGACCAAACTAATTTGGATTATGCTCCAATAATATGCGATCACCCCACATAATCAGGTCCATGCACGTAATGTGCATGCATGCTCGCTTATGCGTTTGATGAAAAAAAATTTGTGCCTACTTGATGGGAGACTAAATAAAAACAAAATTCAAGAAATTAACAATTCGGTGAATACATCTTATATTCACTTTATGAAAGGGCAAATGAATTCCAAAACTATAAAATTTGATTCTAACGACGGCAAGGAAGTAGAGATAATGATAAAGAAACATAGAAAGAAATAATGGAACTACTGTTTCTTTATAAACAGTGCACGAAAGTTTCCAACATTGGCACCTCATAAACATAAACATATACATATATACTTATTCATATACATATACAAAAAAGTGTTATAACACATATCTAAACAAAAGAAAGATATTTGAAACTCCAATCCACTTATGTTACCAATCACGCGTTTTGGAGGTATTTAGGTTGTGTTAAAATAGCCATCCAACCTACACCAAAGGATTCTTTGTTGATTTAAACTAGAGATTAAGAATGCAGTCAAAATTTCAAGCAGTGTTGAAAATAACACATTATGAAGCCCATTATATTGCATTACGTAACCTAACGGAACCCCAGCACTACGTAACAACTGAAAATAACTCAGTGCACCGTAACAATACATTTTTTATGTTATTTTACGTTATATTACGTAACGTTACGTTAAGTTACATTATGTTACGTTATTTACAATTATTTTTTAGTAATTTCTATATTGTTGTTGATTATTATTTTGTTTATTAGCGAAATTCTGTAATATTCTTGATTAGTTGTTTGCTTATTTTATTGCTCTTGAAATTGCTAACTTGTTAATTTGCGATTATTTCCTTATTCGCTTACTATAATTTCTTTCCGGTTGCTGAAATATCTTACTTATTGATTTTATTGAATTTTTAACTGAACTGAAATCAACAATTACAAATAAGATAAATTGAACATTACAAAATATAAATTACAACAATTATAATAACTGGAGTTAAAATAAAAAATTAAAATATTGTTTTCTTATTTAAATGATGACTGGAATTACGGTTGGAGACTTAATATAATTTATGAAGATAAATTTGAAAATTATTGTAAAACTTAATATAAAATTATAATAGATTATGTATTATAAAATGGTTTTATATTCTTTTTAGATATTTTAAATTTATGAATTTATAAAAATTATTTTATATAGTTTTATATTTATTTTTAATTAAATAAATAGAAAATTGCATAATCTACGTTATGCGTTACGCTATATGCGACATAACCTAACAGAGATAAAACGTTACGTTATCGTTATCGCTATTTAAAACATTGATTTCAAGAACATTCGAGCAAATCCTACTTAAGACAACTATTTGAAACTACATCAAACTATACAATTAAGCAAATAATAATGCAATAAATCATGGCACTATATGATAAATGTTTTCCATTGATGTAGATAAGTGCCCAAAAACAAAGAACTGAATATGAGTAATAGGGCAGTAGGTTAGACAGGTAGGGAGGCTTACCGCCATGACAAAGACATTGTCAAAGAAATCTTCCAGTGGTTGTAGCAATTGCAAAGAAGTGTTAACAAAGACACCAATATCAACACCTAAAAACACAAGAAGGAAACATTCCCACTGAGGACCAATGCAACGATAACATGCAAGAACAGGCAATAAAGATTTACGAAAAAAAGGTACCAGGTCGAATATTTGATGCTACAATCTTGTATGAACTCCATAAATCTTTTTCTTCTTTGGTCTCAAATGCAGCCTCGCTTACCTATTCATGAAATTTATATAGGCTGAGAAACATAAATGGCATCTAGCACAGTAATGAATCAATGACAACCTCTTAACTAAAGATATTCCCCACATAATTTCTCATTCAAATATAACAGAATTTATTCTCATCATGTCAAAAACTAAGAGAGCATTTGAACTGGAATTCTCCATTAGTTTGGATTTAGACAAAAACTAACTGCTGATAAATTAACCTATCTGATTATTTAAATAAATGACAATCCGACGCATGGGTACTCAAATCAACATGCACCAGGATGCTACCAGTAAATAGTTGCGCAGAAGTTTGAATTTCAATCTCAGCTCTACCGAATCAAGTAGTACCCAAAAACGCCCATCAATGTAGATGAATAAAATGGTCCATCCAATATGGCGAACTGGTATAGTAATGCATTTAATAATGCAAACAATGAGAAAGAAAATTATTTGTTGTTAATTACACAAAGGTTTTTACCTCCATTTCATCAACAATGTCCTTCCCACGAATAATTCTTGTTGGTCGTGAAAATGCTTCAATTACTTTTGGAAAAAGTTCATCTTTGGATAGCGCATCCATCTGCACATTCAACACCAGAGATGAGAAATTGAGGACCCCATCATGAAACCGTGATGGACAACTAGTGGCCATTAAGATCATTTTGGTCAGACATTTTAAGCATGTGCAGCAAAGGAGAATCTACAGATTAACAAGACAAAAAAAATAATAATAAAGTACAAAATGGAATCACTTTGGAACCTTCTCATTCTATTCTACAAAATTCTATCATTTTGCCAGAAATGCCATTCCTGGTATAAAAGAATTCTGCTTTGGAAACATTAGTAGTGACAGAAGCATTGGCAGCATATTGAATAAACACTCTATTATCTCCTGGCTTCACAGGCTAAAAATAATTGCTCTAATTACTATCTTTGCCCACACATACCATTTCAGCAATGCAAAACAAATCAAATAAAATCAGTCTGAACAAGTAAATTGCATTCACATAAAGTACAAGGAAACATAAAAGGAGAAATAAGCAAAAGTAACTCACTTCTATAGCTGACTTTGCAGCTAAATAAGGCCAATTTCCCCGCTCTGAAAGTACGGAACGGACTATTTCAGAACTAATGCCCTTGTCCACCTAAAACAAAACAAAATCACCCAAACTTCAATTCCAGTAAGCAACAAAAACATATAAATAACTGATGGCAGACATCCTGATGGCAGGAAAAAAATTATACAGCCGTTAACTGGATAAGCATGTGAAATTCATAGTAAACATGAAACCCTTTTCTAAAATATGAAATAACAACCAACTCTGGTTAGGGGGATGTTAACGTTGAAGTTCTGAGAATGCATCTGCTATATGAGAAAATCTTCTACACTGTACGAATATTAGGCATGGAGAACAAGAGTTATTTAAAACAGCCTGCTAAAGGAAATTTGGTAAAAAAAAAAAACAAAACAAAACAAAAACACTTCTACCCTGATTGGTTTTACTGAACTATCAAGTCAGCAAACAAGAGCTAAATTGTGCTAAAGATTTACCCTTTTAGTGATTTAATTTATAAATAGTATATTTATTTTTCTTCCGAATGGGATGATACAGGTTCTGAAAAATGAGCCAACATCAGAGCTGATGAATCTGACTTTTCCTCCAGCTGGCAGAGTTCAGATGAGCTCAATTCAGTATTAGAATTGCAGAAAGAAGCGGCAGACTGTAAGACCCAAAGAGAGGAAGAAAGAAGAGATATACAGTACCATTCATAACTTAAAGCACAAAATCAGTAGCTTAAACTGCAAACAGAATGGAGCACATAATAAAAGGCCCAAGGATCTAAAAGTCAAATTCGTGGAACCTCATATGTACCAAAAGAAATTAAAAGTGAGTACTCAATGAACTATACTTGCATAACATCACTTCCCATGGCCTTACAAGACTGTGATCCGAAACAAGAAGAGGAGAATCACCGCTAATTAGGTGGGTTCGATTTCATAACTGATTTTGTTTAATAATTTATGCATTATCTTTTGGAACTGTTCTTACATTCAAAGTACAAGTGAAATATCAGCAGATAAAAAAAGACACAAAAATAACTAAATACAAGTGTGTTCGAGCACAATTTGAAGATGATTACGGTATATAATGGTGACAAAATGGAAATGGTATAACATGTTATGTACAAGGCACGCATACAGGCACAGGACACCGCGCTGACACAACAGGGACATGGTGATATGGAAAAGCCTTAAAAGTAGTCAACTGGGGCTAGGAGATGTGACTATGTTTGTGTATATAAAGGATGTCCATACGGTACACATCAAAACACAGAGTGATTAGAACATACTTTACTAAAACAAAAGGAAAACAAAATAAAATCTTAATGATTTAAACCCATATATTTTATCAAGAAAATAAATTAACAACAAAATCTGTAAGGTCTAATCCAATACCTTAACTAGTACAAGTCTATGGTGTCCCTAACATACTTGCAAGGTAGCTAGATTCTCTAAAATCATTATACCTTTCATGTCAAATGGTCATTTCTTACGTCGATTTCACCAACACATGGCTCCTTGCCATCCAACCCATGACCACAAGGTTTTCTTTTTCTAGCATGGTATTAGCAAATTTCAAACACGTCTCTGGAGTACCCAATAAATGTTAATATTTGTGTATTTCTGACAAGTGCGAAGACAAAAACATAGCACTCACTTCGGAAGTGTCCATGCAACATAGCTTAATGTTCATTATCCTCAGCATCATTACCTAAGACATTTCCCATCAAAAGAAAATAGCTGCACTAAAGAAGGAAAGGTGATTGCTTCAGTGTTGTGTGCATAAGACATGTGGCGAACTCATGTTAAATGGGAGTTAGAGTGGGTTTCTAGCTTCATGCCATCAACTCTTTTATTGATTGGAGTCCAGAATCATACAAAGAAATACAGATAAAGGAGGAATTTTGGCAGCATAATGGAAGAGCGTAAAACAACCTCAGGTAAAGTGGAGATAAACAACCGAAAGGATGGAAATAAATAGAAAGTAATGCAAATATTTCTCAACATCAAATTAAACATACCAAAAGTTGTTCCAGTCTCCTAGTTACAAACTGCAGCACCTGCAAGTAAAATCAATAATCTGATGAATCTAACTTAATAAGCAAATTGAAAATACATATGCCCACTGTCACCCACCCACCTCATATATGGTACTGTTATCAACTTTGATAGGTTGCACATCTGCTGCTAGCCTTAAAGCATTTCTCAGGTCCAAATTCTTCTTGTTATCCACTAAAATTTGAACCTGACCCAAAAAAAGTCGGGGAAAAAAAATAGAGAAGTGCAACAGTAATCAGGAAGGGAAAACAGAGATATATGTACATTTCCCGATTACTTACAAGTCCATAAGAAATTCTTCTCAAACCAAAAGGATCATTAGTGGAACTTGGCTGACATCCAGCACCGAATAAGCCAACCAAACTATCCAGCCTGACGTAGAAAAAAAAAAAAAAAAAGGCATCAATCATGTTAGATATGATAAAGTATAAACATACCAGGTACTCAAAACATAAAGAACAAAGACCAACAAAAAATAAAGAGAAACAACTGACAAATAGTTGAGCATGGATTAAACATGTGTTCCAACATACTTTATATGGGAAATGTAAATTACAATCATACAGATTGTCCTCTACTGATAACAGTAATACTCCACCACTACTAGTGTTCTAAATATTGGCCGGTATACCGGTATTACCGGCCGATATATCGTTTTTTGTAAAGAAACGAGACAGTAAGTGGATTTTTTTTACCGCTTACCATTTTTGACTGGTATGGGCCGATATATCGGCCACGTGGCGATATATCGACCGATATTAGGATGAAAAATACAAGCCGGTATTTTAAAATATTGGCCAAATGAAATTCCCCCCGGATAAAACCCGTTAACCAAAATCCAAACCCGACCCTTTTCTCAGTTAATAACAGGGATCGGGTTTTCTCTTCGTTCTAACGAAGAGAAAACTCTGATCCCTTTCTCTCTCCCTTCCCCGCACTCGTGTGCCCTAGAATCGCCTCCTACAACCCCGATGAGCTGTCGGCGACCCTCCGATTATCTCCCTGGCCCAAAAATCCCTTTCTCTCTCCCTCTCTGTCACTCCTCCAGTCGCTTGATCTTCCATTCGCCGGTACGGCCAAAATTTGAAAGCTCAAAACAACCTTTGTCGGCCAAAAACTGCTTCGCCGGTCATCTTCATCCACCCCTCTCCTCTTCACCGGCCATATACAATCCATTGGTAAGCAGCTCTCCTTATTTGTCAATTTATCAAATTTTTTCATAAAAAAAAGATTTAGGTCAAAATTTATCAAGTTTTTTTTTTGAATAAATATTGGCATGTGAGTGTTTTTATAGTGGGTCGAACACTGATTCACCTCTGCGAATCAGTGTTCAACCCACTGGCGACCACTGATTCACCTCAGTGAATCAGTCGATCGATCACTAATTCAGTGAATCAGTCGGTCGATCACTGATTCACAGCGGTGAATTAGTGATATGTGAGTTGTGAGTCTTGTGACAGTGTGTGTGTTTTGGGTGATAATGTGTTTTGGTAATTTTTATTAGAAGTAATTGTGTATGTGAAATCACAACTATGTATGTGAATGTGAAGTTATGAAAATAATTGATGTGGAAAAATAATTTGAATTATATATGTGAACTGTGATTCTGTGAATAAGTGAATCTTTGATTCTTTATGTGGACAATAATTAGAATTATGTATGTGAAGTTATGAATTTAAGCATGACATGAACGAGTGAATAATGATGTGGAAAATAATGTGAATTGTGTATGTGAACTGTGAAGAAGAGAAATTATGATTGATGTGAATATGTGTATGTGACAATTATAAATGTTAATGAAGTACGTGTTTTGGTGTGTGCTTGGGTAAAAAATAATAATAGAAGTTTTTCTTATTATTTTTTTATTTAAAAGATTATCGTTGACGTGAAGGGTATACTTTTATTTAAAAAACTATAATTGGTACATATGTGGACGTTCTAAACGGTATCTACAAATTCGTAAGTAGAATGCAAATAAGCCAAAGCAAGTACTCTAAACTTGTTTTATGTGTTTTAATATATTCTATATAGTCAATTATATGATTATTTTTTAACTAGTATGACACCGATATGACACTCCAGTATTTAGAGTTATATCGCGATATTTCGCTCGGTATCTAGATCCGGTATGCAATTTAGCCGACCGGTATATCACCGGTATCCGATATTTAGAACACTGACCACTACTACAGCTAATGCAACAAAGTTAAAGAATCACCGAAAATCAGTGACAAGGAGTTAACTTCCAAGTGTGTTCGAGCACAATTTATTGGGAAGCATGGACAATAACATGAGAAGGTCTGATTGTTTGGTGTATCTTCATATATTGACCCTTTTTTTGATGAATAACAAACTCTATTGTAGTATAACATGTTTGGTGGAGTATGTGCTGGTGAAATGGATGCAAATAAATCAAGTGAAACGACCATCATATAGGGGCAGCGAGTCAAACAAAAGTTATTCATGATTTTGATTGATTTTTTGGTAGAATCGAATGAAATGTCTTTCATCTCATTCGTGTGGTCTCCGTCAATTGATCGCAAACCCAAAACATTTAAAGCTGGGTAGCCGTGATAAAGAGGGGCCATGCATTTATAGAATTCCTCATTACGGTACGATCGATACGACAGACACAGCCAATGTCGATAGGTTGAATTGATGCAACTTCAACACTATATTTGATAGAAATATAATGTGAATCACATCTGATGATATTGTCTTAGTTGATGAGAGAAGAGCATGGGTGAATGCCAACTTAGAGTTATTGAGACACACATTAGAATCTAGAGATTTTAAATTGAGTAGGTCTAAAACAGAGTATATAGAATGTAAATTTAGTAAACGACGGAGCCTAAACTATAGTGTTACAATACTGGACGGGGAAGAGATACAAATGAGCAGTCAGTTTAGCTATTTGGGTTCTATTATTCAGAATGATAGAGAGATCGATAATGATATCAACTACAGGATACAAGCTGGCTCGTTTAAATGGAGAAATACAAAGAGAGTTTTATGCGACCGTAACATTCCGTTAAGACTGAAGAGAAAATTTTATAGGACTGTTATTAGGCCAGCCTTATTATATGGCACGGAATGCAGGGCTATAAAGAAACGTCATTCATAGAAAATAAGTGTAACAGAGATGCGCATTCTTCGCTGGATATGTGGCAACACTAAGAGAGATAAAGTGAGAAATGAAGATATTCGTGCTAAACTAGGTGTAACCCTTATCGGTGAGAAGATGCGAAAAAATCGCTTACGATGGTTTGGTTATGTACAACGTAGACTTACAAATACATCAGTTCAACGAGAGAAGCTTATCAATGTAGGACAAGTTAAAAGAGCGAAGGAAAAATCGAAGAAAATATGGATGGAGATTATACGAAAAGATATGAATTCTAAAGGTTTAAATTAGGAGATACTACTTGATAGAAATGAATGGAGAAGGATTATCAACGTGATCGATCCGGCGTGATTCTCTTTTGGTTCTATAGCCTACTCCAAGTACTTGGGATAAAAGGCTTAGTTGTTGTTGTTGTTGTATAATGGGAATCACATGATGGAGTCAACTGAAAGTTGTAGAGCTCCAAACCCTCTTCATAAGGATACTAAGTTCAACTAAAACAGAGTTTGGACGTGAAAATTATGATTACTCAAAGTTGGAAAGAAACAACAAGAAAAATAGATGAAGCTTCTGCAGCAACATCAACTTCAAATCTAAATTTGAAGTTGATATAGATAGAACTGGAAAAATCTCTATAAAAGAAAATTGTAGAGCTTTGAATTTGTTTTTTCCAATAGTGCTTGAATCACCCAAATCGAACTTCTAAATCAAAATTTATGATTGTTTTACTTAAGCACTTCTAGCATGAAAAATCATCTACCAATAGCTCAGAATTAATTTCAACCCGATAACATCTACTGATAGGGTTACAGGTAGCTCACCCCATATAGCTAAATTTCAGGAGAGTTTATTTGAAAAGATATGATTCCGAATTTGATTGGATTTGCTTCTAAACAATATAAATCATAATGGAACTCTTTGGAACTAAAGGCTATGATTTGTTCTTTATTAAATCAATGGATTAAATTAATTGTAGAAAGAAATCATCCTTATAAGAGGGCCTTGAGTAGAAAAGTATATCTTTTGGCAAATTTTTCGGAGAAGAGCTTGAAGAAGAAATACGAAGTCTTTGTGATTTTTAGAGAGCTTCATTATCCCCACACTCTCAAAGGCGTACTACATTATAGATCTTGATCTTTGATAAGTACTTCACACTCGGAGTTCAACTTATCAATGTCCTCATCGAGTTCAATCCTTATCCTTCGAAGACGTATCTACAAAGACTATCAGATCTTTTCAACTTAACCGTATTTGATATATAGGAGTAGAAGTCTCAAACCTTATTTCGACAATCTCTGTGAGTGGTTTACAATCCACTTAAGCCGGTGTAATTGAGGTTACAATCTTTTCATTGGGGATTTGTATGGCACACTCAAGCCGCTATAATTGAGCTTTACAATCTGTTAGATTGGGTTCATATACGACATACTTAAGTCAGGATAATTGAAGAAAACTAGCGAGGCACTAGAGTTACACTATGTATTGAAATAGTTTGCAGTAAACGATTAGTTGGATTATCTATGGTTTTAGTCTTGTATCTATTGACCGAATCAATTTGTGATCTAGAATTTTCTTCAGTGGAAGCCTCTCCGCAGAGAGGAAGAGTGAACGTAGGGAATTTCTCGAACCACTATATAAAACTCGTGTTCTGCTTGTGTTTTGATATCTGCAGTACTAATTTTATTCCCCTGCATAATAATTTTGTCATTTAATTAACTAAGATAAAATTTGGTAGCAATCCTATTAACTCCCTTTATAAGACTTGCAACTATACTCTAACACGATCCCAACATTGACTTCCACTCACTCCGAGACAATCTCCATAAGTGACATATGACGATATTACACAATCCCCATAAGCTAAGGAAAGCATGAAATCCACTCAGATATTGCATCCGCAGAAAAAAAAAAAAATTAGCAAGACCTCAAATTCTATGTCCTTTTTGGTTTTCAAGGAAAGGGACCTTCATGTGTTCCTGACCAAAGTTATGATTGCTATCTACATGTCTATGGTTCATTGCAGCCACTGAACATAAGCCATTATAAAAAAAAAATTGTGCATGGGAAAACCAGCACAAGCATGCCTTAGAACTATGATTAATCACTTCATTAGACTTCTTCAACGATGTTGGAATAAAAGCAAGACCTAAGATTCTAGAACTATTAGAGAGTCTGAGACACCAAGCTAAATGTAAAATGCTGCAACAAAATCTATCCTTAAGATTCTAATGAGTTGTCTACATTTACAAAGCATGTACAGACCATAGGCCTTCAAGAATACAAGGACCTAAGGCTACTTGTATCCATTATCCTATGAGCTGATGTCTGGCTTCCAACTTTTGCAAAGATGTTGCAGAGGACATGCCACATGTACATAACATTCAGAATGAAAAGCTATCAATTAGACTGCACCGAAGAGCAACCTGCACATGATGTGCACATGCGACCCATCCAAAGAAACCTAGAAAATAATAGGAAATTTAAATGAGGACAACAAAAAAATAAGCTAATAAGAAATAACACGCAATAGAAACTTGCATTAGCCAATACAAAATGAAGATAATAGACATTATCAAAAGCTATTTAGATAAACGTCAATAAAATTTGAAAAAAAAATCATAAAATTCATAATTAGCAAGATCAGGAACCTGTCAGCAACAGCCAATACAATTCCTGCATCAGACTTTGGAAGTATATCCCCTGAAAATCTTGGAAGCATGATCTCAAATAGTGCCTCTGCAATCTTTTGACCATGAATATTATTCAGCCGACAGTAGCAACTTGCATGCGGAAAGGATATACATTTCAAAATGACAGCAAAAGTAACAAACTAATAGCTTAATTGCACATATGGCAATATGTCACAATTATCTTATTTATATAATGCACAAGATGATCTGAAACAAATAGTTCATATATTTACATGATCTGTGTGAAGTTCATACAATAAAAACTATATCAAAGTCAAGACTCAAGACGCACAAGAGAAATGCGTCCAACAAAATTTGTGGGTACATATCACTACTTAGCCCAGAGGCTGAGTTTGAACAGTGGACGAAGCAAGCAACCATACACAGTGTATGGACATACTAGATACGTAGACTAGAAATTCTATGTTCAGGTATGCGCAGCAGAAGGGCAGAGCTAGAGACCAGTGCATGGAAAATTAAAAGTCGTCGTATTGAGATGAATTATGGAGGCAGGAAACTGATACAAATCCATAATGATTTATTAACAAAGCCAAGAGAAACTCAATCATGGGTAAACTGGATCGGTAGGGAAATTGAACATTTTTTTTATCAAGAAATAACTGCTATTCTTGAATTACAATAGTACCAAAATAGTTTAAAGCAATGTTAACACTAATGCGTTACGAAACACATTATATTGCGCTATGATACCTAACACAAGCTCAACGTTATCTAACAATAGAAAACAACTAAATACAATGTTATAGTGCGTTTTTTACGTTATTTTACGCTATTTTACATTAAGTTACATTATATAACATTATGTTACGTTATTTACTGTTATTATTTTGAGTAATTCACAGATTTTTGTAGATTATTTGTTATTGAATAGTAGCTTATTACTGCAATTTTTTTTTACTTCATTTATTGTTTACTAGTTTGGTTACTTGTAGAATTGATAACTTATTAGTTTTGTGATTCCTTGCTATAATTCCTCTCCAACTATTGAATTTTTTTTAATTGTTAGTCTACTCAACTAAACTGAAATGAGCATTAAAAAATATGAATTGAATATTACAAAATTAAATTACAGTATTGGTGATAAATGAACTGAATAAATAGATTTGAACTTTTTATTTTCTTGTTCGGTGATGAATGAAATTATGGTTGCAAACTTGTTAGAAATGTTATAAAGACTATTTTCAAATTATGATAAATTTCATTATAGTTTTATATATATTCTTATTAATTAAATAGAAAATTGTGTAACCCACGTTATGCGTTACGATATCTATGATGTAACCTAACGGAGGCAAAATGTTATGTTATCGTTGACGCTATTTTAAACATTAGTTTAAAGTAATGACACAAATGATTCAGCATGCATTTTCTATGCTTCAGTAAAAGGGAAACATGAACGACTGACTACCAATTTGTACCCCAAGTAGACATTACCAATATTCAGGGCTCGGAAACTCATTTGGAATCAAAATTATAATAGCAGTAATCATTATAATTAGAATTATTTATTATTATAGTTTTCGGCAACCTTTGGATACCCAGATAAAATTAATTCCGAAAGAGAAATACCATGCATTAGTACAGATGCAATAATATTTGGATGGAAGTTTGGTCACTTGTTTGAAACAGGACAGCCAATCATGCAAAACGTCACGGTTCTCTAAATTCTCACATAAAGAGTAACAATATGCAGATGATTGCTGTCCGCGCACCTGCTCTGGATAACCATCCCTTAAAGCATAGTGACGTGCCATTATTCCAGAAAGGGAAGTAAATTCTGTAACGACAGAAGTAGCAAGATCTGACATAGCCAGTGCTGCAGCATGATCTACAACTTCTATCATATCATTGTCCATGCCAAGAGCAAGACTCAATTTACCAACCATCTTTTGGATGCGAGACATCTTATCCAACATCGTTCCTAGCTTTTCCTGTTCGATCTCATGTATCAGACTGAGAGGGGGAGGGAGGAAGGAATCACAAGCATTGAAATTCTCAGTAAATATTTCCACATAATGGCTAAACTTACATGAAAGAGAATTCCATCGAGATCAGCCCGAAATTCAGAAAATTTCTTCTTAGTATCCGTCTTATAGAAAAATTTGGCATCTTCATAACGAGCTCTGATGAACAATATGAAAAATGTAGTTATTCATTAACATAGATAACGTAAAGGCTTAGCAACCTAGAACAGAAGTGAGGGAAGACGAGATGGATTTTCAGGGTTACCAATCCTGAATCACAATTACCCTAAACAACCCATTTTTGTATCAGATGCCAAAATTTATTCTAACCAACGTTAATAATTTTGCCATATGCAACGCAGCTGACAAGCAATATATCAAACCTGAGGACAGCTTCATTCCCTTTCCGAACTACTGTTTCGTTGATTGTGCCATTTGCAACCTAAAAAAGCAAAAAACAATTATAACCGAAAGAAAAACAAATAATAGAAGATACGATAAGACAGGTTTACTTATCATTATAATTAAAACCCTTCCATTTGAATGGGGTCAACTATTGAGCATGTTTTTGAAATTAAGAGAACTCCGCAAAAGAATTACAATTTCACAAAATTGGCTCTCAACTTGATGTCGACCAGCCAATCTGTGATTTTTTAGCCATAAACTATCAGAAAGAGTGGCATTGTCTCTAAAGCCTAGAAGGCAAGTCCTGAGGTAAGGAGCTCTACACTAAGCCTAGCAATGAAGGAGCTGAGAGGAAAGCTATGGAGGAACCATTCACAATAGAGTACTGCTAGCGTGACCAAGAAATAGGATAGATTCATGGGACAGGTGATGCAGCATGTTTATGTCCATGATCTGATCATTATCAATGCTAAATTTGATCTTTTTGTTCTAAAAGGATACCTTTTCTATGAGTCAAGTTTCTAGTGGAATCACATTTCACTTACACATTGATTACCATCAAATAATTTACAGAAATAGTAATACAAGTGAAACTACTTTTGTACACTCACAGCAATAAAAAATGGAAGTAGTTTGTTGCTAGACTTCTCTTCTAACGGAAAATACTTTTGGTGCTTCTGCATAACCTGCATAATTATAGAACAATCATTAATAATTAATAATGGAAAATTTAACATATACAGATCAAACAAGACACCAACGTTTGTGATGCTTGACGTTTAACCTCATAGTACTGTTGCGCATACTAGAAACAGTGTCAAATGAAAGCGTCAGATATACTCCATACTATAATCTTTCAAAATTATTCTGAAATATGATATGGATAATAAACACCATAAATTATATGGAAATGTTTTTCTTCGGAATTGTTTCTGAAGAAGGATAACAGTTTTTCTGCTGTATACATGTCTCTTTGTAAGAGGCCATAATTACTAATCCTAGCTCCTATTTCCAACTCTCCACTATTTTCCTTGAAGCAATAACCAGTAAACCTTGTTAACCCCCTTAAATTCATAGACTAGTATTTCCTTTGCAAAGTGTTGTTTAAGCTTTTTGTTAGTTCCGTGTGCTTTATATTTCAAGTGTTCATTTTCCTCTCTAATAACATATGACCAGCTCCATTGGAGACCGAACATACCGGTAAGTACTCATGTCATGGCAATAGCCAGAACAATGGATCATGGCAACACAAGGCTGGAATAACAGGTCATGGCAACATCGAGCCAAAATATCGTCATGGCAATAAGCCGGAATATCATTGGCAACATGAGGCTGGTGTGTTGCGCACTCTATAGTAGCTCTCATGCGTGCGATTGCACATAATTGATTTAATTAAGTTACTCATCTTTGTTATCAAGGCTACGTCATGGCAGGGGTCATTCTCATGGTAGAAAATAAAATTTGGAGAAGAACAAAGGGAGTCACATAGATGAATAAACTCACCACTCTTACGAAGCACTTGAAAAAGATTAAAAAGCACATCACATTAAAAGTTTTCAAAGTCTCATTATTCAAGAAATAAGTTTACAAATCAATATTTATAGAAAACCATTGTGTGCATAAAAAAAATAATAACATCAATTAAAGTAGAATTTTAATCAAACTCAATATTTAGTTGTAAATAAAATTAAATATTAGATTTATCTATTCTAAATCAAATTTCGTCCCCCCATCAGATACACTCTGCACTTTCATGTGAAAGTGTCAAAATTTACAAATCAATTGTAATATGTTTTCGCTGTTAGAAGTAGGGTATGTGCCCAGAAGTCACTCAAAGCACAAGTACTTGGAATGTTTGCTTGAGTTCCTTTGCCCCTCAAAAGGATACAAGGCGAAAAATTAGCTTGCAAAATATAAAGTGAGCCAGCAACAACTCATAAAATAATAAATGCCGAGCCCATATAGGATCAATGACAATTGACACGTTATATAAACTACAATTCATAGGGTTAGGAATATAGCTATATACAGCTGTATTTTCTCACTGATTGCTTCTACAATACAGCTATATCACGCTGTAAATACAGCTGTTGCATGCAGTAATTTTATTCTTCTATGCCTTATTTAGATAGACGATGTGCTAGAAAAATTCCATTATTTACTTCCATTTTAAGATTGATGTATTTGTATATAAACATACCTGAATGAATGAATGAATGAAGAACTTAGTGTCTTCGTCCCCAATTCCTTCTCAATTGCCAAGACATAGGATCAATGTTGAAAATAACACGTTATGAAACACGTTATATTCCGTTACACAACCTAACGGAACTCCAGCGCTACGTAACAACTGAAAATAACTCAGTGCACCGTAACAGTACGTTTTTTATGTTATTTTTCATTATATTACGTAACGTTACATTAAATTACGTTATGTTACGTTATTTACTATTATTTTTTTAGTAATATCTATATTTTTATTGCTTATTATTTTGATTATTAGTACTGAAATTTTGTTACTTGATTTGGCTTATTTGATTGCTTATGGAATTACTTACTAATTAGCGATTGTTTCCTTATTCGATTGTTGTAGTTCCTATACAGTTGCTGAAATATTATATTTATTGATTCTATTGAATTTTTAACTGAATTGAAATCAATAATTACAAATAAGATAAATTGAACATTTGAAAATATAAATTATAATAATGATAAAGAATTGTAATCTTATTTTTTTTATTTAGGTGATGACTAGAATTACGATTGCGAACTTAATATAATTTATGAAGATAAATTAAATTTTTTTGTAAAATTTAATAAAAATTTAGAATAGATTATGTATTACAAAATGGTTTATATATTTTTTTTAGAATTTTTTAATTTATTTTTCAATTTATAAAGATTATTTTATATAGTTTTAATTTATTTTTATTAAATAAATAGTAAATTGAGTAACCAACGTTATGCGTTACGCTATATGCGACATAACCTAACAAAGGCATAACGTTACGTTACCGTTATCGCTATTTTAAACATTGCATAGGATATCTTATTTATCAGTGCCTTTGATGGCATGAGACTTAGAAATGAGGACTCCGGCATAAGCATGTTACATGTACATAATATATACGTACAGAGTTCGAAAGTGAAGTCAACTGAAATGCTCAATTATTAATCTTTCGTTTTCTTATAGTAAATATAACAAGACATTTAAGTTGGATATTCTGTAAAAAAATGTAAGACCAAATAGAAAAAGGACCAAACTATTTTTTTACTTGGCCAACCACTTTTCCGTAAGCAGGCATCCGAGATGGTCTTTCTGCCTCCTTTTTTGAGGCAGATTTGGGCCACCTACGTGGGCCAAACCCACCATAACTGCTATTTTTTAAGTTAAATTGGCTCAGAACAGGTCCAATTCAAACAGGTTCAACCAGAACGAATAAAGAGGGCAAAGTGGGGAGGTCAGGAAATCCTAACAGCAGACTCTAGCGCCAACCCCCTTCTGCTCATATTCTCCATCATTGACTCCCTGACAGCACCAATGCCACCCTTTGGCTCCAAATACTCTGCCTAGTGGCTGAATCCCATCCTGTCAGGTGAAGCTCTTAATCTTGAATTTAATTTTTTTTTCTTTGAAATATTGAAAAGTAAAAAAAAAAAAAAAAAAAAAATCCAACTTTAGTTCATCAAGTCATGTCATTGTCCTTTATTTCTTCTATGGACTTCTGTTGTTCCTCTCCCCTCCAATTAAACAAACCAGGCATCTGGGCGGCCGCTAAGCGCCACCTAGGTGGCAGCGGGCGGCAGGGCACCATGCCCGCCACCACGCACCTCCAGGCACCATCTTAAACACTGCCACCTTTTAATGCCCGTTACCTTTCCAGCAAAGTCTAAAATATGGAATGGTGTTGGTATCGGTTTGAACAATTGAACAATACTTGTACTAAAATAGGCAATATCGAAAATATTGAAAATAGCAGACTGATATTAAGCAGTATATCATGCATCACTACTCAAAACATGATACTATATTTGCAATATAAATTGGTGTCCAACGATATTTAAATGCTTTCTGCTCAAGCAATAAAATAGAAAGATCTTAGTCAAACTAAATGATCTACAAACTGATTCTCTGTTAATCTAAAAAGAATAACATTTTGTGAAAACTGATTCTAATAAATCAAACAGAAGCAGTTGAGTGTATCGAATAGTTATTCCAAGTCTTGAGAACTTGAGACTGAAGGTGAAAGCCCCAATTCATCGCAGCAAGCAACAGAAGTTTGCATGTAAGATAAAAAAAATATCGCAGACTAATGTAAATTGATAAAAGGATGCCATAAGAATAATAGAAAAATGTATTAGCATACCGTGATTAATATATCTTTTGGAAGCTCTAAGAAGGATTCATCAAATCTTCCAAGTATTGGAACAGGTGCCTCAACAAGGTTCACAACCTAAAAAACGATTTCAGAAAATCCAATACCGGTCACAACATAATTTAAGACGTACAATTGTTCAAAATTTAAGATATACAAAAGGAAACAAGAAGGTAACCTCATCGAGTAAGCTATCCTGCATAAGAAGATTACCACCAACAGCTTCAGCTAACAATTTACAGTCAGTAGCAATTCTCTCTTTGCGTTCCTGCAAGTAAAATACAAAGCAGAAGCAAGATATTTAAGCTCAAAATTGATGGAGAGGTAAAATCCATAGTTTTTTCCTCTGCTTAAAGTGCAAAAGTACTCGGGCAGTGATATGTACAGTGCAACATAAAGAATATCAACGTCATCAAAATGCATAAGCTTATAAAGCTAAAACTCAACACTAGCAAGTGAATGAGCTCAGGAAGTAGCAGTTCCTAGAATATTAGCAGTGCATGATTCACAAACATGTAACACCAAATCATATAATTGCAAGAAAGAAAAAGAAGTAGCATGAAAAAAAAAATTGTAAGAATGTCATGAATATCATGCAGTGCTTAGTGACAAAGGACTTTAAAGCTTAAAGCCAACAACACAATAGGCATACCTTAATGTCAATAATAATTCCAGCATTTTGCATAGCAACCAGGTAAGATTCTGAAGTTTCTACCTGGAAATCAATTGAATTGTCACTGAAACATTACCATTAGTCCAATGCACAAACAATGTAATATCTAAAAGATCAGCCAAAAATAAACCGTCAACTAGTAGGAATTAGCTATAAATATTTATTTTGTGTTCAGATTCCAAACACATCCTACGACTTTTACTTTATATTTTAGGTGGCTAGTTGGAATGAGGTCAAAGTTTGTAAGGCCAGACTGCATTCGTCGTGTAGCTTTACCTTCACCTGATTAAACCTATGGCCGAGCCTGGTCAATTTTAATCAACCAGACTAGTAGACCAAACCAAATAGAACTTTTTGGTTTGGTACGAAATTAATTTTGCTTCAGTTCCATTTAGTAACCAATAAATAGTGGATATTACGCCGAGTTGCAGAAAGATTTTAGCATAACCGTACCCAACCAAAAACCAAACTAGAATAAAAAAATAACTTTAAAAATTAAAAAAGTAAAAGGCTTCAGACCCAACTCAAGAGTTTTGAACAAGAGTCCAAGACCATATTACCTTAGCCGCAGACCTCTCCTTTATTTTTGCCCTTTTCTAAGCTTGACACTGAACCAAAGAGTGTTACAATTAATGATACTAGACCAGATCCTATCTGATCCCTCCCTATCGATGAACGGAGATATATTGGATCTAAAAGACAACCTTGTGCATAATATCAGGTTGCCATTAAAATGGTCTTAAACATAGACTTGTTTACTTAACCAAAACTAATAAATAGAAAAAATTCAGTGTAAGAGCCTAATAAAAATTTAATACTCAAACCAGACTTGGACTATGCTTAACAATGTGGTAGGGTCCGGGTCTTGAAATATGTCCGGACTCGTACCTAAACTTGCTCGTAATAGGGAAGGGTCTGAATTCCAAAGTGATTCGGGTCAAGGTATAGTGGTACTCGGACCAAATTCAACCCGACAGCAACCCTAACACCTAAAAGATTGATCATCATTGTGGTCAAACGACACATGTTTATTGGCAACCAACAGCCATCAAAGTGTGAATGACAAACTTATGTAAGTTATATGAAGAAAAAGTGGTAATTTTGGTCCTGTAATGGCCAAGAGAGCTTCAGATTGGAAGAGAAGGCTAAGCTTCTTTCCCCTGGGAAGCCTAAGGAGAGTTCTTGGGGTTAAGGGCGAGAATGAGGGATGTTGGGCTCCTCATGTTGCATTTATGTTAGGAATTCGAAATGGTAAGGAAGGATGTTATTCTTGGTGTTCTTAGTGATGGAATAAGAATACAGATGAAGCAGCTCCAAGAACGCCAGTTGAACATTATGTTTTTTTTTTCCTTGATTGAGGGGAGAGCTGAACCTTTTCAAACTGAATTAATTGGCTTGGTTTCGACCCATAGTTGTATTTGGTTGGTGCGGTTTGGTTACGGGTCAGTTTGGTTGGCTTTCAGAATAAAGATTCTAGCCCAAAACCGAACCAAACCGACCGATGTGCAGCCTGAATTAAACCACAACTTGTTTGTGTTGTATACTGATAAATAGGCCAATAAATAAAAAATTGCGGATTTTGTCCACTCTATGCAACACTTTCCCCATTTAATATGCAAGAACAACCTAAATTCATAAAAGAAATAAAGTGATGATTTGATTAAAAAAATATAAATTTGAATACCTCCAATACAGCAAAAGGTGAATTGCGAAGACCACATGATTGCTTCTGACTGCAATAAGTTAATATAAGTGTCAGTAGAAATGCATGTATTATATCATAACAAGATAAGTTATCAGTTAGATTTGCATAGAAATAGGATATGTAAATCATTTAAATATAGAACTAACTATTAAAATCAGAGAAGTTGCAAGAAGTCATTAAAACTATTAGACTTGAATAGTATACTTTAATTCAAAAAGACCAAAAATGCCAAAGATCCTAAAAAACCAATCAATGTTTTAAATATTGGCCGCAATATCGATATTACGGCCGATATTGCATTTTGGAACACAAAATGCAATGATATAACTATATAAGCAGTTTCATAACATTTACCGATTTTGAAAAAATAGCGGCACAATATCGACTTGGACTTGATATTGTGGCCTCTATATCGGATGCAAAATAGCGACCAAAATAATCCAAAATTGGCTGGCTTAAATGGTTAAAGAAATATTGGATCCAAACCCAACAACCCTTTTTAACTTGTGATCCAACCCGCTTATACAAGATATAATTGAGATTTAAGGCTCGACTGTGATCGAGCCCTAAAATCCCTCTCCTCCATCGGGTGATCGAAATCCCCTCTCTCTCTCACGTTCGCTAGTGTTCAAGTCTTGATCCGAGATCAACCGACCAGCGATCGATCGAGGATGAAATCATCGTCGATTGACAAAGACGCAGCCTGCGATTAACTCCCCAGATTAGTTGTGCTTTTAGTTTTTTTTAGTTTTTAAAATTATATTCTCTCTCTCTCTCTCTCTCTCTCTCTCTCTCTCTCTCTCTCTCTTGTTCAGGTAGTAATTGATAGATCACCGGTGATCAATCGATCCAAAAGCCACATGTAATCAAGCCCAATTCTTTTTTTTTTTTTCATTTTTTACCGTGGGCAGAAGAACTGTCCAGTTATAGGTTGGGTTTTTTTTTGTGGTGAGACATCCTTTAGTACATTTTTTTGCAACTGATCATGATCATTCTTGCATTGGGACATCTTTTCAGTTCTATTATTATTTTTTGTGCTTCAATTATCATCCATTAGGACCATTACTGTGACAGAGTAAGCATAATGTGTAATAGAATAATTCTTAGTTTTGTTAAATGAATAGAGCAGTTTATTGAGTAAGTGACAGTCAATAAGCAAACATTAGCATAATATAGGTTATCATTTATGAAGATTATATAATTAGCTAGTGGTTATGGATTCATCGGTTTAATACAAGTTGTTGAGGTAAGTACATCCTAAATTTGTATATATATGATATTTTATGTAGTTTTTATGATAAATACATGAATTACTTATTCATATTTATTTTCTATGATATATGCATATATATTTACATTTCGATAATGACATCCGATATTTGGAAAATATCCTCAATATTTTCCCGATAACGATAACCTCCATAAAGTTTTCCAATCTGATATATTCCTTATAGCTGATATTTAAAACCTTGGAACCAACCTAAGCATTTTTATTATTGCATCTCTCATGAATGTTTTTATCATTTATGTCTAAGTTGTAGATGTCGAACATCAATGCAGAAAACCCCAATTGAATGGAGAAATTGATATTTCATGGGACAAAAAAGCCATGACAACCTAAACATAAGCATCTTTTTCCACTGGGTATAATTACAAAATATATGTAAGTACGATAAAATACCTTGAAACTCCTGCAAAGGTAAAAGGTACAAGTACTTCTCCATGCAGAGCTAATATCCAACGAATTGGCCGACTAAACATCACCTACAAACAATAATAAATCAACATGCTAGCAAATACATGTAATTGCATGGTGAATAAGCAATGCAATTTCACAACAAACAAAAAGAAATTAAAATTTGTAAAATCTTTAGCCATTCAATCCCACTAAACTGTAAGATATTTAAATGTATATAACAGATGATGTAATATTTGAATGTGAAGATAAGTGTAGATAAACACGAGTAGGGAATGCTTTCATAAACTGTGCATTGAAAGAGGAGCTTTCGAATAGGAAATGCAAACATCATCTGATGAAAATGCTATGAAGACCTTCACAAATTTTGTCATTCACTTATGTATAACAAGAAATTAGTTCAAGAATGACCAAGTAAATCCCTGGACCAGACCCTCGTTGAATAGCCTATTATGAGTTACTACCAATATGAATAAAAAAAAGTGATGCAGTAAGGAGAACGATTCGAGTAAAAACTAGTATAAACTATAGTGTTAAGCAAATTGTTTTAAGACAATGTATACGCCATGTTAGTATCCTGTATTCCCATTTTGAATTTACAGTCAACAAAATAATAAACTTGAAAGTGCTTGTCTGTATCATGATCAAAATTAAGCGAAAAATAACCACATTATTGTAGTCCCATCCATTACACCAAATCGCCGAGTTTTGATAAGAGTTATATTTTTAAATTCCCTTTAGGTCAAGAGCCCTTTTTGAGGCAAATTCACAGAGGCAATTTTTTTTAAAAAAAATAAAACCTGCAATTTAATGTGAACCATGTAGATACCATACTAAAGTCAGTTTCACTATGAGGCATGTTTGTTTAGTGGCAACTACAACTGCAATTTGTAAGTGCACGATTTCCTATAAATGGTATAAATTACGCAATGATAGAGGAACCCAAAAAAAAAAAAAAAACTAGTTTCAGAATAAATTAAACTCCTAGAGCAAAAGAAAAAAGGAGAAGGATAAAGTTTGAATGTAAATTTCTGCATATCGAAATGTTAAGAAGACCTTAAGATTTTAATTAGTCATATGAACATTAATTGAAATTATTGTTCAACATAATGGTCAAATATATGATATGAAACCTCAAGCCCTTACTTTTTATATTTATATCAATAGTTTCTTTTGCTTCATGATGGTTTCAATCTAATAGCAAACAAGACCCATGATGGTTGAAGAACCACTGATTCCACATTTACAATCTATTAACTCAATGACGCAGCCTGATTATGGCTGAACGAGATTTGTGCAGCCTTGTTTATCTGGCTTATGGGAATGAGTTCTTTATGGCTCTTGGCTTTTACTGTGTCCCAGAATTGGAAATATAATAAGGCAATGAAAATCTATTATCTTTCCCTTGCATCATTTTTCCCTAGCAAAGGAGAACTTGGAAGGCACCACATCAGCATTCAGGATTGTGTCTAGCCCCTCTTTTTGAAATATGTGCCAGGAATATAGAACAAAGGGGTTGGAGTCAAATTGATAGTCATAACACGTGTAACTTTCTTTGTGGAACCTTGTTCCATTTTTTAGGGGAGAAGGCACTGATAATGATGAGATGATGATGAAACTATCATGTGGATTATTAATAGATGCTTTATAGCCCACTTTATAATTTAGACCAACCTTTTTAATATACATTAATTTGCTGCGTTATTTATAAATTATCAGATTTGTTACTGGGTTTCAGGTTTGGATCTGATTATCTAAATGCATCAATTAAGGTCTAAGATTCAATTTTGAAATCTAATCTGTAAAAAAAAATGATGGAATCAGCTAATCACGTTCTTGGAAATTGTTCATAGCCTAGTTTCAAGTAACAATGTTCATTCAACCAAACAAGAATATAACCAAGGTCAAACGGGGGAAAGCTGGTGTGATTTTGTTCATACCAGACATTAGATGGCGAAAAAAGCTTTCATTCATATGTATTGGAGTTAGTACGTTAGTACATTACTTTATGGAGCTATATACAGATTTCCTAAAAATTGGGTTCTACAGGTTAACGAGCATTTGGAAAAGGAAAGATGGTTGTACATATAGCAAACAATATGCAGAAGTACCAATTTGCGGTCTATGCAGATAGAATCATCACCTAAAATGTGACAATCTAAGAGAAACCTAAAAGGTGAAGGTTGAAAGTTAAAAACTAATTACTGCTTTCCTTCCCCCCCTATTTCTCTCCCTATCACACTTTTCTTTTGTTTTCTTTTCAATGCATGGTTAACATTAAACTATGAACCCTTTGATTATCTGCCAATCCAGACATATATGGGCTTTAGATTGGATAAATCAAAGTTCAATAAGAAACCCACGACTTTTTTGTTCTTCTTTAAGACTTCCTCCTTGTCCTTTTTCCCCCTTTTCTTTTTCTCTCATTTTCCTATTATTATTAACATGTGATTTGTTGGAGTATGTATATCACATTCTCTTGGCACTAATGTCTAGTAAACATTATATTACGGGATTATGAATGGAATTTTTTTTTATTCTTCTTAACTTCTTCCTTTTCTTTTCTTTCCCTTTCTAACTACTTTCTGCCTAATGATCCTCCTATTACCCTAAAAATGTAATTCATTACTCTTCTACTTGAATTTCAACTTTTACTTTGCATTTATGTTAAGTTTATTGAGGTCACTATTCTATATATTTCTTCTTTTATTATATGTATATAAACCAAGCATTCTAGGATAGAGGAGGATTTTCCACCTCTCTTCGTTTTCCAAGGCAGTGCATAGGGACTTCCCACTCCTTTCCCCTTGTACCACTTCGAATAAGTTGGCTCCTACATTCTGATCGCATGATTTGGAGGTTTACGTCTAGGAAAAGAGTCCCTTTTTCCTATCAGAATGAGCTTCAGTTATTGCTTTCCTATCTCTGACTAGGCATCAATAGATTTCCGATCCCTGACTGAGCATTTGACATTGACACCTGCTGCAGCTCTTAAATTAAATTGCTATTCATGAGGAGTTTTAACTTTCGATCGTTCTTGCTAATACTTGATGGTAAAGAACTCACAATACATCTAAAGAAACCAAGAAGTGAAACTAACAATAACATAGTAAGAAACATTACAATTGTATTGCACAAAAAACAAGAGAAAAAATTACAAGAAATGAGATTAACGCATATTAAGGATCCAGAAGGTAACGTTGATAACTATGTCTAGGCTGAATCGTGAATAAAAATTAAAAGAAACTCCCCAAGTCGTAGGAAGTAAATAGAACTGAACTATAAGAGGATAGGAAAAAGAAAAGGTGATAACTATAGAGAAATGAAAGTGAATTTACAGCATGTTAAGTTGTTAACCAATAATTGGTCTAAGAAGCGATATGGATAAAAAAAATAAACATTTTATATATAATCAAATAATACAATATGTTTAACATATGAAAACCCTGGGTTATCAAGACTGTGGTAAGTATAAGAAAGAGAAGCAAAAGTATCAGGATCCATTAAAAGGGGGAAAGATGGATGTACATTTACCTGGGAGTTCCAGCGCATTGATTTTGGAAAAGAAATCTTAGTTATAATGTTTGGTATATCTTCAGCTAAGACCTGGGTAAAATAATGGGAAGATATTAATACAGGAGATAGGGAGGTAGGTAATTCAGGCAAAACATTCCTTCAAGCAAGCTGGACGCCAAAAATACAGTAAGATTCAAAACAATAAACTAATATATAAATACAAACGAAAGTAACTTGCTAAAAGCACTAGCCCCAAGAATCAAAAGTTATCAATCGATGAATAAATTTGAGCAGTACAAATGCACTCTAAATCCAATTTAATTATTAATAAAATCAGGCAAGCCTCACCATCAAATTGGGGTAAGTTCATGAAGATTCTACATAAATATTGACCAAACTTATTCGAATTTTGATATGCTCCATAATTTGCTAAGCACTTCAACATTTATATGGTCTAAAACTAACCTAATTACCCAAATACTCAGTTCAAACAACAACACCAAAGTCTAAATCTCAGCATTGAGGGTTTATAAGAACTAATATGAACCATTAGTCATTATCTCCATACTCTAAATTAGTGCCAAATAAAACATCATGTGATTAAGACATTGTTAAGAGGCCTCATTTGTTGTATTGTTGAAAAACCGTTCATTTTGCAACTATCTAATGTATGGTCAAAATATACTGAAAATGCATGGTTTGCTTGGAAAAAATAAGTTGCTTGGAAAAACATTTCCCATTAAATACTAGAAATTTGTAATAGGCATAGGATGAAATGTCACACAATCCAAGAGCCAAATACCGTACAATCTAACATACACTGCGATATACATGTGAAAAAGAATGCTGATTTATCTCTATGAAGAAAAAAGAAGACACAGGTTGACAACAGGAAACATAAAAATTGAACATCAAATATAATGTTCACATTACATCCTCGTATACTAGTTAATTGCAAAGCAAAAGCAACACGATACTCTAAATCTCCTTTATCATGTTGCAAAATAAATTAATTACTTGCGAGGATCTTCAATGCTAACAATCCCTCATGCTTGTTCCTTAATACTCTATAATATTCGAACGCATTAACGTAGGATTAATGTTAGCCTTTATACACAAAAAAAAATAACAAAAAGTCTTTTTCAACCAAAATTGCTTCATGTCAAACATTGCGACTAAGAGCAAAGACACCTAAACATAGCCTTAAAAGGATTCCAATATTTTAATGAAAATATTCACATGGTCAAATTTGATTTACAAAGAGATGAAATTATGACGAACCTCTACAGCAGATCGGGCAGATTCTTTAACTCGTACATAGACATATTCCACTTTACCTGTGATAATTATTGCAGAGATCATGTACCAGCCAAGCAATTAATTCCAAAGAAAGACTACCAACTACATACACATGTTAGGCCAGCATAAGAAACAGAAATAGATAGGCAGTACAGATGAAGTTTTGGTCATACAATTGAGCTTAAAATATTAGGTTAAAAGTTATCATCTCATGAGTACGTAAAAAGAAAGAGGGTGTTTACTATATCACATGTAATACTAAAACATCCTGAGTTCATCCTTTAGACATTTGGTTTCTGTCGTAATCACTCTTTATATTAAGGCCTCTCCTTCGAAATGAATATCAAGTTTATATTGCTGGACTTATTAAAGATCCAACCTGGAAAGTCAGATCTTATGATACAATTCTGCTACATGCGAGAGTACTCCAAAAGGGAAAGGAAAAAGAAACAAAATTGTCTTTGCTCCCGTGAATTCAAACAATATTTTTAGTTCTATATTCAAAGGAACTGTTAATTCCTTGCTTCTTTTATTTTTAGAGGGGGAGGGGGTGGGGGGTGGGTTTCTTTAAGTTTATGATCATCTATTTCAATTATATCTTACATTAATATTTATAATTAAAACAGCATACCTCAACATCAATATCAAGAAATCCTTTATCCCAAAAAATTAGGGTTCGTCTACATGAATCATGTTCTTCCAACAATGTTAGTTAAGGGTCTATTCCATGATTAAATTAACCACTCAAGACCTTTCTAATTCTTTCCATCCATGTTCAGTTAACTCTACCTATAGTCTTCCTAGCTCCATTAATTTCGATTCTATCAATTCAACCACTAACTTCTTACATATGCAGTTATTTTTTGTCATATCTCTTAAAGTATCACCATTCACCCACCTTAACATTCTCATTTCTACCACTCATTTTTTTAAACATGTTCCATAATTGCCTTACATGTTGGAAGCATTACCGATCCCATATTCTTCCAATTTTAGAGTTGCCCTATAGAATTTCTCCTTCAATTTCATCAATGATTTGTGATTGCGTACAGTTTCGAAACTTTTGTACTTAAACTATTTTATTTTGATTCTATTCATCACAAATTTCTAACCTCACCCTCTTCATAAATTATTAGATTGATCCTAAATATCAGAAATGTCTTCTTGACTATCAATTTAAACCATTCGCATCCTGCTAATAATGTTATTGAGAGAAAAGGACTCACATACAGACAAGTATCAAGATTATTTTACGATACATGATATGAATATATATTTAAAGCCCCCCCCCCCCCCCCCCCCCGAATCATTCTACTGATACTAAATCTTATTCATTAATGATAGAGGAAAAAATAAATAGAAGAAGGAGAACAATCACATTATGCTCAACATACAAGGACCAATTTTCGAGAGACACCATGAGAAGCTCAGGATGAACTAGGGAACGAAATCAAGGACATTTTCGAAGCTTTTCAGTTAGCTCCAAAACAAATCTAAGATAACGCAAAGGGAATGTCGGATGAAGGAGAAGTGACTCAATCAAGATCAAGATGTTTGTATGTCCAGAAACTGATTTGAATTACCAATCTCAGAAATTTCTCATTCAATTTGCTAAAGTAATTGTCAAGATAGTGAATTAGAGTATCAACATGGCTTTTTCTTTCCACCAATTATGCCTCAGAAGTTGTCTTTTCTCTTGATGATCATTATAATGTATAGTGTTTGATGATAGGCCTCAAAGATGAGATCTAATAATATAGTTATGGAAAGACAAATTCTTTTGTTAAACTAACAAGGGACGACTGTGAATTTGCTTGAAGTGTTATAAGAGCTGTTTAATAAAATAAGATGTTAAATGGGTTGATTCAAATATGTAGAGAGTTTTTCAAGGCTTGATGAATGAGTTGAATGGAGATTGTTAGTAGATAAGTTGTTCATGGTTCGATTATACTAAATAAAAATTTATAATGGATAATAGAGGTTAACTAAATTTTTTGATGAATTTGATTAATTGCCGTGTATGTGAGAAATTATTCATTCAAAAAGTTGAAGTTTGACTTTTATTTATAAAAGAGCTTGTGCTCGCACACCCAAAGGTGAGGATTTTGAAGTAAAACATAAAATGTCGATTTCCAATGGCACTAAAATAGAAACTTGATGGCTTTTATGTAATTATTTGTATTGATAAGTTAATCTATTTATGAAGTTGATGCTTTTAGTGGAGCTACTCTTCATGGCAATGCACTTGCTATTTGATGGCTTCGTATTATTATTTGTATTGACAAGTTAATCTATTTATGCAGCTGATAATTTTGTTGGAGCTACTCTTAATGACAATGCACAGTGTTATAAACACACACACACACGTAGTAAAAGCATTGTATGCATAGTTGTCTGAAATTTTCAGAGTCACTAGTATTTTGATAGATTCTCCCACTGTAGACATCCAAATCACGTGAGATCAACGCCATCAGAAAGTAGACTTCTAGGGATTTCTTTTAGTATATAATAATATATAATGGGATTTGCTTCTGAAACAATATTAGTACGTCTGTAAAGTTAGAGAATACAATATGTGCATGATTTTATCCTACAAGGATACATATGAAGTCATGGGTAGGAACGCTCTAAGATAATGAATTTGATGAGGTGACTTTGAATGAAACTTTCAATTGTAAAATAATTAGCTTGTTATATAATGTATGTGAAAAGCTAATAATTTGGGAAATGGTCCTAGCTACTTTGGTTACATATGTTGTTACCTTTGATTGTTTTATGGACTATTAATCATTTGGATCGTAGAGTTGACACTTTGAACATATTGAAATTTAAGTATTAGTTCAGAGTATGCATTTGTCAAGGATAAGGCTTGAGCAAAATGAAGGGTTGAGGATATTATAAATTTGTTATAGCAAAGATAGAAAATAATGAAAAGTGACTAATATGAACCTCATAATTTGTTTATCTATTTCACCACAATTAATGGAGACAATTTATTCATGACACCAAAACCATGACAAAGTTATCTTACAATAGTTACTTTGGTAATGTGGTTATTATTCATCACACTTAGTAAAGATACACTTACTTACCCACTTATGTTTTATTTTGGCTAGATTAATATCATGTCAATTCTTAACTTGCTATTTGCAAGCATCTCCTTAGAAATATAATTTGTATTGACTTGACCTTATATTATAAATGTTATTAATGGCCTTCTAAGCTTACTACCCATGTGTGGATGAATCCTTGCAGCAGGCAAGAGCTACAGAAGTACGCCAAGAATAAGGAGGAATAAAGCAAATTGATGAAGCAAATTTAGTTATTAAGTCTTCATGTAAGATCCACAAATCTTAAATATATTCACACTACATAAATTTCATGCTATCATCTCATATCTTAAATAGTTTAATAATGTTTACCTCTTCTGTTGTACAATAGAAATAACATTTTGCGGACCATTCATTTATTTAAAATTTCCTTTTATGCCTTATCTTATAGATTCTCAGTGTTTTGTTGTCGTCTTAAAATGTGGTAGGCTTACTAGGACTCAGTCGTAGTGCCAATCATGAGCCTGCTTGGACAGGCCATGACAGAGGAGTTATTTCTTAATCATCTAAAAATGTATATTAGAAAACCCCAAAATTTAAGGGGTTAATTCCTCCTAACCCATATAGATGGGTTTATCTCAACCATTTTATCTTTGGCAAATTGAAAAGGATTAAGCTCAAATATACAATGTGCACATGTCCTATATTTGGTAAGTTAATGAAGGATTAACCTCCTCAAGCACCCAATAATTGCCAAACAAGTCTTAGATTCCAAACCTTCTCCCCACCACTGGACTTGAATGCTTAGTGCATTTCTAGCATAAATATAAAAGTAATGGGTTTCTAATTAGGCATATATGTTTTTGACTTGCGTGCTTTGTGCCGCTTAGCAAAGCATCATATAAACTCATGTAATAACTTGTATATGTTGTTTCGGTGGTCGCCTGAGGGCTCCCCATAAGGGCCTAATTGTATAATTAAATTCATCATGGTGAGATTTCAGCTGGTAATAGAGGAAATATTCCTTCACACTTTATACCCATAGGTATTGGACACTATTGTGGAAGTATGATTGTCAACATGTAAACACAAAGGAATAATGTCTTATGATAAATTATAAAGCTGTGCATCCATGTATGCAGGTTATAATAGTAAGATGCACTATGGCTATGTACCTATACTATCTATATTCCCTATCTATTAACATTTATTAAATTGAGAGAGTCCAAGGCTCTCTTGGAATTTTTTTGGAGAATGGGCTAGTCAACATACTTGAACAGTTATATTGGACTGTCAAAGTTTGTCCTAATCCTGCAATCAACAACACTAAAAAGTAGAGTCCAAGTTTGAGTCCGAGTCCGAGTCCAAGTCCAAACCAATACACAATAAGTAGTCTGATAAAAAATCAGAGTCCAAATTCAATTGTCCAAACAATAACCCACTTCTAGGTTGGGCCATTGGATTTTGTTAGAATATGTTCCTAAACAGCTATCTATTAACATTTATCCTACACAGCTGTATAACTATATAACTACACAGCTATTTAACAACTGTGAAAGTTCTCTAGCATGAAATATATACATGATCATCATAGGTAATAAAGCAAAAAATGTGCACGAAGAAAGCCCTAAAAAGCACTACTTGATTTGTTACTCTACATCACATCTTTTTCTGGACTGAATATAATAATGATTTGTGCTCTCATTAGACGAATTACATTATTAATGCCCATTTGTAGTTGCTTTAAGAGTAACCACTTATAGAGCAACAACAATGCAATATACTTACTGCCATCTTAACAACTATTATCATTTAGTTTTTATATGTAGTTATAAGAGTTACTTGTTAGTTAGTTATAAGAATTGCAGGTGGTGGGCTAAAGTGGACAGCTAGGTGCATGTTAGCTAGCTAATAATTGCTCTAAGCTGTAACTCGTAACTATGCAAGTACTCATTTTTTTAGGCTAATAATAACGTATATACTCTTGCAAGAACATAAAAGTCTGTTTAATGAAAATAATGTTAATAAAATTGAACTTTACTAGAATTTAGTATCTAAGTTGTTGTTCGGACCAAAGATTTTTGTCAGGAAACTTTTTTTGTGATTTATTTATATATAAATGCTTAGTATCGGCTGGCCTTTTAAGATTATCATTGACCAGTCTTTCGGTGTTGAGTTGTTTCCTTCTCAAAGAGAGGCTTTACTGGCCTAGTGCCCATCATGCGTAAACTTGGGAGGACCATGACATAGTGGCATTGGTCCTTAGATTGTCAGACACCTTTCTTGGTTATGATATATGTCATCTATTTTGTGAAGAAGCAACAGAAAAGGGTTTTACAAGCCAGTGCGCACACAAAAAAAAAAAAAAAAGAAACATGGCTATTACATACCATTTGAAAGTAGCATTTAAGCAGAACTAAAAATAGTAACAATTCAAAAAAATAAAAATTGAGAAAAATAGCTTCAGCTTGACTGACATGATAGTAAGAAGCTGAAAAAAAAAAAAAAAAAAACTTGAAACTAGCCTTCAACTAAAACCAGAAATAGTAACAACTCACAAAAAAAGTGCAAGAGAACTAGCTTCAGCATGCCTATCATGATAGTGAGAAAGCAAAAAACATAAAGCATATAGAAAAGAAATGCAAGTATAAAATTGTGCCTGACATCTGGATACCAACCTTCAACTTTCTTATACATATAGTTCAAAGGCACACAGTTTTTACGACAGAAACCCTCAGCAGCCTGACCGCAAAACAAAAAAAAAATTAGAAAAAAAAAATATGTGATTTTCAAACAACTTGAAATTCAAATTTGACAATGAACAGACGTAGTTCTGTAGCTCTTGTAAAATAAAAGTTAACCAAACAAGAGATTTCCCTGAAATGAAATAAATGTGTATGAAACTTAAAAAGCTAGCAAAATTTTAACTTCGATGAAAACAGACTATGATTGATCTCTAGGAGCAACAGAAAAAACAAGAATAAGTTTAAAATTGAAAAAGGAAAAAGAAGATTAATGTGATAAGAATCTCTTGCCAAGAGGAAGAGAGTAACACATTAAAGGCAAATGGAAAAAAAAAGATTTAGAACAGGAGTTTAGAAGACCAAAAAAAAACATCAAGAAAGAAATTAAAGCAGATTCATGAACCTTGTACTGTAAGGAACAAAGGAAATCCAGGTTATCACAGATAAAAGGATCTGGATGAATGATGACTTGACAAGAAAGATAAGATTTGTAACAAAAACTGTAGCCACTATACCATGCAAAAGCAATTGCACTTCTTTGTTCAGCTCTAAAAATTATCCTCCTTGCTTTAAGTGAATTAACCATTTAGAGTAAAAATAAATGCAGCACACATGGAAGTAGAAAGACCTAGACCTTTGTAGGATTTCCTTCATCATCAAATGCCCTTGTTGATGGAGGGCCACGTATTTCAACCTCATTCTCTGTTTGGTTGGAACTAACGGTTTCAATCCATATCTGCAAAGATAACCTTTTAGCTTTTTATACCCAAATACAAAGCGAAGATAAGATAAATGATATGGAAGAAGATTAACATTCGATATTAATTTAAAAAAAACACATAAAATAATTCTAGTAAAACCTGCTTTAGGCATTAGATTATTAAAGACAGTTTTTAAATATCAGTGATGCAACTTATTTTAACTGTTATGCCTCCAATAAACAGCAAGCAGTGAACGGCAGAGAAAAGTTGCAAACATGTTGCTTCCACAACATCCGAATCTTTAATCTAAAGCTATTTCAGGGTCCAGAGAGTAATAGCAGAAAAACGATGGAATTTGTGCAGCAAAGCCTGTTTTATCACTTCGCATAAACATACCAAAAGAAAAGAAAGAAAAGAAATGGATAGTTGATACCTGATCCAAAAAGACATGATAAGTGGTTATAATCAAAATTATGGAAGGACGAATAGAACACCTTCATAATATTAAGAACTATAACACCACCTGAATTGCAAATTTTGAGACCAGCTATGCAGTTCCTTTCATTTCATTCAATTTGATTGAACACTACCTCCTTAATAAATTTAGCAACCACCACGTCCACCCCGACCTGCCCTTTAACCTTGCTATTCAACTACAAACTTTTGCCCTTCCTAAATTATCATACTCCATGACTCACCCAGACCATTTCATGCGATTATTTTCCATCTTATCCTCTTTTCAAACTTCTAACTACCATAAATATCTTATCCAGTCAAAGTTTCTAAATATTGGATACCGAGTTAGTAAGAGATGGGGAGTTTTCCTATTGGATAGCATAATATAGAATGATATATCGAGGATTTTAGCTCAATATCAGGCTTGTATATAGAGATAGAAGACCCTCCAAAATGATACGTATGTACGTACGTACGTACGTACGCACGTACGTACGCACGCACGCACGTACGTACTTTTTCGTCGGCGTCAGACGAGCCCTTTCTTCTGTCGATCGTCCCTGATACCATTGACAGTTCACAATACGCTTTCTGACGCGTCAGACGAGTGGCATTTCCTTATGTATGTATGTATGTATGTATGTATGTATGCATGCATGCATGCATGCATGCATGCATGCATGTATGTATGTTATGTATGTATGTATGTATGTTATGTATGTATGTATGTATGTATCAGCCAATATATCATCTGCAGCAGTCACTATTTAGAATAATGATCCGGCCCTCTTTGGCATTGCCAACTCCAATTAAAAACTGTCAAAAGTAAGAGATGTAAAGACCCTTCATTGTCATTCATAAGCAGCCAATATATCATCTGCAGCAGTCACTATTTAGAATAATGATCCGGCCCTCTTTGGCATTGCCAACTCCAATTAAAAACTGTCAAAAGTAAGAGATGTAAAGACCCTTCATTGTCATTCATAAGCAGTCACTAAAATCTGTAACTTGATGTGCATGAGATGCATTCGAAGAAGATAATGATATGCACAACATATAGATACAGATATTTCTGGAATGTTGTGAACTTGACAATCTTATCCAGTTTGTGTGTGTAGGCATACACGCAAGTGTTCATATGTGTGTATGCGCGTGCTTGGATATGTTGTCTAGGGAAGAGGAATAGGAGGGAGCTAGATTTGGAAACAAGAATTTGAAAAATAAAAGTCACCCAATATGAAGTAAACTTGGTATTTGTTTTCTAAGAATATGGAAACCAAAAAAGTCAACCCATCTAAAATATTTATGAGATACAAATAGAGAAAGCAGCAGTTCACACGTGACGCAAGCATTGACAGTGTACAGTTTACTCCAATGCTCAGAAAAAGGTGTGAATGTTGCTAGTTGCAGACTTGTGGCAAAAATTGATGGTTGATGGAGTTCTGGCAAAGTGAAGGGAACTGCTGATGGTGACCTTCTCTAGGAAACTGAACTTCAACATTTTCCTCTTGCATGATCGGTGCTGATTTCAAAATGTGAAGTCTATTCTTTGCTTATTTTGCCTCATACAGATGGGAAACCCTTCCCAGAAGAAATCAACTTAACACTTCAGGCATCACTCTATCCACTATCACAACCATACTGGTTGTTACAATAACTTTTCTTGTTTCTCTTTCTGCAACCAACAGTCTGAATAAAACTTAAGAAACTACAATGAACCTGGTAAAAGATTTTTTTTTTTTTTTTTTTTTTGAAAGGCGAACCAACTAAGACAATATGGTGACATATCACAAACTAAAGAACCATTTTGAAGAGGAAATCATAATTTGTGAGAACTAGCAAAACATGAAGACAATGGCCTAAAATGCTCTATAGAAGTTATGTAGGTGATCCTCGGAAAAACTCTAACAATTGACATGGTCGATAAAATCAGTGGATAAGAATTCACAATGTTGATTCAAAACAAAAATTTAGGGAGTAGATTGTGGATAGTAATATTGGCATTAGTAATGGTAATAATCCTAAATCGCCATCGGCACCAATCACAGAATCAGAAGAAAAATAAATTTTAGCATGAACACGATAATTATTACCACTCAGGAATAATCAGTGAGGACCCTTAAGGTGTGAATTATATTACTAAATGGTGAACAATTACGTATATAGTATACATGAGTAAGATATACGAGTATACTTATGAAGGATTGATTTGGACGTTTAGTATATACTGTTGAAGGCATTATAAACCTTGATGCCAAGGTGCTGAAAGCAGCATTATATTTAAAACAAAAAAATGTTTAAATATCTAGAATCCTGCATCTTCTGTAAATACAACTGATTGTTAACAAACAAATATGTCATTAAATAGGAAAATTTAGAGCTTAATGAAGTTCAAATCCAACCCTGAACCTATATTCAACCTCCAATCAATAGGGAAGAGGAAAGTGTATGCCTCACGTGTATGTGCATTTTAGATGCCCAGGATGCCAGAGATTGAAGCAAAGCAAATGCAACTATGGATTCCATACAAGAGAACATTGATAAATCAAAGCAACCCACTAAATAAGATCAAATTTTATATTAAAGTAAAATTTGATACTAAACAACAATTTAAATCAAAACAGGATAGTCAAAGCTTAATACCACTAGTCGACGAGGTGTACCATATGTCAATACTTCTCCGTGGATCAATCTTCTTTTCTCTAGCATCTGCACTGTCAAACTTCTGAGCTGCAAAAAATAGTAGTTTTCAGTGTAGGAAGAAAAAAGATGACTACTGTTCTTCTGAGGTAAAGCAATCAACAAAGGAAAATTTACAAAACATCAAGGGAAATCAACACCACTTTCAGAATGCCTGCAATGACATATTTCTGTTCTTGTAAAGAATCTAGGCATTGTCTATTAACAAGGAAACTATATAATGCTCCAGCATTCATTGCTGCAACATGCTACATAATTCATATAATTAATAAGAATAGGACCACAGGTGCAAATATTCAGCTTGATATTAAATAGCATACTTGCTCACTTGCATCAACTACATCATGATGTGGCATCTCTTCTGTGCCAAGCTCAAGAATGAATGCCCTGCGATCCTCTGCCACCTGAAATATAGTGTAGACAAAAAAGAAGCTACAGCACTTGGAAAAACATTATGGTTCCGCAGAAAATAAGCAAATAAAATGTGAAGAAGTAAAAGCTAGTGCATATCTCTATATACAGTTCTACCAATTTAGTTTTAAGACATTTCATGAACTTCTATAGATAATATGTACTTCAAACCAAATAAAATCGACTTGCAGTAAGGAACCCAAGAGTTTCAAATAAGTGAACATGCCAAAATTTATACTGTGATATGATGCTTGGTTGACCATCTAATTTTACAAAATATCCCATTAACTTTAAAAAGGAAATGAAATAGAATGATCACAGAATGATGACACTAATGAAACCCAAGTTAACATGACACTGATATTTTCAAGAAATTCATTAGTAGTCCTAGCCAACCATTTAGGCAAACCCATTTGCATAAAATGCTACAATTTAGGTTCATAAATGATGGGAAATGGGAAGAAACAAATTAGCCATTACTGCAGAGATATTGAGTTCAACCTAAACAGTGAAATAATTACAGACCACCTCCTGCATGACATACTGCCAAGATTTATTTATTGTTAAGAAAAGTAACACAATGTATTAGATTGCACTACAAACGAAAGATTACCGAGACCAATTTAATCTCTAATTTCTAAATGTTGTTACACAGGTCACTATCGAAGTTATCTTTCTCATCTCAAAACGTTTGCACTAGAACCAAAGAGTTACTGTGCATGAGTCCTTTGAATCTTTAGTGAGTAACAGTTAGGATATATCAGTACCATTGCTTCTCAAATGTTCCCTACATTACCCCCACATCACCACAGCTCAAGGCCAGCATCCTCGCTCATGCATCCCACTTAGACATCTACAATTAACATTTCAAAAATAATAAATGTATATTCTATTTTTTCTATTTAGAAAAAAAAATAACTTAGAATTTTTGCTCACGTCTCCAATTAACAATACCAGTCTGATAAATATGGGCATGAAAAAAAAATCTGAAAAGGTAGAAAATCCTTTTTTTCTTCTGTCTCTACCATTCTTTCTAGTTAGTTTTTAGAAGGCTAAAACCTTGTTAGCATGCCATGCATCATTCCGTCAATCGAGTGTATATAAATTAACAAACCTAATTATCTTTCTTTCAGTGCAACCAACATTTGGAAAAAAAATTGTATTAAAACGCTATCACTAGCTTCAAATGGGTGTGGCGGGATTGAAAGAGATGAATGTTGGCATGCATCCTAAAAAAATTTATCTGACATGGATCCTTAAAAGTGGGTTCTCTTCTTGGTAAAGAATACTTGAGTGGAAAGCCACGACCAATTATCAAGCATAATAAATCAAGATACATGTTAACAATAGCTATTTGAAACAACAAACCTTCCCCATTCCAACAGTAGGATGACTGACAAGAATGTCATCAGAGATGCCTAACGGATGACCAAGAGTCTCCCGAGTCTTTACCCAAAGTTCAGCACATTGGCGAGCCAGACTGCTCAGTAACACGAACAAGTTAATAGCTCATGGTATTATGAAAACCTTAAAAAGACATTTTGGGAAGAGAGAAATATTTCCTTCTTCCGAATAATACAAGAAAAGGTTGAAATATATCATTTTAAAAATAATTTAAGTTTTGATAAATGGTAGACAAGGACAGGAAAGGTAATTATTGCATATGCATCAAAAATGTTGAGAGGGATACATAAAGTTGAGTTCAACTTTAAAAGAAAAATTGTTGATAATGACAGTTCAGAACTTCCAAAGAATTTCAGTACATTTCAATATCATCAATCTGATAGTGAGCATGTGTCCTACTTGCTAGTCATTCAAGCAAAACATAGTGTCCCCAGCAAACACACATGCACACGTAACACAAGTTAATTAGGTAACCCACTGAGAAGTGCCTGCACACCCCCCCCCCCCCCCCCCCCAACAAAACAAACAGCCCACCACACATGCACACAGTAAAACTCCCAAAGAAAGGGGGGAAATTGAAACAAAACATAGAAAGGTCAAATCAGTCAAAAGAAAATCAGAATAGAAGGTGACACTGGTGAGTAAAGGTGAAACTACTGAAACTAAATTTCCATAGTATAATACATTCAAATTGGTGTAATAAAATTAATAATAATCAGACTCCTACCTGCGCATTCGCCCAAAATATCTGGCACGTTCAGTTACTCCAACAAAACCTCTTGAATCTAAAATATTAAAAGCATGAGATGTCTTCAGAACTTGATCATACCTAAAATAACATAATATAGCAGTGTCAACTTTTAAGGAACATGTGTGCCAAACACTTTAACAGAAAAACAACACTTGGAATTGGAATGTCATGGAATCAAACATACGCAGGAATTGGAAGTCCAAGCGATAGTAGATAACGTGCTTCTTCCTCAAATTCTTCAAAGTGCTTCTGAAGATGATCAACACTGGCATGTTCCAAGTAGTAAGCACTCATCTCCTTCCTGCATCCAAAACACAAAATAAAACAAAATAATTGGAAATGTAATAAGCAGTTCACATATACATAGTCACATATGTTGTCAACTTAAGACAAACTAACTAAAAGGTAAGTGTACATAAGGCATATAATATGGCTAGCCATTAGCTAATCTTTTCAAGCCATCTTCCAAGACACAGGGAAAAAGTGTCTTGGAAGTTGGAACATGGCTTTAATTCAACAACATGGCTTTCCTCCATTGTTAAATTATCAGGTTGATAATTTCCATGTTGATTGTCATTGAAATGCAATTGCATTCATGTTACTAGTAAATTAAAAAAAAAAAAAAAGTTTAATTCAACAACAACAACAACAATTAAGCCTTTTGTTCCAAGTACTTGGAGTAGGCTATATGAACCAAAAGAGAATCATGCCGGATCGAACACGTTGATAATCCTTCTCCATTCATTCCTATCAAGTAATATATCATCATTTAAACCTCTTGAATCAATATCTTTTCATATCACCTCCATCTTTCTTTGGCCTTTCCTTCGCTCTTTTAATTTGTCATATTTTGATAAGCTGCTCTCGTCGAACTGGTGCATTTATAGGTGTACGTTGCACATGACGAAATAATTATAAGTGATTTTCTCGCATTTTCTTTTCGATATGGGTTACACCTATCTTAGCATGAATATTTTCATTTATCACTTTATTTCTCCTAATATTATCGCATAATCTTCTATAAATGACGCTTTTTTATAGCCCAGCATTGTATACCATATAATAAAACCGGCCTAATAGCAGTCATAAAATTTTCCCTTCAACCTTAACAGAATGTTACAATCACATAAAACTCCCGTCACATGTCTCCATTTCAACCAGCTAACTTGGATCCTATAATTGATATCACTATCGATCTCTCCATCATTCTGAATAATAGAACCCAAATACGTAAACTGACTACTCATATTTGTATCTCTTGCCCTTTCAGCATCATAGAACTATAGTCTAGGGTCCATCGTTTACTAAACTTACACTCCATATACTCTATTTTGAACATACTCAATCTAAAACCTCTAGATTCCAATGTACGACTCCATAAATCTAACTTGGCATTCCAATATATAAATATTTGTTTGACTCTACCTAGCGATGTTGAATTGCTATTAATACAGCTACTTAATTGCGGGTGCAGTCACCTTCCATTCCCTAAGGCAAGTTATATGGCGGTATTGGCCATTCACTTGGCAAAATATGCACTGCAAACTCATTTTTTAAAAAATAAAATTTAAAATTTCATTCAAAATTAAAAAAAAATGAATTTTTCCATAAATGTCACTTACCACACAAACGGATGACAATCACAAAAGTGAAGATTTTGTTTATGATCCATGAATAATGATAGAAGAAAAACTACATTGCAAGCGTTTAATTGCAACAATTAAACAAATTGATTCTTCAAAAATTTTGAGGTTAGATACATGAATCCTTTTCTTCCATTTAGTGATTCTAAAGATCGTCTCTTGCATTAAGTTAGCCACTATACATATCCTTATTAATGTTTAGGCCAAGTTCTACTTCATCTAGTCCTCATTACTCGATATACAATAATCTAATAATTTCTCCTTGCTGCCACACTTATAAGTCTCCATTATAGATGCCCAAACTATCTTAATTATCCCATTTTATCCTTAATAGGAGCAATCTTTTAACTTCTTATGAATACACAACTTTCTTATTTCATCTCAGCGTATCTCCATCTGTTAATATTAGCATTTTCTTTTTTGTCAAACTTATTTCTTAAGTCACGTTCAATGTTTGCCCAACATTTCGATCCATAAAACATTGGCGGTCAAATAATTATACATGTAGTGAGCATTCTATGGTTGCATAATTCAAAAGCACTGTGCAAAAATGTAAAAGCAGGCTACCATGTTGATAGTACCCCTTGCTATCAAGAGAAAGGCTCCAGGTTCAGTTCCCATAGATGCCAATCAGGGAATTTACTATGGGTAATCAATCAGGTTCGAACTAATTTACCAAAAATAGCAAAAAAAATGGTCACTTCAAGGTATTTATTGATCATTAACATGTACTCTACAATCGCTTTTTCTCACAGTTTTGGTAAAGTTACAATTCGTTCCAATGATTCTGAATACTTTAGAATGCTAAAGCTTCTATACACTCTCCTTGGAAATTATCCTTTCCCTGGTCTCATCAAGAAATATTTTCTCGTCAACAAACATCTACCACGGCAGTTCATCGTGATTATGCATAGAAACTACAACTAATGAAAAAGGACTTAATGTTGATCTCCTCACATAATCCTATGTCCCTCATTAAAGTGTTCTCATCCTAATTATTGCACTAATATATTCTTAATCATATCACGATATCAACTAGATACTTGTCTTCTTTCCAAAAACCACCACAGTATCGCACTAGGGATCATATCCCAAGCTTTTTCAAAATCAATAAAAACCAAATCTAGGTCCCCCTTCTTTTCCATGGATCTCTTCGTCAATTATTTTAGTAACAACATAGCTTCAACGTGGTTGATCTCCCTAGCATAAAATCAAATTGGTTTTCCAATGTTGATGTTTCTTCTCTAAACCTTTACTTGATTATTCTCATCCAAAATTTCACTGTATTACTCATAACTTAATATCATAGAAGTTTGAACAACTGTTTACATCTTCTTTATTTTTTGATAGTATAAAGTGTTAATCCTCCATCAGTCATGCATTTATTATAGCATTTATAATTTTGTTGAATAAGTTAGTTTAACATACTAAGGTCAGAATTTCTCAAACTATTCCAAAATTTTAATAGGTATCTCATCGGGTTTCACATCTCTCTCAATTTTTATTTTCTAGACAATTTTTATTTTCTAGAACATACTTAACTTCACTGGGCCAAATTTGTCTACAATACTTATGGTTTCTACCATGTCATGAATCATTTGATTCTTTGTCATACTTGCTAGTGTTATTATTGTTAGAAAATCTAGAATATTGAGTCTTTTATGTATTTCCTTTGTTTTTCTAATTAATAAATAACATGTAGCAACCCTAAATAGGTATGTTGTCCTCTTTCACACCAATTCTGACATGGTATCTGATGCAAATAATGGCTTGACTACAAAAGAGCCAGTTCAAGTTCCAACTGGGCCGGTTGCAAGAGTACAAGGAAAGAAGTTCAAAAATGCAGTTAATGGGCTGATTCAAGAGGTTTCGGCTCAAGCAAATTCGTAGAGGCCCATTGAGGATGGTTCACGAGTTCAACAAAGATGCATCAATATGATTCAACTAGTAGAAAAATCTGGTCAAAATTGATTGTTTCCTTTTGTTTTATTTCTAAAACTTTCCTTGTATTGATCAGCCAAATTAAGGGACTGATTGTTTCCTTTTGTTTTGTTTATATTTCTTGAACTTTTCTTGTATGAAACTTTCCTTGTATTTTTTTTAGCCTATAAAAAGGTGTCTAATGGAATAGAAGGGGGACAGTTTACAGATAATTGGTGAGTTTATTCTCTTTGGTTCTTTGAAGGACTATTCGAACTCATCGGAATTCTTCCGTGGCGTTCATCATCGACTTATCAAACGGTTTTCCACTACCGTTTGTGACGTCTTCCTTATACCAAGGTTCTTACTTCGCATTAAATAACGGGTTGAGGTCAATTATACCGTGATTTTTGTTTTTGTTGAAGCAACGGGTCGATGTCTCCCATCCAAACCTGATCGAGAACGTTCTTGGATTTTCTCCTTTTCTTCTACGGGTCTCGTTATTCTTGACGGGGTTCGCATCATTTGGTATCAGAGCCAAGGATTTCTCATCTCAGATTTGCCTATCCCATTTAAATTTAGTTTCCTTTTCTTATCTAGCCGAATTTCTTTCTTCTACCCCATTCGAAATCTTGTTCTGTTATTAACGAAAGAAAGAATCTGAAAAAAAAAATCTGAAAAAAAAGATCCGAAAAAAAAGATCCGAAAGAAAAAGGTCAAAAAAAAGGGAGTAAAAATATTCTCTTTCGTTTGTTTCCAATAAGCCCGAAAATCTCCTCACCCCAAAGGCCAAAAAAAAAAAAATTTGGAAATTTTGCTGAATTGTATTTTGAAAATCTAATCACTCACATCCCTTATTTTCTTACATTTTGAAACTGAATTTCCTTGGTGAGTTCTTGGTGAATTGTTGCTGGAATTTTGAATATTGTTCGAATAGTTTCAAAAGAACTGAAAGAGGATTATCGAGTGGAAAAAGGCAAGAGTGGTGAGCATATTAGAGGGTAAAAGCTAATTATACTGAGTGAAACACGAGTGGAATAGAGTGAATCATTCTTTGAGTGAAAATACGTGAGGGAGTGTGTGAGGTCCTTTCCTTTTTTTTGTTGTTTTCTAACTTTAATTTGCAGCAATCATGTCTCACAACAGTGAAAAGAGCATCACCGAAGGTGCTACAGGGATGGCTGACCCAAAGTTGCTCATGGAAGTCATGATGAGTGAGATGAGGCGTGTGATGAGGTTAGAATTGGAGCAGGTACATGAGCGGATTGATCGGATGGAGAATACACGTTTGGAGCAGCCACAAAACACTCATAAGGTGCATAGGAGGGAAAGAGTTCAATATCGGGGAGTGAGATATGAAGATGGAGAGTATTATGGGACTGGTTTTGATGAAAAAGAAGATCGGGGTTCAGTTGTTGGTAATAGGAGATATGGAGGGTGGTTTAGAGAAGATAGGAATCGGGAAGATAACAACTTGGGTAGTATTAAGATGAAAATTCCAGCGTTTCAAGGAAGAAACAACCCCGAGGCTTATCTTGAGTGGGAGAAAAAGGTGGAGTTAGTATTCGATTGCAACAACTACTCTGAGATGAAGAACGTAAAACTTGCTGTCATTGAGTTTTCTGACTATGCTATTGTGTGGTGGGATCAATTAGTATTGAACAGGCGGCGAAATAGGGAACGACCGGTTGAAACGTGGGAAGAAATGAAAATAGTGATGAGGAAGCGGTTTGTGGCCAGCCATTACCACCGGGAGTTGTACAATAAATTGCAAATGCTCTGATAAGGTAACCGGAGTGTGGAGGATTGTCATCAAGAGATGGAAATTGCTATGATCCGGGCTAATATCGAAAAAGACTGAGAGGCTACTATGGCTAGGTTCTTGAATGGTTTGATCAAGAAATTCATGACAGGGTGGAGATGCAGCATTATGTGGAATTAGAGGATATGGTGCACATGGCCATCAAGGTGGAGCAACAACTCAAGAGGAGAGGTGGTACACGTGCATCCCATAATTCGGATTTTTCCCCATGAAAACCAAGTCATGTGAAGAAAGAGGAGAAACCAGCTGCAAAATCTAAATTCGAGCCAAAACAAGAGACAACCAACCATGGCACTCAAGGTAAATCTGACCCTTCCACTTCTCGAAATCGTGACATTAAGTGTTTTAAATGTCAAGGCAGGGGTCACATAGCAAGTCAATGCCCAAACAAAAGAGTCATGGTAATAAGGGGTAATGGAGAGATCGAAACCGACGACGAGTCCGATACCGACTCTATGCCACCATTGGAGGACGTAGATGAAGAAGAATATGCAGTTCAAGGTGAATTGTTGGTGTCAAGAAGACTTCTAAGAATGCAAGCAAAAGAAATTGAAGAAATGCAGCGGGAGAACATCTTTCATACTAGGTGCTACGTCAAAAACAAGACATGTAGTATGATTGTTGATGGAGGAAGTTGTACTAATATTGCAAGCACAACCTTGGTGGAGAAATTAGGACTGTCCACAATGAAACATCCTAGGCCGTACAAGTTACAATGGCTGAATGATAGTGGCGAGATA
The DNA here is from genome assembly GCA_036321105.1 of Dracaena cambodiana. Classification (NCBI taxonomy): domain Eukaryota; kingdom Viridiplantae; phylum Streptophyta; class Magnoliopsida; order Asparagales; family Asparagaceae; genus Dracaena; species Dracaena cambodiana. The sequence goes on from JAYEPQ010000007.1 coordinate 4,389,172, forward strand.
AGGGTAAATAAGCAAGTTTTGGTTTCATTCCGCATCGGAAAATATGAAGATGAAGTTTTGTGTGATATAGTTCCGATGCAAGCTGGACATTTGCTATTAGTCCGACCGTGGCAATTCGATCGGAAAGTTAAACATGATGGCTTCACCAACAAATACTCATTCGTGCTCAACCAAAAACCCATCACTCTTATGTCAATGACACCAAAACAAGTTTATGAAGATCAAGTGAGGTTGCAAAAAGAGAGTGATAAAAAAAAGAGAGTGATAAAAAAAAGAGAGTGATCAAAAGAAAGAAAGTGAGCAAAAGAAAAAGAGTGAAAATCAGAGAGTGGCCAGCAAAATGAGAGAGAAAAAGAAAATCAAAATTCAGCCAATGAGAGAAAATCAGAGAGAAAATAAAAGAATTTCTATGCAAAAGTGAGTGAGATTAAGCGAGCAATGTTTTCAAATCAGCTGATGATTGTACTTTTGTACAAAGAGGTATTTTTAAATACTAACGAACTTGATCCTGCTTTGCCAAGTTCTGTTGTTTCTCTTTTGCAGGAATTTAAGGAAGTCTTTCCCGAAGAAACACCACATGGATTACCACCAATTCGAGGGATTGAACATCAAATTGATTTTGTTCCCGGAGCGACAATTCCACACCGACCAGCCTATAGGAGCAATCCCAAGGAGACAAAAGAATTTCAACGGCAGGTAAGTTGTTAGAGAAGGGGTATGTGAGGGAGAGCATGAGTCCGGTTTTACTTGTACCTAAGAAGGATGGGACGTGGAAAATATGTGTTGATTGCCGAGCCATCAACAACATAACGGTAAAGTATCGTCATCCTATTCCTCGCTTAGATGACATGTTAGATGAGTTGCATGGTTCTTGTGTGTTCTCTAAAATTGATTTAAAAAGTGGTTATCATCAAATTAGAATGAAAGAAGGAGATGAATGGAAAACTGCCTTTAAAACAAAATATGGTTTGTATGAATGGTTAGTTATGCTTTTTGGGTTGACTAATACACCAAGCACTTTTATGAGACTTATGAATCATATTTTGCGAGCATTTATAGGCAGATTTGTTGTTGTCTACTTTGATAATATACTCATTTATAGCAAAAACTTGGCTGATCATGCCGTACATTTGAAATCAGTTTTAGATGTGCTTAGGAAAGAAAAGTTATTTGCTAAGCTGAAAAAGTGTACTTTTTGCACCGATAAGCTTGTATTTCTGGGATTTGTTGTTAGTGTACAGGGTATACAGGTTGATGAAGAGAAGGTACGTGCAATCCGAGAGTGGTCGAGTCCCACAAGTGTAAGCAATGTTCGTAGTTTTCATGGACTTGCTAGTTTTTACCGGTGGTTTGTGAAGGACTTTAGTAGTATAGCCGCACCACTTACCGAAGTGATCAAGAAGAACATCGGATTTAGATGGGAAGAAGAACAAGAGAAGGCGTTTCAGCTAATCAAAAAGACGCTAACCAACGCCCCCTTATTTCTTTACCTAACTTTTCTAAAACATTTGAGATTGAATGTGATGCTTCAGGTATTGGTATAGGCGCAGTTCTTATGCAGGAGGGACGACTAATTACTTACTTCAGCGAGAAATTAAGCGGGACAATCTTAAATTACCCGACTTATGACAAGGAGTTGTATGCATTGGTTCGAGCTTTGGAGACATGGTAGCACTACCTATGGCCTAAAGAGTTCGTGATTCACACTGATCATGAGTCCTTGAAACACTTGAAGGGCCAACACAAGCTTAATAAAAGGCATGCTCGTTGGGCAGAGTTCATTGAGATATTTTCATATGTCATCAAGTATAAGCAAGGTAAGGAGAATGTGGTCGTCGATGCACTTTCTCGCAGGTATGCATTACTCTCTACACTTGATGCAAAATTGCTTGGTTTTGAACACATTAAAAGTTTATATATTGATGACCATGAATTTTGTGAACAGTATCGGGCTTGTGAGAAAAACGCTTGTGGTAAGTTCTTTAGACATGATGGGTTCTTATTTCGAGAAAATAAATTATGTGTGCCTAACTGTTCTTTGAGGGATTTGTTAGTGCAGGATCCCATGGAGGGGGATTAATGGGACATTTTGGGATTGCTAAGACCTTAGCTATTTTACAGGAACACTTCTATTGGCCACACATGAAACGAGATATTGAGCAAATTTGTGGTAGATGTGTCACATGTAGGCAAACTAAATCCAGAGTGCAGCCCAACGGTTTGTATACTCCTTTGCCCATTCCTAGTGAGCCTTGGATTGATATTTCAATGGACTTTGTGTTAGGATTACCTAGGACTAAACGTGGAAGAGATTCGATTTTTGTGGTTGTGGATAGATTTTCTAAGATGGCACACTTTATTCCATGTCACAAAATGGATGATACTTCGCATGTTGCTGATTTGTTCTTTAGAGAGATTGTGAGATTGCATGGCATGCCTAGAACCATTGTTTCGGATAGAGATGCTAAGTTCTTGAGCTACTTTTGGAAGACTTTATGGTGTAAGTTAGGTATCAAACTTTTGTTTTCTACTACTTGTCATCCACAAACTGATGGTCAAACCGAAATAATAAATAGGACTTTGTCTACTTTATTGAGGACAATAATTAAAAAGAACATCAAAACATGGGAAGAGTGTTTACCACATGTTGAGTTTGCTTATAATAGATCTATTCATTCTGCTACTAAATTCTCACCGTTTGAAATTGTTTATGGATTTAATCCTTTGACTCCATTGGATTTATCTCCATTACCTGTTTCTGAGCGTGTTAATTTTGATGGAAAGAAAAAGGCTGATTTTGTTAAGCAGATACATGAGAAGACAAGGCTCAATATTGAGAGAAGAACGGAGCAGTATGCAAAACAAGCCAACAAGGGACGTCACAAGCTTGTTTTTGAACCCGGAGATTGGGTGTGGTTGCATATGAAAACAGAGAGATTTCCGGCGCAAAGACATTCCAAACTACTTCCAAGAGAGGATGGTCTTTTCTAAGTTCTAGAGCGTATCAATGACAACGCTTACAAGCTAGATTTGCCCGGTGAGTACAATGTTAGTGCTACTTTCAATATTACTGATTTGAGTCATTTTAATGTAGGTGATGATTTGAGGGCAAATCCTTTTCAAGAGGAGGGGAATGATGCAAATAATGGCTTGACTACAAAGGAGCCAGTTCAAGTTCCAACTGGGCCGGTTACAAGAGCACAAAGAAAGAAGTTCAAAAATGCACTTAATGGGCTGATTCAAGAGGTTTCGGCTCAAGCAAATTCGTGGAGGCCCATTGAGAATGGTTCACGAGTTCAACAAAGATGCATCAATATGATTCAACTAGTAGAAGAATCTGGTCAAAATTGATTGTTTCTTTTTGTTTTATTTCTAGAACTTTTCTTGTATTGATCAGCCAAATTAAGGGACTGATTGTTTCCTTTTATTTTGTTTCTATTTCTTGAACTTTCCTTGTAGGAAACTTTCCTTGTATTTTTTTTAGCCTATAAAAAGGTATCTAATGAAATAGAAGGGGGACAGTTTACAGATAATTGGTGAGTTTATTCTCTTTAGTTCTTTGAAAGACTATTTGAACTTATCGGAATTCTTCCGTGGCGTTCATCATCGACTTATCAAACGGTTTTCCACTACTGTTTGTGGCATTTTCCTTATACCAAGGTTCTTACTTCGCATTAAACAACGGGTTGAGGTCAATTATACCGAGGTTCTTGTTTTTGTTGAAGCAACGGGTCGAGGTCTTCCATCCAAACCTGATCGAGAACGTTCTTGGATTTTCTCCTTTTCTTCTACGGGTCTCGTTATTCTTAACGGGGTTCGCATCAGTATCAAAGCAAAAAGTACCTTCCTATAATCATCTTTTTCCAATTTTTGAGTCTACATTGGGTTGCTCTGCTGAAGTGCATGCCTAGCGTAAGACAATCAATAGACGATCCATCTATTAATGGTCTATCTACCAACATCCTCTACTGATACTGATTTATCAATGAAAATCAACTAAGGTCAATCTACCAATATCTAATCTATCAATATCTGACAATTTGGGGTAGTATCATAGTAGTATTAGAAAACATGTTTCATGTTCTTTATAACACACAAGTCCAGCTTGAGCGGAAATATTAGCATAGTAAAGTATTTGCAGAGTTAGAGGGCGAGTAAGAATAAAGAGAGTTAAAATATTTAGAATATTAAGGTTTTTTATGTAATTGTTTTATTTTCTCTACCATATAAATAACATGTAGCAATCCTAGATGGATACGCCACTTTCTACTTATCAACTCTGACAATTCTCACTAAACAATTTGTGAAAAAAACAAATACATTTTTCTTAAATTCATCATCCAGTACTAAGATCCTCTAGTCTTCACCTTCTAATACATTTTCATATTACCTAGAAATTTACTTTTTCACATTTTTTGTAATAATCCTTAATTTTTATTAGCCATAAATAACTAAATAAACATAATAATAAATTTGATTATTCATCTTCTATAACCTCCCAACTCATTCATTTCTCTAACCCTAACCTTTCATCTTCTCCATAAATTAATCATATGAAATCTCCAATTTAATTCCTCATTTTAATTCTTAAAAATAAATCCACACTATCCTCTTTACTTTCCTCAAACCCTTTATATTCTATAACTTTTCAAACCTTTCATATTGTATAACTCCTTAAACCTTCATATTCTATAACTTCTCAAACCCTTCATATTTTATAACTCCTCAAACCTTTCATATTCTATAACTCCTAAATTCAACACTATATAAATCTAACCTCTCATCTCAATTCAATCCCTATACTCATTCTTTAAAATTATTCTCTTTTCCTCCACCTTCGTCGGAGCATCTCGTCAGACTGTTGTCGTTGCATCACCCCTCACCGGAGCCATCACCCCTTTGCTTGAGCTTTGCCAGGGAAGCTCCATCTTCTTCCTTCTCTTGCATCTCCATTAATTGAGATTAGTTAAACTATCTTCTTTAATTCCTATTACATTTATCTTATTGGACTCTAAGATTAGCTCACCCACTATACAACAATCCTAATAACTTAAAAACAACATTCATCATCTTATAGACCCAATAAGATAGATCTAAATCTATTTATTAATTTCAGAATCAATTTTTGAGTAAGTTATAAATATTAAAAAAATCCCTAAAAATCATCTAAATCCATATTAAACTTTTTTAACATTCATAAAATATTTTTTGTGTAGATTGCTTCGTTGTGTTTGATAATTGATCGACATTGGCAAATGAATCGATGTGAGTTCATTTTGGACTCACTAATCATTCTATCTAATATAATTGTTGTTTTAATCATAATATTTAGTTGGTATAAATTAATGTGTTTTTTATATCAATTCATCAACTAATTATTATTATTCCTATTATCAAAAATCTACTATCTTTGTTAGCAATTGTTATTAAATTGTTAAATCACATTTTATAGCTAGATTTTAGAATAATCAATATTTACAATATCTAATAAATCATGTAAAAACTATAATCACGAAAAAATACTGTTTGTGATATCATTTTGTGCCAGTATCTAGACAAGTTATCTTATATACTAGTTATTTAATAAATGAATGTCTGTAGCACGAAAAATCTCCCAGCATCCATAAACTTATCTAGCCGATATTTCTATGATGTCTCAAACCAGTAAATCTTTTATTTAACCAATTATGATTTATTCAATGAAGTATAAATTGAACGAACTCTTTAAACCATGTTGTAGACAAACTAATAAAACCCAATTGAAACATTATACCTGATATAATCCATAAACAAACTATGAAAACAAGATTTTGGAACCTGACGTGAATTCTACTTTAATGACTCTAAGTTGAGAGAAAAACTGAATGATGGAAAAATACTACATTTTAGCTGTAACATGTTAAGTTGTACAACTGAATATTTCGCACATCATGGGTGCGTGATGCTTTGTTGGATCATACCTAATTATTCATATTTGCCTGAAGGCAGGCCTGACTCAACACCGGATAATTCATTTGACCATTTCCTAAGTCTGTATGTATAGAAAACAATCGAAATAGTAATATCCCATCAGTTAGCTTTTCAATTAGCTTTTTTATTTACATGACATTCTAAACAAAAATACCCTTGTTATAAAATCGACTAAACTAGATGACATTAGTTTTAACCCATAACTGTTAATATTGTTGTTACATATTAATATAATATTTTATATATTCATTCAACATTTCTATATATGTTTTGGTCGCAATCGAACAACCTGGGTGTGCATGCCTAGACTTATCGATGAACGCACCAAAACTGATGCAGAATCTGGTACATTTTGAAAAGCATGTTGAAGGCCAATAGAGACTAGAATTACCTTATTTTCTCTATTTAGTTTTATATTATTCTATTATCCTATCAATTATATCCTAACTTTATTCCAATCAATGAAAAATGAAATTCCCTTTGAATTTCAAATAGTTATTATTAAATATTATTGTGGCAAATTTTACCTAAATCCTTAGTATATTCAAACCGAATATGTTGCCGATACATATTGTACGTACTCGTATACCGTATACCGGAAGCAAGACGTGTTGGCAAGCTTACATATTTATCCCTGCGTCCTTTCTCTCTAGCATTTTATATAAATACCCACAAGCTTTTGGATTTAGCCTCACTAATAGGTTTTTCTGCTTCTTTACTAACTTAATTTGTTATTAAGTATGTTTTGGACTTCTTCATTATACCATCAACTCTCTTTAGCATGCCCATAAATTCTCTTAGTACTTATTTAGCTGCCTTCTTGGTGCTACTAGGCATTATCCCTTGAAATGTTAGTCTTGGCCAACTACCTTTTTATCAATTTATCTTTAAAAATTATCAAAGATAGTTTTAAATAACCCGTTACATACCCCGTTATTACTCATTATATAATTTAGCAAGGGCACATCACTGTATAACTACTTCAAATCACCCAATGTTGCGTAACCTTGCATTTTTTGTGGTTATGATGCATTTATTTTGAGTTATGTAATATATCGTGACCTAACTTCTGTTATGAATTTTTTTGGAGTATATATAAACATCGTCATCCCCCACTACAATGATCCATTCTACCGATTAATTCCTATCCCATTTGGATTTCAATTTTCTTGTTAATTCTGAATTCAAACTTCACTATTCGACTGATCCTGGCATTTTTGTTAGCCAACCGTAATTCCAACATTCTTGAGAGGATTTCATGAGATGACTACTTTGTTTTATATTACTTATATAATTAGAGTACATGAATTGTTAATGATTATTTTGTTTCGTGGTTGATATTATATTATGACATTATCGCAATATCAATATATTTGTTGTGATTCTTGTGAACTTGTGTTTTTAAAGTATGAATGTCAGAATTGAGAAATTATGATTTTCATTGTTGATTGTTCTTGTATATTTCCATATGTTGTTAGATAAGGTTATGATAATTTTTTAAAGAATTCATTAATTCTTGATATTTAAAAATTATTTATCCTATATTAAAATTATTGTGGATAATTTTATATTTTTTTTTTTTAATAAATAATTAAAGAATCGCATATGCATTAGTCATTACGTATGTGCACTAAAATCCAACCATACCCAATGTATTATGTTATATGCTATCATTATTCTAAAAATTGGTATCAAGTTCTCTTCTTATGCTCCACCATCAAGTTCTTACTCTTAATATCAAATGTCTTAAGCCTTAAATCTTAATTGCAAGCAGCAAACATGACATAGATGTAACAAATTCAAGATTTAAGAATAAACAAGCAAAGAACAAACGTTAAGTACATTAAGCAGGAACTGAGTAAAAGGTTTTGATTATACTTTCGTATGTCTTTATAGGCATCTAAGATACATAAAAATTTGAGCGTGAATAACTAATTAATGAGACCAAATTTCAGTAGTCAGATTTACACTATGGTACCAAAAAAATTAATGTTAAGCCAATTACGAAATGGCATTGCCACCAAAAATAAGCGGAAATGAACAGTTTTAGGTCTCAGGACCATTCCTAACCTACCTGCAAAACACACCGATGCTGCATAACCAATATACAGGCACATGTGCCCTTGGTAGCATAACTGGCTGCATATGGCCACTTTCATTTCAACACATGTATGGCCTTACATTACAATATTAAAATCATGTCATAAGAGATTAAAATAGCAAGTGGTTGAATAACTACACAGCATATAAGCTTCCAATCGCCAATGAAATATCAAACCACAAAAGGGTATGGCTAGGATCCTATGTCTCGACAGTTCGAGATATGCTAGATGTATTGTCAACTTGTTTAAAGCAAACAGCAATGCTAATGCTTAAGTTTGTGTATCTAGTAAAACTTTCTGATCCATTGAGGAGCCTAAAACTATCAGCCTATCCTAGTAAAATTTAAATGGATTTATCTACCTCAACAGGTCAAAATACAAAAGGGACAAAGACCAAAGTCACTGAACCCCTAGCACCAAAAAACTTATTTTACACGAATGGGAATCCAAAATATTCCAGAAGCCTATGATCATTGTGTGCTTACCTTAGTTTAAAGAGTTTGAATCAATAACAAAGGTCAAGATTGCATATGGGAAGTTATTGCATTAAAATAATCACATTTTTTGCATAAAATACACCTTAAATGATGTGCTTTACACAGTGCTTAAAAGGTACAATAAATAAGGGATTTACTCGCTCTCCAGAAATAGTTCCCCATATGTAATTCCATCAGAATACTGGATTTTTTTGAAATGATCAACCCCCTGAGAAACATGTCCCAATTAAAGTTAAGGTCAGCCCATTCCAAGTATTTAACAATACAATTGTAGAGACACAAACTAGCACAATCTACAAAAGAACCATACCTGAAGAAGCATGAGGATTCGTTCAAGGCCATAAGTTATTTCCACAGAAACAGGTTGCAGTTGAAAACTTCCAGCCTGAACACATGGACGAAAACAAAAACGGTGAAAGTCAATAACTTAAATAACAAATGGAAATTCACCAAGTTGAACCTTTAATTCCATCTTGTATAGTCAAATTGAAACAATCAAAAAGTTGAAAGGATATTCCCAAGAAGAAACAAAAAAATTTGCATTGAACTTACTATGCGTAATACATGTTTATACAAAATTAATAAAAAATGAAAAGCACACTCTGGGGATGCTTTTATTTTGTACAGGAAAATATACATTTTACACAAATGTATTGGCTACTAAATAGCAAGTGCAAAATTTGGCAAGGGAATTTAGTTTAACACAATCATTATATAAAATTTAAAAAAAATCAATAAATAACAAAGCAGCGGAATGGAATCTGCAACCACTCACCAGCATAGATCATTTTGCATGAATATACTAATGTACCTGTTGAAAGTATGTGAATTGCGTAATTTCCATCCCATCCAACCATATCTCCCAACCCAATCCCCAAGCACCAAGAACCTACTAACATCCGAATAAAGAGGAGAGAAATCATCAGCTAAATATCTACTTTGCCACAGATAATGCTCCATGAATGTAAATCGTGGAAGGTTTTATATTTGTAAGTGCATGTTAATCAGCATTACATATTCACGGGACAAGCTTGTTTGGGTGCCCTCAAATATTTGATAGGGGAGCCTTCCAAAAGATCAGCTAAAGACATTGTCAGAGTTAAACAAGTAACCTTAAATAGTAATCAACTAAAGACATTGAATAGAGTTCAACAAGTAACCTTAAATATTTCTCCCTAACTATATAGTATTGATTATGTATTGCACACAAAAGCTCTAAATTTCCAAAGAAACTGTGGTATTCTCATAGTTTAATCACTTAAAGTGGAATTAAAAGTGTGTGAGAAATGTCCTCGAGTAAGTGTCCAGATGCAGGACAGACATATCAGAAACCTACAATTTGAACTGTCCTCGTAACACTAAACTTACCTAGGTATTTTATATGATGTTGACAAAATTTAAAATCTATATTTTAAAGGGGAAAAAAAACCCTCTTATTCCAATTTATTTGAACAACTTATTGATTTTACTTACTTAGAACATATTCAATAAAACTAATAAAGATGAAATGCTTTACCGGACTTTCCCAGTTGTCCTCCACAAAGCGAACATCATGTTCGTTTACATCAATTCCTTGCATGTGGATAACGCATTAGCTTATAAACAATCAAAATATTCAATCAATTCTAATAAATTGTAATAGACCTTGCTGCCAATTAAAGTGCATAATAGGAATTTCATTTGCCGGAAAGAAAAAAAGATCAGAGAATGGAAGATTCACCTAATGTTGAAAGGCTTCCAAGAAAGAGGTCTTGTGAATTTCCAGGATCAGGTTTCAGGATGACCTGGCAGTGATGGAACAGTAGTACAGTTATAACCTGAGTGCAAGAAGGCCAAACTGAAACAATATAATGCAGACATAACACTCGAAAAGCAACTGCAGTCCACCAAAATAAAGAATTCAATGAAGAATTGACAGCTGATATACCCTGTCAGTTCTGCCTCAATCTATATTTAGATCGACTGTCTACCCAAAATCCTTGTTGCTTCATCAACTACCATCTAATCAATCTTTATAACTCATATACTCAAGGAATTTGCAAGTCATCTAGAATGATTCTCCCCTATCTATCATTCGTTGAGGCTACGTCGAACTCCATGCTAATGCACTCATATCTTAATCCATCTTTTAGTATTGCGACTCATCCATCTAAACATTTTCATTTCAGCTATATTCATTTTCTGATAATATTGTTTCTTAATTTCGCATGATTCTAACCAATAAGTCAAGGTTGGCTGCATACCCTTCTTCTTGGCTTGTTCATGATCAGTTTATTTGCTATCCTATGGTCACATACCCCAAAAGCCTTACGCTTCGACTATCATGCTGCAATTTTATGAACAAAGTCTACAATATTGCTGTCGTGATTGAATTGTGGAGCCCTATGTAGCAATGCACATTTCTATCATCAAATCATGTCATGTCAGGCATGCACAAGACAAGTGTGTCCTATGTAACTAAAAATTTATGGTGTGTCAACATGTTGTATCCATGTTGATGTTAAGGTGTTCGTATAGCATAGGTAACTAAAAAAAAAAAGTCCTAAGTATTTATTAGCCATCAAGGTAGAATTCCAAACTATATCCTCATTTCGTCTAATATTCTTTTTCAATTTACATTTCACATATTCCATTCTCATCCTTGTAACCCTAGATCTTTTAGGTTATATAGATTCCCTCCACCAGTCCACCTTCCAATTGCAGAAATCTTTTTCTTTCTCTAGCCTCCATCAAAACACAGTATTTCCACAAACAACATGCATCCTAGGACTATGGCTTTAAATGACACCTGATAACCCAATCAGATTTTTTTGGATTCAGCTCAGATTCGAGTTCGAGAAATATAATGTGAAGATAGTCTAAATTAGAAGCAAACCCTGATCAGAATCAGATTTTTCCATTCAGTTTCACATTGCGTTTGGATCTTATTGCCATTATAGGAATCGGATCCAGATTCGTATATTACATATGCTTATAGGATTCGAATCTTACATGGATACGATCCTGAATCTATACTCTTTAAACCCTGTAGAAGGGACCTCATTGCTCGTCAATGAAGTATGTTTATGCATAACTAGCACAAAGAGATAAGGACTTTATGAAGATTCTTGATGTAATCCTATATATTATTTAAACTAATATAATAAATACCTGAAATTGAGTGTGGCGTTGGAGCCTATTTGGGTTGTCTCCATAACGGCTATCATCTGGTCGTATGCTAGGTTCTACATACCTGTAAGAAAGAAAAGAGCTTCCACATTAGGTTAGTAATTATAACATATTAATATTGAACCCAGAATAAGAAATACGTTAATGCAAATACAAGTGTAACCCTTTCCTCCAGTAGAAGCACATGAAAGAAAGCTAAGAGTAAGATTCATATACCCAAAAAGGTCAGAGGCTTGGCGAAGGAAAGGTACAAGATCTACTTTCCTAGTTAGTTCACGAAGTAGCTTATACTGTGATTTAATCCCAAACTTTCAAATCAACATATTTACATCACTATCTAACATTTGAACAGAGAAATATCATATTTGCTTCCGTTGCTTTCTCTTTCTGGAATAGCTATTAATGGGATAGTTCCTATTGTTCTCTCTCTGGAATAGATATTGCAGCCAGGACGGGATAAGGTCTTCCTGCCAATGCTCCTGTACACGTGATAAATAAAAGGAAACAAATATACCACCAACCCCTGTACTCTTCTAATTGAACCATCTCAGTCATCATTGTTCAACAACTGAAAAGTCCTGAAAGTAGTATTTTTTGCAGAAAGAAATCTAGGTTGTTCACCTTTATCAGGAATAACTTACTCTGCAACCAATGCAGATATTAAATTATGAACCATACTATGAAAATAAAAGATATTGGGGTGAAGTAAATATTAAGACCAAAAACATTTACATCAATTTAACATCAAAAAATTCAGCAAGCAAGACATCCATGATTTTAATCTAACATTATGAAGCATTGGCTAATTTGCAAAGATAGGATCACAAAGTTTTATATCTAAAGACATACTTACGCAACATTCCAGGGTTCTGGACCGAGAACGCGCAAGAAAGTCGATGGGTTCAAAGTTCCAGCTCCAACCTGAGATGAAAAGATTATATTAAAGAAACAATAATGATCAAAACAATATCTCATGTTACTATTAAAAAATTACCAATTGAAAATGCTGACAAAAACAATATCCTTACTACAATATTTCTCCATATACCTGTGTAAATACTTTATAGCACCAACAATATATACATTTTCCATTAAAAATAACCTATTATATGTTTAAAATAGCGATAACGGTAACGTAATGTTTTGCCTCTATTAGGTTATGTCGCATATAGCATAATGCATAATGTAGGTTATGCAATTTCCTATTTATTTAATAAAAATAAATATAAAACTATATAAAATAATTTTTATAAATTGAAAAATAAATTTAAAATTTCTAAAAACCATTTTATAATACATAATCTCTTCTAATTTTAATTAAATTTTACAATAATTTTCACATTTATCTTCATAAGTTATATTAAATCTGTATCCATAATCCCAGTCATCATCTAAATAAAAAAACAAAATTCCAATTTTTTATTTTAATTTCAGTTATTGTCATTGTTGTAATTTATATTTTGTAATGTTTAATTTATCTTATTTATAATTATTGATTTCAGTTTAGTTAAAAATTCAATAGAATCAACAAGTAACATATTTCAATAATTGGAGAGTAAGCAACAATATAGAAATTACTTTAAAAAGATTAGCAAGTAAGCAATTCCACCAGCAATTAATTTGCCAACAACTAATCAAATAAAAAAATTACAGCAATTTGTTAATAATTAAAATAATAGTCAACAACAATATATAAATTACTTTAAAAAATAGTTGTAAATAACGTAACATAACATAATTTAACATAACATTATATAATATAACGTAAAATAACATAAAAAAAACGTAATGTTACGATGCACTAAGTTATTTTCAGTTGTTACGTAGCGCTGGGGTTCCATTAGGTTTCATAACGCAATATTATGGGTTTCATAACGCGTTATTTTCAACATTACTATGAAACATAGACATGCACATGAGACACGAACACAATAGGATAGGGATACAAGGAAAAGGCAAAGCCTAAGTAACTTTAGGACACAGGAACACGGGAACCTAAATATGCGTGAATTTATGAATGTCATGTATATATAATGTGTACTGAAATTTCTAATTGTGAAATATGTCATTCATACCCTAATAGTTAGGAACTTTTTGATGAGATTAGAAAGGAAACATAATATAGATTATTTAAAAAAAAATATGGCCTATGAGGTGTAGACATGGATACAGGATACGGGAAAAATACAAACACAATGATATGCCTTATTTTGAAATGGTAGGCCATGGTACGACATACGGCAAAGAATATCTATAAATGTAATTACATTTACATAAATACATGTGCAATATACAAATATAATATGGTATTATGTAAAAGACAAAAACAAAAAAAATAAATATTTGTTATTTTGTGAATGCATTGTTAATAAAATTATGCATGTGTAGAGTGTTGCCATCAATCTCTGATATATGAAATATTTTATCAACTTACGCACAATCATACCCTTTCACAGAAAATTTTACATATAATATAAATGTAATATATCTGCAATTCAAATAGAATTGTGAACCCATCATTAATGTTTTCGATTTTAACTTTTTAGTCTTCGATACAACTTCGACAAATCTAGGATATTTTGAAATTTTTGGATAAGTTACAACGAGTATTTCTAGCTGTTAAGATAGTGGGGGCATGTAAAGTTGTCTTTGATTGAGTTTAGTGATTCACAAGCTGATGGAACTGGATTTGTAGCAGCATGAGCAGCAGTAACACTAATCAGAATAAAGAGAGTATAAAGGTTGAAACCCTCATATTACAGGCAATTGGATTCCATTACCACAAGCTCAAGATAATTGGAACTCCCAATCTTGATCAATGGATCAATAATCACTGATACCCACAGCCAAACAGTCACCTGAAGAGTTGAGGACCAGAAGCGAAGATGGGAGGGTACAAGTCTGCATGAAATCGGCGATGAAATAGTTCTACCTAATAATCATAAGCTACATTAATGGAGGTCCATGAAGAGGAAGCAATACATTGAATCCCCAAAACAAGTATGAATTTGGAACTATCAACTAACTACTATGGTCGACAAAAAATCAAAATTAGCAAGCAGCAATTATCTAAACAATTAAAAGCTCTAACATGCACCAAATATTGTCAAATGTAAAGACAATTGTACAAGATGCCTTCAAAACATAGTAAATTTTTTGAATACAAAGACGATAAGCCTTATTTTTTCTAATTAGGATTCACCTCTGTATTGCTGCATTGCATGATGGCACACCCCACAGAAGCCCAATACTCCTGCAACATTCCAATAACATTCATCCCCAATTCAACCACGACGCATCCAATTACCAATCAGCCTTCTCACTACAAACTAAACAACATTTCTAGGGCTCCTATAAACTCAAAGAATCAAAAAAACCAAAATTTACAATAATTTATCCTAATTATTTCATATTTCCCCTAAATGTGCACAAAATTTTCACCTGGAGGCGCTGGATTGCCTGCTGGAAAGTGGGAGGGGCGGGTCCTTTGCTCTCCGTCGACCTTGCGTGGGTCTCTGAGGTTGTGATCGTCGCCGAGGCTCCATTTCTCTCCGATCGGAGCTTCGAGCGGCGGCGATGATGACGAGAGGGGCAGAGGAGAAACCTAGGTTTTGGAATCGGAGAGGAGAAGAGGAGAGAGTGGGGTTTGATGGCGGAGAGAGGCGAAGGGGAGAGGAGAGACATTTGGGATTGGGATGGATAAGGTGAGAGAGCGGGACTGAAGTTTTTTGAGAGGAAGGGGTTGAGGTTCTTGGGTTTTTATTATCTCATCTGGTTGATTTCTTGGGGATTTTGGCGATTGGGCTTGGGAATTGAAGCTAAGGGCTTGGCCCAGGCCTGTAATGTGTAGAAGAAGCCCAAAGCCTAATTCTGGTTTTTCTCAATGGCCGACGCAATCTCTCTCCTCTTTTCATTCATTTTCTTTAATGTAAATTTTAGGCGTGGCCCTGTAGTCAGCCAATAAAATGATAAAATTTAAAAATTTTAAGGTCATATTTATCTATATCTTTCCTCAATTAACACTCATCCAATTCATATGGTTTGCACAAAAAAATTTAAATGTCTGTTATTTTGATAGACGGTTAAAATTATTTATTGAACCGTCTAATAAATTCACCTCGTTAGAAAGAATCTGAATTCTATATTTAATATATTTTTTATCTATATCCTAATCAAGTAACTTCTGAACATTTTATCATTTGGTTTTTAGAATAAAGTTATGATAACCCAATATATTATTACTATCATCTACTATTTTACAAAATACGATAAGAAACCAAAGTAACTTTATATTCGCAAAACAAGCATTACATCAACTATTTGGCAACCGGTTAAAAGACCTAGTCTTAAATTTTGAGCAACCAAATCTATTGTTGTTGAGTTAAACTCAAGCAATCCTCAAATGGCTGATTTAGTCATCACACAAAAATGACTTCACAATAATGTGCAAAAATACAAAACCCGCATTCTCCTTGAAATGTATCATATTATTCCGAGTCAAACGCCATTGAAATAAGTGAATTGACCTTTGTCCTTTAACCTGGTCGTTGCTCATTTGCCAAACAAAGTTCTGACAAATAAACTTTGTGTAACCTGGCCCACAATGGAAAGCCCATAAAAGTGATAAGCCCATAATTCAATTCCAGATAGGTTCAATATCAAACTAACGAGGATGGTTTGAACAAATCTCGCCCCAGGAATTTAGGGAGTTTCCAAAGGAGCACACCAATTTTCCTAGTGTGCTCATTTTTTAAGATCTTTTTTTATCCGGACTCAAAGTCCGGACAGTTACAAAGTGGGCTCACTAGAAAAAATGGTGTGCTTTTTTGGAAACTCCCGGAATTTATCCATATGTATAGAAACTCATGAATTTAAGAGTGATTACGATCCTTAAGTCTCTCATTAGTCTCTCCCCGCCACCATAGAGGGGATGTTAAGAGGGGAGTCATGAAGCATTGTAATTCTTTCTCTACAAATAAAATACTTGTCGAACAGTAAAGTATGCATTGTAAACTCATTTTTTTTAAAAAAAATTAAAATTTCATATATATATCGCTGGTAAATGAAACCAGTTCCATAACCGAGTTCTCATTATATGCTTATCGCTAGTAAATGAAACCAATCCCATAACCGAGTTCTCATTATATGCTTAACCGGATGCTAGACACAAACCAAGCACAACACCAACACTGACACAGTAGAGGATGAGAAAAATTTAAATGAGCTGACAGCTCATGCAAGTTACGTCAACTGCGCTTCATTTCCACTATCTCCAATAGTTTTTTTTTTAAAAAATCTTTTGGATTATGATCCCCTAGGGTTTACAAATACCCAATTTTTTGGGTTTTAGTTTTAATTTGGTCCTCCATCAAATTAATACAAAATTAATGGTTTTCAATGAATAAAACATTTTGTATGCACCTATCGAAAGGGAAAATGAACTCCGAAATTTATGAAATTTAATCCGTAAGAAGTTAAGGAGACAGAGATAATAATTATAAAAAAAAATTAAAAAAAAATTATTGAATCATTATACCTTTGTCGCCAGCTCATGTAACTTTTCTTGAGCTGGCAGCTCATCCACAGTAATCACACACACACATAGAGAGAGAGAGAATGGAAAATTCACCGGTGGTAAAGGGAGTTACTTCACCGCCACTTAGATGACCCAATAAAATTATTACACGTAGAGCCGTTTAAAATAACAAATAAAAGAACTCTCTTAACTACTTTTTGAGTGTATTTAATAATTTTATTGGACCACCTAAGTAATGGTAAAGGAACTCCCTTCATTACTGTTAATTTTTCCGATTATATATATATATATATATATATATATATATATAGAGAGAGAGAGAGAGAGAGAGAGAGAGAGAGAGTGGAAAATTCACCCGTGGTAAAGGGAATTACTTCACCGCCACTTAGATGACCCAATAAAATTATTACACATGGAATCGCTTAAAGTAACAAATAAAAGAACTCTCTTAACCACCTTTTAAGTGGTATCACATGTAATAATTTTATTGGCACCACTCAAAGAGCGGATAAAAGATTTCATTTATTTGTTATCTTGAATGACGTCACGTGTAATAATTTTATTGGGCCATCTAAGCGGCGATGAAGGAACTTTCTTCACCGCCAGTATATTTCCCATTCTCTCTCTCTCTCTCTATATATATATATATATAATATGCTAGTGTGACAATGATATGGTGTGGGTCAATTGCCAACAAATGGACAAATAAGACTGAACTGAATCCTCGTTCACACTCAGATCGGACTTCTTGCAGTTTGCTTGCATCCCAAACTCAAAGGAGAAGGTCAACTACCGAGGTAGTTAATTGACAGTTTTGGATTTGAAAGTTGAATCGGGATCCACTTCTTTTTGAAGTGTTCTTCAATTGCATAGCTGTAACTGTGTTGAAAAGCCACATCTCGCATTTAAATTTTATGTACTTATTAGACTGTTCACGTGCAAGAAATTTTGAAAGAGAGCTTTGAAAATTCTTATTTGTTTGTTGATCATTGCTACTTGCTCCTCTAAATTGTCTCTTTTACAGAGCCTCGCAAGGTGTATATGACTGTGGTCTATACCATTTAAAGCTCAAGAGGAGATCCAATTGTGAAGAGCATTCCAATTAACTATCTCGACAGTGTCTCTGGATAGAGAAACGCCAGTAACATATTCACGTAGGAAGCCTAGCAACATATTCACGCAAGAAACCTTCCAATTAACTGTCTAACATAGTGACAATATCTTTGGATAACGGAATGCCAGCAACATATTCATACATGAATATGCTAAACCTTCCAATTAACTATTATTAGATTAAAATACTTTTTTGTATTCGGATTTAGTTTGACTTTAGTACCACATCGCCTATTGAGAGATTTATATGGAGTTGAGAGGTCTATAAATATATGTATCCTCTGACTTATAATTGATATAAATATAGAGGTTGAGTTTTGATTCTAATTTCTTTTTGACATGGTATCAGAACAACTCAGTTCAATTCCTGTCGGGTGCGCATTTAATTGCGGTTTTTTTAAAAAACTTATGTTTCTATTCAAAATGGACCTTCCACTTGTGGGGGGGCGTGTTAAAATACAAAATAATTTCTCTCAACTTTCACTATTTTGGACATTCAACATGCCGGGGCGTGTTAAAATACAAAATAATTTCTCTCAACCTTCACTACAATTTCGGAGTTTTAATTCCGTGGAAAAGACCTTTAACAGTTGTCTACACATCTAACATAGCGACAATATTTGTATGAATATGCTGAAGGCTAGGAAATGTTATGAATTAAAATAGTTTATAATTAGTTGCGGGTTTCTCTCCCAAAAAACTAGTTACGATTACTTTAGTAAATTTATGAGAATTATTATAAACTACTTTAATTTTTTTTTTATTTTTGTCTCGCATCTGATATGGGACTATTGAGATAGGGGTACTACAATCTCTATCCAATCTACTGAGATATATGCTCTGGTATTTAATCCAAAATTCTATTTACGATTACTTTTGTAGCTTTATAGGAATCATTATAAATTACTTTATTTTCTTGTCTCAAATCTGATATGGAACTATTGAGATAGGGGTGTTATAATCTCTATCCAATCCACTCAGATATATTCTCTGCTATTTAATCCGAAATTCTATTTAATGTATTAGGAATTATATCACATACAAATCCAAGTCAGTAAGAAAAGGGTTAAGGATTTTAACCTGATCAACTTAACATTATGCAATTTAAAGTGTTTAGTTTTTATAGAGAGTAGATTACATTTTTTTTTTTTCGAGAGATAACCCTACTCATCTCATAATCTACCATTATCAGATTGAATACTCTAATTTATTTAATCCACTTTATTTTAACTCGTTCTGCCTAAAAACCATTTAACAAGCCAATTCCGATTTAAAGTTAAACGTTCATAATCCCTTGTTAAAATCATTTCCAAACAGGACCTATATGGTTCACTAACGCTCGATATGATAGATTTATTGAGTTTGTGTCTTACATCCACTGAATATACAGATGTGATCAGGGATCATAAGCAGTTTCAATTCAATTGGATTTGGATCAGAAAATCAGCATTCTAATGTTGTCATGATAGAATTAGAATAGTAGCACTAAATATATATCTCTTGTATGTGATGAGAGAGAGGTGAACAATTGATATGAGAGAGCATTCAATTATTATGAGAGCTGTGAGAGATAGAGAGATACTTGGATCTCTTCCTGTAACTTTTTTTTTTTCCCTCTAAGTGAATATTTCTCGTTGTTCCCGTAGACTAGATCAACTTGGTCGACTGAATCACATAATTCTTTATGTTTTTCTTATGATACATTATTTTTCTTCATCTCTATGATCTTGATGGGGGAGTCGATCCCCAACAAAATTGCATCCAGGACAATCAACCAAATCTTCACTTGTTGATTTTGATTGAATTGGGTGGTCACTCTAGATTTGGACGCCAAATATAAAGAAGGTAATTGATCATAATATGCAAGACTTCAAAATTGGTATGTAATATTATATGCTTGCACTTTGAAAATTATGCTTGCTAAATTGAGGGTGTTACATTTATTAAATTGATTTAAAAGTTTAAAGTTGTGATCTAGCAAAATTGTGAAACATAACGATGCATCTAACTAACTAACTAACTCGATTTATTTAGGACCAAGTTGCTCCCTACACCTCATCTGGATAAATTTAATGGATTCCCCATTAAATTCCTTTGACTCTTTAATTTAGTATTGGTCTAGTCATCAAAGACTACCCCAAGTGTTTGAGAACTCTGATTAAATAAAATATATAAATAAGGAGGCTACAATGAATTACCTATTGGTCATATATATAATTTAGTAGGTGAGCCGTCAGTTCGGAAAAAATTGCATAAACTAGCAGAAAAACTATAATGTTCCAATAATTATTCTTCAATTTTTTTTAACAATTACTATTTTTATCTCCTTAACTTTTTTTGGATTAAATTTCATAAATTCTAAAGTTCATTTACCCTTACATCAAGTGAATACAAAATATTTTTTTCATTGAAAATTGTTAATTTGGTGTTAACTTGATGGAAGACTAAATCAAAACTAAAACCAAAGAAATTGGATATGAGTAAACCCCGAGGGGTCAAGATCATAATCTAAAAGAAATTTAAAAAAAAAAAAGATCATTGGAGATAGTGAAATGCGTGAGCTGTCAGCTCATTTCTATTTCTCTCTCTGTGTGTATATATATATATATGAGGATTTTTGGAAGAGGAATTAAGTTGGGAAATGAAAATGGACGGACTCTCGGATCATTGTCTATTATCGAAATTAGCACACTATAATAATATTATGACCGTGAAATGAATGCAAAAAATACGTAAAAAATTGGTGCTTACTTTGGATCAATTTTGAATTTTATTTAAATTTCTTGTCTTATTTAGAATTCTTCCATTTTTTGATTTCCCATAAATTGTGTCTATATTTAATGGAAACAATTTCTTTTTACATAATTATCTTTTTTAATATTCAATAAAGTGGACAAGCACCACCATGGATGGACAGAGGGAGGTACGAAACTAGCCCATCAGACGGGAAGCCCGAAGAAGACTAGAGCTACAACATACAGTGGATTCAGGCATATCCACGACCGAGGAGATGACCATGGAGACTCAGGCCCCTACCTGGTTGAGTTGACTACCCATTGACTACTTCTACGATCAACGATAGCTTTTTATTTTTCTTATAATATTATCTATAATACCTCTCTAGAGGGATATTATGATATAGACTTTATTTGTAGCAGGTTCCGTTGAGTGATTTTAATGTAACGTGATGGGTTATATATCCCAATATTTTAGCTAAAATAATAATAAAATGTAATTTGTTAATTTCATTCCAAACTGATAAGCCTCTCTGGTGGCATTTTCTCTCCAATTTGTAAGATTTTCTGAATTGACTACCACAAATATCACCATAAAACAAACTATATCTCGCTCCATAAACATCTCTGATACATTGTGAGTTTGTTTTCAAGAATAGTCTTCTAGTTTGGAACTCCTATCACACTGGTGGCAGATGGCAGATGGATTCATTTATACCATCTTCTACAAGAAAAAGAAAAAGAAAGTAATTATGTCGCATGCATGAGGCTGAGGTAGCTAAGAATGCTCAACAAAACAAAATATTTCATATCATTTAAAAAATAATAGCTTGTTTGGTCATATGATAATAGTATTAGGCATGACCTCGACAGGGTGTCGGTGTATTCCCAGTGAATAAAAAAAAAAAAGCTAATCCTTTTTATATGCCTTTTCGAGTTTGCTTGCTGTGGAGAGCGTCACGGGTTTAGTTAAAGGTTGAAAAAATAGAAAACTTGTACCAGTTGTTAGATTTTTTAAGTTGCCTTGATCAAACACTTTCTTTTTTGAAGTATTTTTCAAAGTTCATAGCTGTAAATGTGTTGAAAAGCTCTTTCAGATGTTACTTTTTTAAGCTTATAAAAGACTTTGCAAACTTGAAGTTTCTTACCTGCTAATCTTTTATCGGATAGAGATGAGATCCACTCTCTTGCATTACGTCACAATTTTTGATTTTCTTTAATGAAACGAGTAGGTGTTCGTATCTGTGACTAGGAATGAGAATAGAAGGTCCAAGAGTCGGTCATTGGCCTGCCCTATTTCAATTTTTGAGTAAAAAAAAATTTTTTTTTTATTCAAAATGTTGAATATAACCAGCAAAAAACTGATTTTAAACCGTCATTTTCATCCCAGATAAGATATTATTAATCTCTCGGAAGTAATTTCCCCCTTTAGATTTTGTTGATAAGAAGAAACCTCTTTCAAATGCTTTTTTTTTTAAGCTTATAAAAGACTTTCCCCTTTAGATTTTGTTGATAAAAAAAAACCTCTTTCAAATGCTTTTTTTTTAAGCTTATAAAAGACTTCCCCCTTTAAATTTTGTTGATAAGAAGAAACCTCTTTCAAATGCTTTTTTTTAAGCTTATAAAATACTTTACAAACTTAAAATTTCTTACATGTTAATTTTTTATCGGATAGAGATGGAATCCAATTTTTTATCGGATAGAGATGGAATCCACTCTCTTGTGTTACGTGGCAATTTTTGTTTTTCTTTAATGAAACGAGTCGGTGTCAGTAGATGTGATTAGGAATGAGAATGCAGGGTCCAAGAGTGGGTCATTAGTCTACCCTATTTCAGTTTTGGAAAAAAAATAAAAAAAAATTATTCAAAATGTTGAATATGACTAGTAAAAGACTGATTTTGAACCATTCGAGCGAAAGACTGATTTTGAACCGTCATTCTCATCCCGGATAAGATATTCTTGATCTCTCAGAGATGTATCTTAATATGTAGTATTATTATACATATTATTGTAAATTGTACCTCCATGTAAATTGGCATATAGGAATCCAAATGGATCATATTCCGGTTGATTTGTGTGTGAACACTACAAGAAAATAGGGAATTCGTGACTAAAAATTCGTGACAACTATAAAAATTGTCACTAAAGAAGAGTATTTTGTGACAATTGTAGATACTAAATAAATACTAAAGATATATATAATAATAATAATAATAATAATAATAATAATAATAATAATAATAATAATAATAATATATATTAATAATAATAATTATTATAATAATAATAATAATAATAATAATAATAATAATAATAATTATTATTATTATAAAAAAAAGGAAGCGGGACAACCCGCGGGAGGAATCCCGTGGGTGCCAAGCACTCGCGGGAGGAATCCCGCGGGTGCTCAGCACCCGCGAGAGTTCCTCCCGCAGGTGCCCACCCGCTGGTCCGCGGGTGCCCACCCGCGGGTCCGCGGGAGCAATCCCGCGGGTGGGCACCCGCGGGAGCGATCCCGCAGTGCCAACCCGCGGGTTGTTTTCCGCCTATTTCTGTTGTTTATTTCGCTGATATCTCGTGATCCGATTTTTCACGGAGGATTCGAGCCGGATTTCAAGTCTCTTCGGTCTATAAAAGACAGGAGTTGATTCCAGAGAAAAGACTTTTGGTGGGAGACTTTTGGACGATTTCGGGCGAGCTCGTGAGATCAAGGAGCGAAGCAGAGCCATTCTCTTCCCGGTCAGACGGTCAACGGAGTGTACCAGCGAGGCTCCATCGCCACCCGAACCCACATAAAAAAAATGGAATAAATTAATATTCCCGTTCTTGTTATTTCTCAGATTTCTTTTGTAATCTCAATTTTCATTGTAATCAAATAATTTTACAATGGAAGGAAAGATCTAAATTTTGAGCAAACAAGAACTGGCGACCACAATGGGAGTCCCTCTGTTTACCACAGAGAATCTGGTGGCGCAGTCCGACCGGGTGCCTATTGGCTCAATGGTTGAGACGCTGGTCATAGAAGTTAACCAGCAAAAGTACGAGGAGTTCCTATCATCCTCGGATTCGGAACCCAGGCGTCATCGCCGGGTAACGATTAAACAAGGCGAGGCGTCATTGCCCGCCAAAATTGAAAAGGCGTTATCGCCATTCAATACCTACGAGGAGTCATCGCCCGTTGAAACTGATAAGACATCATCGCCTGTCAAGAACATAGCGTTATCGCCCGTTCCAAAGCCAAGCCAAAAGTCAAACCAGTCCCTGACCCGCTCCCAAAACAGAAATTTAAGGCGTAAAACTCAACGAGCACGCCTCAATCATACAGGAAAAGTTGTAGAAAACTCCGGGACAGAAAACTCCGGGACGGTAAAAAACTCGGAAGCAATCCCACGGGTGGCAACCCGCGGGTTGCAACCGCGGGTGGCAACCCGCCGTTGCCTACCGCGGGTGGCATCCCGAGGTTGCCTACCGCGGGTGGCAACCCGCGGGTGCCAACCGCGGGTGGAAACCCGAGGTTGCCTACCGCGGGTGGCAACCCGCGGGTGGCATCCAGCGATTGCCAACAGCGGGTGCCAACCCGCGGCTTGCAACCGCGGGTGCCAACCCGTGGGTTGAAACCATGGGTACAAACTTGCAGTTATCCCGTAGATGCCACCGACGGGTTACGTTCAATAAACACAATCCTCATATCTCTTCGAGCACGCCTATGGTGAGCACGCAACATGCACCAAGAATTTTAATCTCTCTATCAGAGGCATCCGGGGCCCACACAACTACTCAGGCCACCGTGCACTCCAGAAGAATACGCAGGAGGGTTGGGGAACAATATGATGCTGGAAAAGAGCTCAGCCCTGAGATATTGCAGACTCTCTAGTATTATGAACCAAATTTGCGACGCAAGAGGCGTCAAGATGCAAGTAGAGAGGAGAAGGTACCTCAAGATTTGAGAGAGTATCTCAATTGAAAGAAAAACTCCTCACAAAATATTCCTCACTGTCAATGCGAACAGTTAATCTGAACTGTTCTATCAAGCTGCAAATGCAACTCAAAACGATCAGTTTTTGAGCGGATCACCGAACCTAAAAGAATGCGAACGGTGAAAAAGGTGTGCTCAGAAACCGATCTGCCTGCTGCCTCATCACATATGGTTAATAAAGGTAAAAAGGTGGTTGGAAACAACCCTTCAGATAAGGAAATCACTCCAGGGTCAAAAGAAGCTTCTATTGAGCCAGAGGGCGTGCTTCTAGAAGAAGTCTCTGAAAGGTTTGAGAGATAAGAAAAACGTCTCAAACAGCAAGAAGAGACTATAGACGAAATGAAACAACTTTTAATTGAGTTGTTAGCTCAAACTAGAAAGAGTCAATCCTCGTCATCCGTTTCTGGTCGGCAGAAAGGAAAACGACCCGTCCAAATAAATGAAGACAGTGAAGACGAGGATGAAAAAGTACCTCCTCATTCAAGAGAGGAAGAGAAAGTGAAGGTTATCATCAACCCTCATGTAGAAAAAATAGAGAAGATGGAGAATCAACTACAAGTTCTTCTTCATCGAAAGAAACTGCAAGAGGTGGGGGTAGTCCGTCCCTATCCCATAGAATGGGAGACCGTGTCTTATCCTGCAAAATATAAACCGTTGAACCTTCAGTTATTCGACGGTAAAGGTTCGCCGCAAAAGCACATCTTCTACTTCCTGTCGCAGACAGGACACCTCATGGGGAACGATCCGACCCTGACTAAGATATTTGCGAGCACTTTAACATGGCCATCATTTACCTGGTTTATGCAGTTACCCCAGGGAACAATTAAATTATGGGCCGATGTAGAACGTGAGTTCTTAGCCTGATTCTTTGAAGATGATACAGAATTCTCTCTACTATCTTTGCTAGCAGCGAAGCAAGAAGAAGGCGAAACGGTCAAAACTTATGTCGAGCGGTTCCGAGAACTTTCTGTTCGATGCCCACATGGCATGACGCAGGACACACTTGTGAAAACCTGCAGACACAACTTGTTGACCGATATCCTAGACAAGATGGGCTCGGTCGAATCCAAATCATGGAAGCACTATAAGAAAATGGGTTTTTTGTGACAACAAAAATTGTCACTGAATGTCTTCAAGTTGTCACTGAAAATATTCAGTGACGAGTTCAGTGACGACTAAGTGTCGTTGCTTATGTGGCCATCACTGAAGGTTTTTGTGACGACTTTTAGTGTCCGTCACTGAAAATAGTTTTCAGTGACAACTATGACTTGTCACAAAACATTAACTAGATTGTCACTATAAGTTTTTTTTTGTGACAACTAATATCGTCACTAATTTGTATTGGTGATAACAATAGTTGTCACTAAAACGTTATTATATCATCACTATTACGACTATTCAGTGACGACTTAGTTTTTAGTAGCATCGATGACTTGTCACAAAACACTAACTAGATTGTCACTATAATATTTTTACTGTGACAACTAATATCGTCACTAATACGTATTGGTGACGACAATAGTTGTCACTAAAAAGTTATTATATTGTCACTATTACGACTCTTCGGTGACGACTAAGTTTTCAGTGACATCGATGACTTCTCACAAAATACTAACTAGATTGTCACTATAACATTTTTTTTGTGACAACTAATATCGTCACTAATTCGTATTGGTGACAACAATAGTTGTCAGTAAAAAGTTATTATATCGTCACTATTACGACGCTTCAGTGACACTATCAATTGTCACAAATAAATTTATCAGTGACGCTATGTTACTGCATCTTCAAATAGCTAATACAAATATCTGTTACAAATACAATATATACAGTCATTCATATACAATCATTCATATTTTCAAACACCATATTCACAGGAGATGTTTTATAATTAGCTGATATATATATCAATGATGTATAATAGAAAAATAAAATTTATCACATAAACATGCTAAAATATTCGTAAGAAAAACGATCCAGTCTTGCACAAATTGTAACTTGTTTTTGTTTGAAGCAAAGTATTAAATCCATATAAACACATAAAAATCAATTTTTTGATTGTGATACTGAACCAAAAAAAGAAGCCATTCTCTCTTGAAATATGGACTCGAACTCAGCTTGCATCTCAGCTCTAATTTCAGCTCGTACCTCTTGTAGCTTTGTCTTTAACTTCTTATTTGACTCATCTAGCTATGTCTTTAATTTCTCATCCGACTCAGCTAGCTGTTTCTTTAATTTCTCATCTGACTCTGTATGAACTTCTTCTCTAATTTTTTGAGCCACTTCAACCATCATTGTCTCTCTAGCATCACTTATAGCCTTCTTTACTTACTCCTGAACATCCTGCCGAGGTCTTTTACTTGGAGGCTTTTTCCCAGCTCCTTTTCCTCGAAAATATCCTGATTTCCCACCAAGCACATGAAGCAACATGTCATCACGAGACATCTGAGGTTCATCATCTTGTGTTTGTTTCACGGCAAGCTCATGTAGTTTTTCCTGTAATTAAATAATAATAACTAAAGGCATTAGTAACATGGTCAAAACAAACTCCAAAAATATAATACAAATTCAAGTTAGAAGGCAAAATCTTAACGAATTAATGTGAAATTTTTATGAGAGTTTAAAATTATAATTCTAAAATAGGATATAAAATTTTAATGTGATTCAGATTGATTTGGTATACTTCCTACTTAATAAAGTGCACAATTCAAACTTCGGACATATATGGATACAACTGAGAAATATATCTACTTGTCAGTCAAAATATCATCAAATTACTATGAACTTTTTATGATAGTATGAAAACAAACTCCTAAAACAGAATATAAAATTTTAAAGCTATCCATGGTGGTTTATTATAATTTGTAATCAATTTAGTGCACCGCTTATGCACCAGTCCGATACCGGTGCAGCTGAGAAAATATTTAGTTTGAGGTCATAATCACAACCAATTAATGTGAAATTTTTATGAGAGTTTAAAAATATAATTCTAAACTAGGATAATAAATTTCAATGTGATTCAGGTTGATTTGATACAATTCCTACTTAATAAAGTGCACAATTCAAACTCCAGACAGATATGGATATAACTGAGAAATATATCTACTTGTCAGTCAAAAAATCATCAAATTACTATGAAATTTTTATGAGAGTATGAAAACAAACTCCTAAAACAGAATATAAAATTTTAAAGCTATCCATGGTGGTTTGTTATAATTTGTAATCAATTTAATGCACCGCTTATACACCAGTCCGATACCGGTACAACTGAGAAAATATTTAGATTGAGATCATAATCACAGCCAATTAATGTGAAATTTTTATTAGAGTTTAAAAACATAATCCTAAAATAGGATAATAAATTTCAATATGATTCAGGTTGATTTGGTACAATTACTACTTAATAAAGTGCACAATTCAAACTCCGGACAAATATGGATACAACTGAGAAATATATCTACTTGTCAGTAAAAATATCATCAAATTACTGTGAAATTTTTATGAGAGTATAAAAACAAACTCCTAAAACAGAATATAAAATTTTAAAGCTATCCATTGTGGTTTGTTATAATTTGTAATCAATTTAGTGCACTGCTTATGCACTAGTCCGATACCAGTGCAGCTGAGAAAATATTTAGTTTGAGGTCACAATCATAACCAATTAATGTGAAATTTTTATGAGAGTTTAAAAACGTAATCCTAAAATAGGATAATAAATTTTAATGTGATTCAGGTTGATTTGGTACAATTCCTACTTAATAAAGTGCACAATTCAAACTCTGGACAGATATGGATACAACTGAGGAATATATCTACTTGTCAGTAAAAATATCATCAAATTAATGTAAACTTTTTATGAGAGTAATAAAACAAATGCCTAAAACAGAAAATAAAATTTTAAAGCTATCCATGGTGGTTTGTTATAATTTATAATCAATTTAGTGCACCGCTTATGCACCAGTCCGATACCGGTGCAGCTGAGAAAATATTTAGTTTGTGGTCATAATCACAACCAATTAATGTAAAATTTTTATGAGAGTTTAAAAATATAATCCTAAAATAGGATATTAAATTTCAATGTGATTCATATTAATTTGGTATAATTCCTATGTAATAAAGTGCACAATTCAAACTAAGGACAGATATGGATATAACTGAGAAATATATCTACTTGTCAGTCAAAATATCATCAAATTACTGTGAAATTTTTATGAGAGTAATAAAACAAACTCCTAAAACAGAATATAAAAATTCAATGTGATTCGAGATGATTTGGTACATTTTCTATTTATAAAGTACACAACTCAAGTTACGGACTGATATAGGTACAACTGAGAAATATTTCTATAATCAATATATGTAAATGAATGGAAATAAGTGCAACATAAAGTAGGGATAATATAAACACTGACATGTATTTCTTGTGACTTCGCATCAGACCACTGTAAATCTCCTTGCGCATTCAATTTAGTGTGTTGTTTTAACCAAATATCATCTGGTGCTGCTTTCTCACCCGTTACTGGATTCCTCTGTTTTTATGAGACATGTATTTCTCACCCATTTTTATTTTCTCTCTAAGAGAAGAACCATGCAGACCCAGGTAGCTACATCTTTCACAGGTGCGCGCGCCCTCTCACCGTGGATGCGGGCGCCTGTGCACCATGGTGCGTGCACGCCCTTGGCAACGTGTGAAAAACAAATAAAATTAATTCTTTTTTTATTATTTTTAACTTAATAATACGATATCTTTCCAATAAGCTATTACTTATGTTCAATGCTTCCACAATATTAAAAATTAATCCTAAGATTAAAAAAAACATTCCTTATACTAGATTTTGTTCTTCTCTCTACATGCTCTTATCTGATGTAATTTCATCATTAGTGTTTAAGGTATTCAGAATGTCTTTTTATTTAATTCATTATTATCTGTATCTAATCTAACTTTTATTTTCTATATCATTAGTGCTCGAGATATTCACTATTCCTTCTACAAGCATTACATAGTAATTATATATATAGCTATGCCCATATATGGAGTATGCCCATATATGGAGAATGCTACAACACAACCAAAAGATAGAGTATGATTCGTATTGAGGTGGCAACGAGTAAGTGCAGGTGTTGATCTTTCATTGTACCCTTTTTTTTTTATCTTTAAAGATCTGCTTAAGCAAGGTGAACAGGCTGAAGATATACTTCGACGCCTTGAAAAGCAGCAGTCCGCAATCGGAGGCAGTACAAATGAACCTCCATTCCAGTTTTTCTGTTCCAAAGGGAAAGATATAATGGCAATGGCGGTAGAAAGCACACCGAAGCAGAAACCATGGCCAACTATAAGCAACACAGCAAAGTTGCTTGGGCTTCAAAAGCAGTATTCGTTCAAAGATGAACATACTGCTACTATGTTCACTCTGCTTAGCAAACGCAAGATGCTTAAGTTCCTAGAAAGCAAGAGGCCTAAAGAAGTTGGGAAGACTAACGATCCGAATTACTGCCTGTACCATCAAATTGTAGGTCACCCCACAAAAAATTATTTTATTTTAAAAGACAAAATTCAAGCGTTGATTGATGCTAGAGCAGTTCAGCTCAAAACTGAACAAAAAAGGAGTTAAAGCTAACTCCGACACATTTAATGTGTGTGGTCTAAAGGTACCACTTGGGCTCACAACAATTCCCAAAACGAGCTCAGGGTGGTTAATTTAAACCCCATAACCTGCAAAAAAAATCAAAAAAAATAAAAAAAACAAAAAATATATATATCAAAATAAAAAAATGAACTACCCAACGCCGACAAGGCAACGGAAAGAGAATAAATTTCTCGCCAATCCCAACATGCTGAGGGTAAAAAGTATGAATCACCCAACGCCGTTAAGGCACAGGGAAGAGAACCAGAATCTCGCCAACCCCACCATACTGGAGGTAAAATGTATGAATTAACCAGCACCGTTAAGGCAGAGAGAAGAGAACCAGTTTCTCGCCAACCCCATCATGTTGGGGGTAAAAGCATGAATTGCCCAAAGCTGCTAAGGCAAAGGAAAGAGGAAAAGTTTGGCATTTAAACCCAAACGAAATTCTCGACAACTCACCATGCTGAGGGAAATAGTATGGCTAGCCCGACTCAAACGGTAGTTGGTAAAGGCTAATCAAATCCGTTGATAGCTGGGGGTTTGCTAAAAATCCTAATAAGATAAATCTCTTGTCACGTTAAGATTTCACCTCTGACAACAAAATTTTTCTTGTCATTTTTCTCCAACAGAGCAAGTGACGCTCCAAAATATTTGTCAAGCTAAAATCATATCTCTGACATTAAAATTCAAAATCAAATGAGATAAAATCTGATTAAATCTCCTGTCATATTAAGCTTTCACCTCTGACAGAAAATGAAACTCACACTTTATCAAGTCTAATATTACAACCTCTGATGAACTTGTTTTTGATATCGTTAAACTAAAAATTACCTCTGACAAAAATCATCCCCCTATCAAGTTAATAGTTACCTCTAATAGTTCGATTCCAAGGCTAAATATATTAACCGTCACCTCTATTTAGTCAGCTTATTTCTATCACGACCAGATCCTCTGAATAGGTTGAGCTCCAAGACACGTTTAATATTACCTCTGTCTTTTCCCTGATCCGTCATACTAAATGTCACTGAACGGTTAGGATTCTAATGAGCACATTAACATGATACCTCTACTTGACTTCAAATAAGTACGTTAATATCATACCTCTACTTATCACCTAACAAGTATGTTAACATCACACCTCTGCTTGTTACCCAACAAGTGCATTAACATCATACTTCTACTTGTTCTCCAATGAGCACAATAAAATCATACCCCGCTCATATTTTATGAGATGTGTTAACAATTATCTCTCTATCTACTCAATCCTTGACACGCCTCATAGCCAAAAAATAAATAAATAAATAAACAAATAAAAATAATTAATAATAATAATAAAATAATAAAAATAAAAAAATAAAATAATAATAATAATAAAAAAAATCCAAAGTGTTTCGAAATTTTGTACGGCTCAATACAGAACTTCGAAAACTTTGGTGGGGGTTATGTAGATACTAAAAAAATACTAAAGATATATATAATAATAATAATAATAATAATAATAATAATATATAATAATAATAATCATTATAATAATAATAATTATTATTATTATTAAAAAAAAAGGAAGCGGGACAACCCGCGGGAGATCTCCCGCGGGTGCCTCCCGCGGGTGAGCACCCGCGGGAGCGATTCCGCAGGTGCCAACTCGCGGGTTGTTTTCCGTCTGTTTCCGTTGTT
Source organism: Dracaena cambodiana (assembly GCA_036321105.1). NCBI lineage: Eukaryota > Viridiplantae > Streptophyta > Magnoliopsida > Asparagales > Asparagaceae > Dracaena > Dracaena cambodiana. The sequence goes on from JAYEPQ010000007.1 coordinate 4,421,573, forward strand.
TATTTCGCTGATATCTCGTGATCCGATTTTTCAGGGAAGATTCGAGCCGGATTTCAAGCCTCTTCGGTTTATAAAAAACAGGAGTTGATTCCAGAGAAAGGACTTTTGGTGGGAGACTTTTGGACGATTTCAGGCGAGCTCGTGAGATCAAGGAGCGAAGCAGAGCCATTCTATTCCCGGTCAGACGGTCAACGGAGTGCACCAGCGAGACTCTATCGCCATCCGAACCCACATAAAAAAAGGGAATAAATTAATATTTCCATTCTTGTAATTTCTCAGATTTCTTTTGTAATCTTACATTTCGTTGTAATCAAATAATTTTACAATGGAAGGAAATATCCAAATTTTGAGCAAACAACAATAAAGAAAACTTATCACGAAAAATGGTTTTTTGTGACGATGATAAATATTCGTCACATAATCCTCGTTTTTAGTAACAACATATTAAATCTCGTCACTAAATATCTGTTTTTAGCGACGCTAAATATTTATTGTCACAAAAAAGATCTTTAATGACGATTTTTTTGTGACGAAAGTAAATATTGTCACTAAACTAGAGTATTTTGTGACAACAAATAAATTATATCACTAAAATTTAGGATTTTTTGTGACGAAGATAATTATTCGTCACTTACTAGAGTATTTTGATACAATAAATAAATTATGTCACTAAAAATAAGAATTTTTTGTGACGAAGATAATTATTAGTCACGTAATCCCAATTTTTTACTGACCACATATTAAAAATTGTAATTAAATATTTGTTTTTAGTGACGTTAGATTTTAATTGTCACAAATTTGTGCTTCATTTGCGAATTTTTTGTGAGAAATGTAAAACTTGTCACTAAAAAAGAGTATTTTGCAACAACAAATAAACTTTGTCACAAAAAAATTCTAATTTTTTAGCTACAAAAATAAATAGTTGTCACAAAATTCAATTTATATTTTAATATTTGTGCTAATTATCTATATAATTGTCATTAAAGGGTTTTTTTAATGATAAGAATGTAATATAATTTGGTTTATTTTTAAATTAAATATTGGATACCCTTTTGAGGGAAATTCTAAATGCGCACCACATTTTATAAGTGAGCACCACATATACTATATAGTAAAGTGATTTACAATAGGGGAAAATGGTGCTCAATAGAAAATTTTGGTGCGCATTTAGAGTTTCCCCCTTTTGATTTTTTTTCCGAACTTAAACACGCGTCTCGGGAAACTCTATATGCGCACCATATATTACCGGTGAGCTCTTTCCCCTTTGTTGTAAATCACATTACTATGTAATACATTGTGCTCACAAGTAAAATGTGGTGCGCATTTAGAATTTCCCCACGGGGAAATTAAAATCGCTCGAAACGATAACTCTTCAACTGCTCCCAAACCCTAATCCTTTTCTCCCACCGCCGCGAGATCACCCCAACCGCGCACAACCTCGATTGTCATCCCCGGCCTCTACATCCGGCTGCCCCACGACACCGGCGCGCCCTCGCGAGCAGATCAAAGCGATCTGCTCGATCGCCCTCGCAATCCGCCGGCGATCGAGACCACCCTAACTCCGGCAGCGAGCCCAAGCGAGATCCGCCCCTCGCGCAAGCCACCAAGAGATATCCGGCGCCCTTGGAAGCCGCCGGCGAGACCGCCCTAACTCCGACAGGAAAACAAAAGTTTAGCATCCTCAGTTCGTCCTTCGATTCCGCCCTAACTCCGCCCTTCGATTCCCCAGAGATTCTTTCATCCTCAGTTCGTCCATCTCTCACCGGAACGCGAAAATTTAGCGAAGAAGGTACGAAATCAAACACTTTTCCTTCTTCAATTCAAAAAATCTAACATAAAATGGATAAAGTTGCGTCTTATTTCTTGTATAAATTGATAAATTAAATTCATCCCCTTATTGCAAATTTGTTCGGTTTTTTTTCTCTCAATCTTTGAAGTCCAAGATCTCATCTTGGTACCAATAATTTTAGTTCGAAATTGTTATTTCTTCCTTATAATTTCACTTCGCTGTAAAAAGTCTACTAGAATAATCGACCTGTTACTCGATTTGATCTGGTCGATTTATTAGGGTTTTTTTTCATAAGTTCCTTGCATGGAAGACCAATTTACTCTCATTTATTTAAGTTAAATGTCATATTTTCTTTAAATACATGGCTGGTTGTTTGGTAACGTGTTGGAGAACTTACACGGGTCACCCACATGATGTGCTTGGCTTGAGTTTCTATATAATATTATAAGGGTCCCTCATATTTCTTTCTGCACGTAATCATGTTTGGTTATGCACTTCTTGTACGATAGATTTGATTTTCTTCCATAATTTTTCCATGGATAGTCTTTCTCCTTAATTTCCATGTAGTAGACTAGATACAGTAGGCATCTATCATCTCGAGTGTAGGTTTAAAATATTGGTATCCCACTAATTGTTTAGAGTATTGGAATCACAAATATCAAGAGTACCATATCGGCATAAATCGGACAAATATCTGATGGTACGTCGTTTATCGACTACTTCAAAATCTGATAGATACCTTGATATATATCGGCATTCGCCGATATTTAAACCCTTGGAACGAATCATTTAGGTCATAATAAACATATGGATGAGAGCCAATCCACTGTCTGATTGATGCTAAATAAAATATATAAGAACATCAGTCTAGGAAATAAGATTAGATCATAGATCTGTAGATTAATTTAAGTTTTTGCAAAAAAATCCTAGACAAAGGCTGTGTTTGGATATTTTAACACATAAATTTAGATTTTTTTTTTTTTTTTAGTTTTTCACATATTTGAAAGCTATAGAGATTTAGGAAATCTTAATATTGCTTAAGTGTTTGGTTTCAAAATTATAAAGATAAACTAAGAAATAAAAACATGTGCATGTGAGAGAGAATCATGCAATTTGAAATTTCTATTTAGAGCAAAAATTTCTAATATTATGATTTTGGGAAATTTCTATTTTCTCATGTCTATCCAAATACTCATCTAAAATTATCATGAATTATTATTATTATTATTATTATTATTATTATTATTATTATTATTATTATTATTTCAAAATCCAACTAAAGTCATGTTATTTCCTGATTTTATTGGATGTCCAAAGCAGCCTAAAAGGTAAAAGTGACACTGATTTGAAAGAAGACAAACATAAAAGATAAATGACTCGGTCTTTTTAAATGTTAAAAGTGTAACTGAATTGATCTGTCTAACTAGAATTAGACTCCCAATCTCCTACAAAAATTAATTGTTATTTGTCGGTTAAACCATACAATGGATGGATAGATCCATATAATATTGAATACAATAGCTTCTCCATAGTGTAGTAAACATAGTGAACACTCCCAAACCTGCCTTTTTGTACTTCTTACTATATTTCTGTTGTCCTTTTATGTTGAGTCTTCAGAATGTAGTCTCAAATTTTTTTTCCCTGATGTCAGCATAAGCGGCTGAATACGTATCCTCACAAATCATAAAGAAAAAATATTATAGGAGTTTAAGAAAGCAATATGCACATGTTGTGCATTTCGTATGCATGTTGGATATGTTCATGTTGTGCATGTTGTAGGCATTATGGATATTGTGCATGTTGTGCTTTTTATTGTTTTGCTATTTGTTGTACTTGTGTGTGTTATGTTGTGTTTGTTATTTTTGTTGTGTGTTGTATATGTTGTGATGAGAGGGAAAAAAAAAATCTAAAAATCTAAGGCTGTGTCAGTGTTGCATTTTTTAAGTACCTCTAGTGACCTACTGTGGGTTTGTTGTATATAAGAAATCCAAATTGAAGAGAGTTTTAATTATGTTCATGGCATGTACTTTAATTATTAAAAAATTAGACATGCATCTTTTAAGTACCTCTAGACTTTTATGTTCATGGCATGTATTTTAATTATTATAAAATGGACATGACTGGTATGCAATATAACACTCCAAATTATGAGAGGTTTTTGTTATTACGGGAGTTTTTTTTTGTTTTTGTTGAGCGTATGATATTATGTCTATATAGTTGTTGCATTCATTAAAACGGGCATTATTTGATGAGCAAAATTTCATCCCTATTCTTGAAAGTTAGTACAATAAATATTGTTGATTTGTTTTCCCATTATAGAAACTATAATTGGTTTTATCTTAATTCAGGACAAACTACAATAGCTTGTTGTGCAGTAAACACAGGAGGGTCAACCACAAGTGACTAATGATGAGATTTTGATTCGTGTTTTGGGAGAGAAATCAGATAACTTCCATGGAGAAGTAGGGAGAAAGGCTCCAACTAAAAGGATAAGACAAGATGTGGAAGAGCAAGTATTTGGATCTTAATTGTTTAGTGGCTAATTAGTATTATTCAGTATTTGGATATAAACTGTTTATTTTTTGCAATGGTGAACTTATTTAACATTGGGACAAAACTTTTGAATATCTGTGGTGCTTGAAGCGGTAAATTACGTCGAGGTACACCGAAGCAGTAAATTACGTGGTGCTTGATGAATTTGACCACGTCCGTTGTCTTCACTTCTCTCATGGGGACAGCTTCTGCCTATTTAGAGAAGTAATCGGTTATTGCCAATATGAAACGGTGTCGTTTGGAGGATGGCGGAGTGATTGGCCCGACAATATCTATTTCCCAAGTCTCGAATGGCCAACTGGCAGTATATATATGCATGTACTCTGGAGGTTAGTGTATGAAATTAGCATGGACCTGACAGGCATGGCAACGCTTTGCATATACCACTGCATCTGTGATCATCTTGGGCCAGAAGTATCCCAATCTTCTAATGCGGTCCCAGAGTTTTGGTCCAGGCTGGTGGGCCCCGCATGTCCCATCATGGGTTTCTTTAATCACTTCCTGAGCTTCGCTTTTTGATAAGCAACGAAGTAGGATGCCATCATGAGATCTTCGATACAGAGTCTGAAGCATGGCGTTATAATAAAATTTTGCGGCATTATTTCTTATGGAAGCGGCTTCTTTAGGGTCCTCAGGGAGGATGCCGTGCAACGCATAGTCCACAAGTGGAAAACGCCAATCTCGTGGCTCAAATTTTATTCCAACCTTTCGCTTCGTCTACTTCTATGATTACTTCTGGATGTAGGAGTTCGCGACTTCCAATGGTAACATGTTTAGTTGACCCGTTCGGTACCGCAAGGGTCACAGCCAGCGATGCAAGGGCATCGGCGTATGTATTCTCATATCTTGGCACATGGTCGATATAAAATTTTTTGAACTTATTTACTAGTCGCATTGCTGTTTGATGATACGGTATGAGGGCTTCATGCTTTACCTCATATTCTCCGGTCATCTGGTTAACGACAAGTTTTGAATCGCCATATGCTTCGAGATGCCTCACCCCCAGTTGCCAAGCTATCTGCAGGCCAGTGATAAGAGCGTTGTACTCTGCCACATTATTTATGCAGGGCTTGGTTAATGAGTATCCTTGAGGCACTACGTGTTTGTGGGGGGATACTAGTATGACCCCACACCGGCAACATCTCTTCTTGCTGCCCCATCAAAGAACAGTTGCCACATTTATTTTTTCGAGACCGCATTAACTTCCGCGGCTTCATCTGGGATGTCAGCTTGGAGTTTGGAGTTCTCTGGAACTGGGTGCTCAGCAAGAAAGTCTGCTATGGCTTGGCCTTTCATCGCTTTCTGAGGTACGAAATGCATATCGTAAGGAGACAACAATAATGCCCAATTGGCAAGCCTACCATTTAATGATCTCGGCTTTGTCATGAGCAATTTTAGCGGGTTCACCCGAGAAATGACATGTATCGTCTGAACGGCTAGGTAGTGTCGCATTTTTTAGACCGCGAACACTAGCGCTAGGCATTCCTTTTCGATTGGATTGTACCGATGCTCTGCACCAATCATTGTCCGACTCAAGTAGTAGATTGCCTGCTTTTGGTCTTGATCATTATGTTGAGCCAATAGAGCCCCTAAGGTGTGGTCCATCGCTCGTACATAGATCAGAAAAGTTTTTCCTGAAACAGGTGCCATTAACACAGGTGGTTTTGTGAGGTAATTTTTGATGTCTTCAAAAGCTTGTTGACAATATTCATCCTAAACGAAAGAGACTCCCTTCTTCATTAACTTTGAGAATGGCTAGCACATTCCTGACAGATTTGCTATGAACCGCCGGATATATGCCAGCTTGCCTTGCAATCCCCTGAGTTCCCTCAAGTTCCGTGGTGGCTGCATTTCTTTTATCGCTTTGACCTTATCAGGGTCAAGGTGGATTCCCTTCGAGATGACAACAAATCCCAAGAACTTTTCGCTCGATACTAGAAATGACTTGGTAGGATTCATCTTCAATTGATACTTCCTCATGATATCAAACATCACCCTCAAGTCTTGTAGGTGATCTTCTTTCTTTTTACTTTTAACGGCGAGGTCGTCCACATAACACTCGATGGTTTTACGTAAGTGTTCTTGAAAGATGACGCTCATAGCCCGTTGGTAAGTAGCACTAGCATTCTTCAATTCGACAGACATCACTGTGTAACAGTATATTCCGAGCGTTGTTCTGAATGCCGTGTGTTTCTCATCTTCTGGATATATTTTAATTTGGTTGTATCATGAGAAACCATCCATGAAGGACATCCGCTCGAACCCGCACGTGTTATCAATCATGACATCCGTGATGGGGAGTGGAAATTCATCTTTTGGGTATGCAGCGTTAAGATTTCGAAAGTCTATGCATATTCGTATCTTACTGTATTTCTTGAGTACCGGCATGATATTTGCTACCCAGTTAGAATGTTACTCTTCGCAGATGAAACCTGAGTCTATCAGCTTCTTAACTTCAGACTCTATAACTTCCATCAACTCGAGCTTGAAACGCCTTTGTTGGTATTTTACGGGTTTAGAATCTGGCTTAATATTAAGACGGTGTATGGTAACCTGTGGGTCCAAGCCAGGCATGTCTTCGTAGCTTCATGCGAAGACGTCAATGTATTCTTATAAGAGACATGAGATTCTCTTTCTCTTGAGAAGTGAGACTCTCGCTTATAAAGATGGGTTTCGGGTCTTCTTCAGTTTCCATATTGACTTGCACCACTTGATTTTCAGTTGACGGTTCTCTCTGCTCAAATCTGATATCCCATTGGATATCCATGTGCTGTGCCTAGGCATTATCTGGTTCTTCATGGCTTACTGAAACCATATTCGCAGCAAGGGTTTTGAATATTACACTTGTACCAACATCAGAATCCCATTCTATTATTTCTTTAGGATTTTCTGATTCGGCTGAGCCTATGTATTCTCTTCCAGAGGATTCGAAAGTAGTAACATATCCCAACCCTCTGCCGGTTTAATGATAGTAATCGGGATTCTTTCCTCGTGGGACAAACGAACGCAAAAGATTACGTCGTCCTCTTCCAAAGTTTAATCCCTGTTTACGGTTGAAATCGTAGCCCATGTATTTCATCATTTGATGGGAGACTGATTCGTAATGGCCAAATTGAGGTGCTGTTTCGTCATCGCTTTCACTACTTATTGTATGCTCGGGCCGCGACTCAACTCGCCCGAATATTATCGGCTGTTGGTCTGGCCATCGAGCGGGCACCTCAAAAGTAGCCATGTCCACACTGTGAATTTTGGTCTACCCAGCAAACGACGATCGTATTGGCAGATTGAATGCCGCCAGAGCCTCCCACTCGGATATATTATCCACTTCTGTGTTTGTACAAGATGGAGTAGAATCCGAAGCAACAGCAGGAACATAAGCAAAACCTATATTTTCATTGATAATCCACTCGTCCGCCTCATCAGCGGTGTCGGTTACATCAAAGTCATTGATATTGATTACAAGAGGATTTATCTCGAACTCCTAGTCTTCTTCATCTGTTGGCTCGGGTTCAGTGTTTGTTTCGTTGCCGTCGTCATAGTCCCATTTGACATTCTTTGTTGATTCCGCGGATGCCTCTGCTGTATCGCTATATAGCATGGCATCCGTGAAATAGTTTTCTACCCCCTTAAAGGGCTGCTTGTCGGCGATCAACGTGTGGACTATCCCCTGATCATCACAATATTTCATACATTGGTGGAGAGTAGAGGGCACCACCATGTTGGAGTGAATCCAAGGACGTCTTAAAAGCATGTTGTAAGAAGTGTCGGCGTCGATGACATAACACGTCGCCTCTGACTTCAGACTTCCAATCTGACAGCGAAGTCGAATTTTCCCCAAGGGATGGCTCCCATTGGAATTAAAGCCAAAGATGGATGTGTTGGTGGGCGTCAATCGACTGACTGAGATCCCAAGTATTTGCATCAATCTCCTAGGGATGATGCTTAAGGCAGACCCTAGGTCTATGAGAATTCGATCAACTTTAAGAGAGCCCATGTATCATGTATAATATAAGGGACTATTATGTTTAAAGTTTTTGACCTGCATATCATCCGGCAAGAAGGTGATGCATGGAACCTGCCTCGTCACTTGGTTGCAGTTCGGGCAAAGTTCCTCTGCGTTCACAGATGGCTTTGCGATTTGAGCCAAAAAGGATTCAGAGTCAGCCAGAGCTTCCCTCAACGCGTCTCTGGTTGTCTTGGATAATCGCAACAACTCGTAGAGAGTTATGCGGGCCGGGATGTTGGCTAGCTGGGCAAGCACATCAAATTTAAATGGCGCACAAACTGCCTCACTATCCTTCTTTGCCCTCTTCTGAAAGCAGAGCTCTTTCTGTGTAGAGGGTGGCTCTTCATTCGTTGCGGTGGGTTCGTTGGGCTGCACTTTGGAGAAATCTTTGAGATAACTCCTCCCCGAGCGAGTTCCTTATGGGCCTGCCTCATCTTGATGAGTGGCCAAAGCCGATGCTTCCGTTTCGGAGTCAGTTAACATAGTTGCCTCATCGTGGTCATCACCGATGATTGCAGAAATCGCATGGCAAGTTTTTCCTTTGCTCGGCTTCTGTTTATTGGATGAAGACTATTGCTCATCGTTCAAAAGATCCGGATGTACCCACATAATCTCACCCTTCTTTGTGGTCACTGGAGAGAGACCTTTTTCCTTCATATTATGTGGGTCGTGATTAACCAACACCATCTTTCCAGCAGGCACTGGGGACACTCCTGCGGGAAACTCATTAGTTCCAACCGTTAGAGTGACCGCATTAGTCTTCACCCTTTTCTGCTCCGACTTTAGTGTGATTACTTTGACTTCAATGATTGTCTGGATCTTTCTTTTTAATGTATAGCAATCCTTCGTAGCATGCCCCACGTTTTGATGATAGACATAGTACTTGGGGTCGTTGGTTTTCCCCGCTTCCTCTGGCCTCGGATTGGAGGGAAACTGGAGCATCCCTTTTCTGTTGAGCAAATTGAAGAGCTTTATTGTTTGCTCGTCTTTAAAGTCGTAGACAGGTGCGGGGTACTGCTTGGGTGCGCCTTTTTCTTTTTGATCTTTGGCTTTCTGTTGCGGAGGTGTTCCTGCTGCCATAGCCTCTTTTCCTTTCGATCGAAAGTTTTGAGGATATCGTCATCCTTCCGGAGTGTTTCTTGTGGGGTGTTGTTCTTCCAGGCGGCGGATGAGATTTTCAGCTAGTTCGCCTTGCTTAACTCTTTCCAGCTTTTAAATTCAACCACTCCCATTTTGACCAATATCTTGGTTTGCAGGTTGTGTTTGCAGGTCTCCACCAATGTCTCCTGCGACATACCATGAAGACATCGCATTGACATCTCGCGGAAACGCTCGATAAAACTTTTAACCGTCTCGTTCTCTTTTTGCTTATTTGCCAGAAGAGAGTGGATGGATACTTCGGTGTCATCTTCGAAGAAGTGAGTTAGGAACTCCCTTTCCACATCAGACCAAGCATTAATAGTTCCAGGGGGCAACTGCATAAACCAAGTAAATGCTGGCCCTCGCAGGGTACTTGCAAAATTTTTTATCATCACTGGGTCATTGCCCATGAGATGGCCAGTCTGTGAAAGAAAGTAGTACATATGTTGGTTCGGAGATCCCTTCCCATCATATGACTCTAACTTGAGAGGCTTATACTTTGCTGGAAATGGGGCGGACTCCCACTCTATCGGGTAGGGTCTCGTAATCCCTGTTTCTTTCAATCCTTTGCGGTGCATCAAGGCATCTATCTGATTTTGAAGCTTCTCCATTTTTTCGGCGTGAGGATCAATGTAATATTCATCCTCACTGCCTTTGCCCCCGGTGTCTCGGTTAGATTCAGCTTCATCCTTCTTGGTTTTATCACAGTTGGATTCGGTTTCATCTTTCTCTTTATTAGTTTTATTAAAAGAGGAAGAACCCCCTGCACCGTCTTCCGTGTTCTTTTGATTGTTTTCCAGGACCTTCGCAAGCATTGCTTTGAGGTCTTCGATGCTTTTTTGTTGCTCCTGGATGAGGCGTTCTTGTGCCTCAATCCTCTGTCTCATCTCAGCCGATGGTTCAGCCATATGAACTGTCCCCTTGCCAGACCGAGATGAAGCATATGATCGCAGCGTTGCTATAGCCGAGTGATCGCTAAATTCTTCATATTCTTCAACAAGACCCCTTGCCAATCTTTTGTAATTGCGGGGAGCTGTGACACCTGTTCTGAGGCGTGTGTAATGATAGGTCTTCTCTGCCTCGATGTCAGAGACATACCCTCCTGCAACTGGTTTCTTGCCTTTACTCACCATATTTGATGTGAAAATGGGCAATTCTTGGTCCGAGTCTCAGTCTCGTCTCTGCAGTCGTCTTTTCTTTGGAATGTAAGATTCTGGTGCTGACAGTCGGCTGAACACCGACGTTCTCGGGGATTCACAGCGACAGTGAGTCAAAATTACGGCAATTAATTTTTCGCAGCAGCATGACCGATGGGACTGTGTGGCTTCCCTTTTGTTCGTGAGATAACTCCGTAAATCTGGAGTTTCTTCTTGTGGTGCAGATATGACCATCTTTTAGGAACGGGACCTGCCTCTTAGGTGATGTCTATTAGTCCAGACAGATGGCTCCGAGAAATCATAGAAATTATGTTTCTTAACTCCAAGTCCAGTTCGATGTTCATAATTAATTTTGGTATATCTTGCATGACTCTGCTGGGTAGCTTTGCATCTTTCTGTTCTTGTGTGAGGCGGAGACTTGACTCTTGCCTCACGCACTGGACAAGCCTGATGTGTTGATCTAGCCTTACATGCTAGCTTAGTTGAACTAGCATTGCGCGCTGGCTTAGACTTAGTTTGGTTTTGAAATTTATTTGTGCCATGTTGACATCTAGTTTTATTCCTGCCAAGCTGATGAGTGCAAGGCTGAGTTTTGCTTGGCTGAGAGGTACTACGCTGACCTCTGCGAGGAAGAGAGGTGCAAGGCTGACTTTTGCTAGGTTGAGAGGTGCAAGGCTGAGCTCTGTCAGGATAAGAGGTGCAAGGCTGACCTTTACTAAGATGAAAGGTGCAAGGCTGCCTTTTGCCACAATGAGAGGTGCAAGGCTGACCTCCGCCAGGATGAGAGGTGTAAGGCTGTCTTTTGCCATGATGAGAGGTGCAAGGCTGATCTCCGCCAGGATGAGAGGTGCAAGGCTGCCTTTTGCCACAATGAGAGGTTCAAGGCTGACCTCTGTCAGGATGAGAGGTGCAAGGCTGCCTTTTGCCACGATGAGAGATGCAAGGCTGACCTCCGCCAGGATGAAAGGTGCAAGGCTGCCCTTTGCCAAGCTGATGAGTGTAAGGCTGATCTTTGCCAAGCTGATGGGTGCAACGCTCATCTTTGCCAAGCTGATGGGTGCAAGGCTCATCTTTACCAAGCTGATGGGTGCAAAATTGATCTTTGCCAAGCTGATGAGTGCAAGGCTCATCTTTGCCAAGCTGATGGGTGCAAGGCTCCCTTTGTCAAGCTGATGGGTGCAAGGCTCCCCTTTATTATGCTGATGAGTGCAAGGTTGTTTTTGAGCCTGACATCCTCCTTGCTCCATGCTAGACTGATTTTGAGTCTGGCATCCATCTCGCTTCATGCTAGGTTGATTGTGAGCCTGACATGCAAAACAAGCTTTGAGTGCTCTGTGGCGTGCCCTTCGATTCCGGTTGCGGATTTGGGTCCGTTTTTGTGTCGCGATAAGTTCTCCTTTGGCATCACGTGCAGCGAGCTCTCTGAACGTTGGGAGAAACACAGTTGGCTTTGACGAATCATAGTTCGGAGATCCAAGGGACTGTTGATTAATCAACGCCTCCTTGTCATCCAATACCATGAAATCCTCCTTTTGTTCAGAGTTAGTCTTTTCGTGCTTTCGCCGCGCAGATCTCTTATGGCGCGGACTCGATGAGTCTGAAGATACGTAATCTTCATATTTCTGCTGTTCGACTTCGATTACCAGCATCTCGACTGTCTCTCTAATCTTGTGGACATCAGATTGGACTACCATCTCCTCTTCAGTATAGGAGATCTCTCCCACTGTGGTCGCCAGTCTGTTTTCGGTGGAAACAGGGTTGGATCTTTGCATTGCCATTGATAGAGAAATATTACAGATTATCAAAAATTTCTCTTTTTTGAATTACAATGAAAAGAAAATAAAAACAGACGGAGAGGACTTATAGATCGTCGCTCTCTTTTTAAAGAAGATGTGGAATTCGAGGCAGCTATGGGATTGGTCCTTTCCCCGTTGACGATCTGACGTCGATGGTTGGAGGCAAACTCGTTCTTTCTCTCTGTTGATTCTTAAAGGAAGCACGAACGTTTAGACGAGAGAGAGATCTGACCAAAGGTCTTCTCTTCTTTGGTTGCAAGACTTTGAGACTCGTGTACATAGATCAATTTGCTAAAGGTCCTTTCTGAGTTCTCTTGGAGGGTATTTATAGGTCTCTGGTTGTTAAAGAGGTTTCTTTGTAGATAAGAATAAAATTCGATTTCCTTTTAGATAAAATCGAAATCTCTTTGTAATCTCGATGAGATATTCGAATTTTTTCTTGACTTGATTTTCTTTAAATTCATTGAATCGGGTCCTGTTTTTACATCCAAAATCAATTAAACTAAAATTAGAATTTAATTAGAATTTGTATGATTATCAAACTCTAATAAAATTAATTTAGAATTTATCATCCAAAAATTGATTTGAATTTAATTTAAAAAAAATATTCAAAAATTAATTTAATTTTAATTTAGAATTTGGATTTGCAAAACAATTGGAGATTGAACCAAAATATATTGCATGTATGAAATCGGGAGCTTGTTGCGCGAAATCGGGTGAGCGAGCGACCGAATGGGACCGATGAGAGAGAGATTTTTTTTTAATTTCTCTTTTTTTTTCCTCTCTTTTTCACGGCCTGAGCCTCGCTTCCACACGAGGCTCATGTCATGCAATTTTTTTTTTTTCGATTTAAATTCTCTGTTTGAGCTGAGCCTCGCATCTATGCGAGGCTGGGCCTCGCGTGGGTGCGAGGCTCTCAATTTTTTTTTTAATTTATTCGGTTTACTTATTTTTTTTTTAGCCTCGCATCCACGCGAGGCTCAGCCTTGCGTGGGTGCGAGGCTGATGATTTTTTTTTTAAATTATTTAATTATTTATTTATTTATTATTATTATTATTATTTGAATTGTGATTCATATTCGGAGTCGGATTCAAACTCGGATTTTGGATTTGGATTTAGACTCAGATTTTGGATCCGGACTCAGACTTGGACTCGAATTTTAGATCCGGATTCAGATTCGAACTCGGATTTTGGACTCGAACTTGGACTCAGATTTTGGATCCGGCCTCAAACTCGGACTCGAATTTTAGATCCGGACTCGGACTCGAACTCAGATTTTAGATCCGGATTATTTTTATTGTTCTACACAATCTATCTGAAGCAGATGACTTCTCATAAAATTTAGCCATCGCTGACATCAAACCTAAAGTGGTTTTCTCTTTGGAGACGTTAAAAACAACCAGTTTTGTCAGACGCAGCCGAATCTGCGCCAAACCCTCCTGTCCAACAATTTCCACTCCTCATCAGTTATCTTTTATGGGTTTTCTCCAAACAGTTGTTGATGTAAAATTTTTGATATAAATAATCATTCACTGCAACTTTCACCATTGAAAGTCTGTCCCATCAAAATTTTCAATTTTTCGCTTCCTATCTTCTGCCATAACTCCCACTCAAAATCAAGACTGATCTAAGTGAAATCTGATCCGAACCAGGTTCTGATACTAATTTTAGCAAAAATAATACCAATGCAACAACCGGCGGAATATAATAGTTAACCGAAAGGAAAAAAAATAGAGACAGTGAACACACAGATTTACGTAGTTCGGCAATGTGCCTATATCCACGGAGACACAATCGAAAGCTTAAACTATATCAAATAAAAGATTACAACTCTCTCATTCTCAACCACAAGATAAAAATCAATGAGATTACACAAATTACAGGATCAAACCATCACCTCGAAAGGAATACGCTGATCTTATTTGCTTCTTTACTTCGGCCCTGTTTTTCTGCTTTGCTTCAGCCGCATTTTTGGCCGAAACCCTTGCACCGAAATAATTAGCAGCCACCTTAATTATTTTCTCCCGCTCCCTACAACTTTCAGCCGCCACCGCAATTTGTTTTATAGAAGCAACCCTTCAACCAATTTGTTTAAGCCACAACAATAAAAAACAAAACCCTTGCCCAACAATAACAAAGAATATTGGGCTGGTTCGGATCCGTTTGGACGGACTGGGCCCGCTGCGACAATAGGATTTTAACAGCAACACGAACTGGTATATATAGTTATGCATTTAATAATGCAAACAATGAGAAAGAAAATTATTTGTTAATTACACAAAAGTTTTTACCTCCATTTCATCAACAATGTCCTTCCCACGAATAATTCTTGTTGGTCGTGAAAATGCTTCAATTACTTTTGGAAAAAGTTCATCTTTGGATAGCGCATCCATCTGCACATTCAACACCAGAGATGAGAAATTGAGGACCCCATCATGAAACCGTGACGGACAACTAGTGGCCGTTAAGTCTATCATTTTGGTCAGACATTTTAAGCATGTACAGCAACGGAGAAGCTACAGATTAACAACACAACAAAAAACAAAAGTGCAAAATGGAGTCACTTTGGAACTTTCTCATTCTATTCTACAAAATTCTATCGTTATTTTGGCAGAAATGTCATTCCTGGTATAAAAGAATTCAGCTTTGGAAACATTAGTAGTGACAGAAGTATTGACAGCATATTGAATAGACACTCTATTTATCTCCTGGCTTCACAGGCTAAAAATAATTGCTCTAATTACTACCTTTGCCCACATACCATTTCGGCAATGCAAAACAAATCAAATAAAATCAGTCTGAACAAGTAAATTACGTTAACATAAAGAACAAGGAAACATAAAAGGATAAATAAGCAAAATTAACTCACTTCTATAGCTGACTTTGCATCAGGTATTATGTCACCGCTGAGAGCACTGCAGCAAGTAAAATGGTTGTGTCCCCAGGGAGAGCAGTTTGCCCCTTAATTCTGCATTAAGTAGAACAACTTAGAATCCATTTGAAGGCAATGGTATGGCTTCTCTAAAGCCCCTCTCACAAATTACCCCTGTTAGTTGTTAATATTTACTTTATGTTGTGGATAAACTAGAAGGATGATGGGAGAAAAGTTTATAGGCACTCTTTCAACCAAAAGGAAAAAGAATTAAAAGAATACTTTCTCCACATAAAAAAAAAAAGAAGAGTAAATTGTAGATAAAATGATTTTAATTTTCCTTTCTTATTGCAAATTTACATTTGCTGTTAGTAAAGGAGCTCATTCAACCAAATCCATAAATCCTTTCTAAACACCAAAAGCCTTTATGCTGCTTTAAGTACATCTATACATCTATTTATAAAAATGGCAGCAAATGAGAGATTCTTTAGTTGTGAAAAACTTTGAAATTTAAAAATTAAAAGTACTCATCTTCTGATATTGTATTCAGCAAGTTCACCTTACAATCTAAAGCTAAAACTGATACTTTTATGTAATAGATGTTTGAGTACAAGCAACACCTCAGATAACAAACAAACTTGAAGATATATAAAACTTCTCATAATTGGCACATAAACTGAAGATGAAGAAGTTATTCTTGAGGTAGAAAAGGACGGACATAAGTAAAGCTAGCCCAACGGTTATATAATAGCTTCAAGCAGAAGGGAACAATGACAAGTAGTAAGTTTTGATCTTCTGAAGTTTCGGAACGACTTCTTTCATAGCAGGCCTTTCTTTGGGCACGTCCTTTGAACAGATTATACCCAATTCCACGATAGAAGATAGACACGAATGCAAAGATATTTGATCTCCGCTTGCCATTTCATTCCAAGAATCATCTTTCAAAAGATTGCTGTCGACAATCTCCAGCAGAGCATCAGGATGTGCATCACATATCCATCGGCGCAGGCATAACTCCCCAACAAACATAGGATCAGTAGGCTTCTTTCGCGTGAACATCTCTAACAATAGTATTCCAAAGCTATAGACATCTCCTTTTCTTGAGACTCGTCCAGTCGATGCATACTCTATTCAACACACCAAGACAATAAATTTAGTAATGATGATTTGATATTACATTTGCACTGAATGCATATAGATTTAGTTACCTGGAGATATATAACCAATCGTCCCTGGTGTGCTTGTTGATGGTGCACTCCGGCTATCACCACCCAACAGTTTTGCAATGCCAAAGTCGCTCAAGTGAGCAGTCATTTCTTCATCTAGAAGAACATTGCTTGGCTTTAAATCACAGTGTAGCACAACATGAGAATGGTTGTGATGGAGATACTCAAGAGCTGAAGCCACATCGATAGCTATGCTAATCCTTTGGAGTAGGCTCAAGCAGCAGTTGGGGGAGTAGAGCCACATTTCGAGGCTCCCGTTAGGCATGAACTGAAGAACAAGTGCCTTGAAGTCCAAGTTGGAACAAGTAGTGATGATTTTAACTAGATTCCTATGGCGAACCATCCGCAGAGCATTGCACTCGACATCAAAGCTTCTCGAGGCTTCATCAACTTCCAAATTCAAGACCTTGATTGCGGTGAGGAGCCCATCATTTAAACATCCCTTGTAGACGGATCCAAATCTTCCCCTTCCCAGTAAATTTGCTTCGCTGAAGTTATCAGTTGCACGAGCAACTTCATGGTACGATATCAATCTATAGTTATCAGGAGATTGAGTGTGTGCAAGAGCAATATTTTTGGTTTGCTTTCGAAATAATATCCAGCAGGCAATGACAATGATCACAGCAGTAGGGAGGATATACCAGAGCAAATGCACTGTAGATTTAGAAGTAGAATGAATTGTTACAGAACAAGGTGGGAATCCTAATTCTGGAGCTCCACATAATACCGTGTTCCCTACTAACGACATGAAGCTGATATTTGAAAAGACACCACCGCTTGGGATCTTTCCTTCCAACTTGTTGAAAGATAGGTTTATACTGCTCAGGTACCGAAGATTGGCTAGGGATGCAGGTATAATTCCCGACAGATTGTTGTTTGATAGGTTCAAAACCTGTACACTTATAAGCTCGCCAAATGATGACGGAATTTGACCATTGAATGAGTTATTCGAAAGATCTAGATATTCAAGCATTTGGAGCTCCTTTATAGAACTTGGGATCTCACCTGATAGCTGATTCCTAGATATATCAAGTCTATCTAAACTTTTAATATTGCTTATCTCTGAAGATAGGAATCCGCTGAGAAAATTTTGCGATAGACCCAATTCAATCAAGCGAGTCAGACTCCATATGCTCTGAGGTATTTTGAAAGATAATGAGTTGGTACCGAGCAACAAGCGTTGTAATGAACTGATATTTCCCAGTGAGTCGGGTATGGGCCCAGAAAGACAGTTTTCTTGAAGGTAAAGTAAGTTCAACAATCTTAACTGGCCAAACTCATGTGGAATGGATCCATTTATCATGTTATATCTCAGATCTAATAACTGAAGGTTCTCCATCGTTGTGATTTGTAAGGGTATGGTTCCAACTAGCTCATTGTTGCCTAACTGCAGATACTCCAAACTAGATAAATTACCGAGTTCAGCGAGTAGTTTTCCCCTGATATGGTTATTAGCAGCACTGAAAACATAAAGATTCCTTGAGAGGTTACCTATCGTATTTGGAAGAAAGCCATCGAGCTCATTGTCTTCCAAAGCGATAATTCCGAGAACTCTGCTGTTGGAAAGCGATCCGAGAAAGTCCAGCCCTCCAGTTAGCTTATTCCCCCCTAGAAACAACCTTTCAAGATGAAGTATGTTCCTGAAGTTCACACGTATCGATCCACTAAGCGTGCAGCCATACAGGTCTAACTCGGAGAGTGATGTCAGATTCGAGAAGCAGATTGGTATAGAATCAGTTATGGCATGGTTGAAAGCGAGAGCTAAGCCTTGGAGTTGTGAGAGACCACCCAACTCCTCAGGAATGCTCCCCTGCAAGCTGTTCCCGTCAAGTCCCAATTTAAGCAGACTTGTTAGGTTACCCAAAGATGCCGGAATAGTACCTGTGAGATTGTTTCCGCCAAGATATAGAATTGTAAGCCGCTTCAGATTGCCAAGCTCCACCGGTATGTTTCCGCTGAACTGGTTGAAAGACAATGAGAGAAAACCAAGGTCATGGCAATGACAAAGTCCGGCAGGGATGTTCCCAATGAGCTGATTCTTGGACAGCCTGAGAAGTTGAACTCGAGGAAGCATTGAATGAACCAAGCTACGATTTGAGGGTAGAGTTCCTGAAAGATTGTTGGCAGCCAGGGATAAAGCGGTCAGCAATGACATGTTGAAAATGGCAGGAGGTATACAACCTGACAGCTGGTTCAGTTCGAGAACGAGTTTCTTGAGTCGAGGGAGCTGCGCAAGGGAATCGGGGACGGGGCCAACGAGACTGTTGTTGGAGAGGTAGAGGACAGAGAGAAAGGAGAGATTTGCAAGGTGTGGGGCGATTGTGCCATAAAGCGAGAAGTTATTGAGCTGAAGAGCAACTACCCTTTGCCTCTGGCGGCTACATGAGACGCCCATCCAGGTGCAGAAGGATGCATTGGCAGTCCAGTTTGTGTATAGAGTGTTGTATGGGTCGCTCACACGAGCCTTGAAGGCCAGCAGAGCTGTGAGGTCGGTGAGGTTGTTGTGCTGCACTGCCGATGAGGGTGAGGGCAACAACAGGAGCATGAAGTGCAGTGCAGCACAGACAAAGGGATTGAACTCCATCAGTTATCGATAAGTAGGGGATGCAAGTGTTGCACAATTCATTATCTACATGTATACAGCTAAAGCAAACATGTGGTCCAAGTGCCCGTTCAACTGCGACAGAGATAGAGATCACAAATTCCACAGGACTAGTCTACTGATAGAGAGCCCGCCCATTATAACCACATTACTTGTAAACTTTTCTCTGCGTTGAACTGGCACCACCTCCATCACTATCATGAACTATTCCAAGATGCCTCCCAGTGGAGTGTGAACGAGAAGACTGAGGATTAACTTAGCCCAGACTCGATATCAACAACAGATTTCAAAACTATCTATTCGTCGATCATTCATGTCCAGCCATCCAAATGCACATATATTGCACGTAGAAAGAATGATGAAACTCACAACAGTATAGGCTTCTGCAAAGCATATTTGCAGGAACTGTGCATGCTACACCATGAAACTTGAACAAGAAAGGAGCTACAGATAAATGTAATACATGTATCACCTACAAATACAATTATAAGACTCGTCCGCTTACTGACAACATTCCCCCATGTGAATTAGTATCTTAGACTAACTAAACTCATCTAAACTGCCTACTAACTGGTTCATCCTAGCTCCAACTTAAGAACAGTGTCTTTCAACAATGAGATAGAAAAACCAAGAATACAACATCAAGAGAAACCACATAACAGGCGTCAAACATTGCTAAAAGAACTCAAAATCCAGAAACTTCCCCCCAGACTTGACCTCGGCTCCTAACATCGTCTTGCTGCTGCTCCTTGACCCGATCCCAAGCCTCGTTTGAAGATCAGTCTCCGGTGTAGGTAGGGATGGTAACGGACGCGTCAACGGGCCAAATTATATCCCATTCAGTACAAAATTTTGAATTAAAGATGAAAATTTTATTTTTCTAATTCAAAATTTTGCATTGGGATGACTAAAATTTTGCCCGTTGACGCATACATCACCATCCCAGTTTCTTCGGTATTATAGAAGTGTCCGTGCATATTTAGCACTCGGCCCAAACCCATGACACTGACACACAGCTAGATGTTACAAGTCAAATCCCATATTGTAAAACAACAATAGACATCACCCTTGTAGTGATTCGTGTATCAAACATGTCTCTTATGCAATACGATTTTTATCCATCATTTAATTTCAAATGCTACCAAGAACTTGACCTAGACTTGTCACTTTTATATGATATTTACCTGTTATTTGCAAATAAAATACAGTCTTGCTTATTCTGTTTTTCACGTGACACGTTTAACACCAACACAATTTATTTGCATAATTTTTATTATATTGTACTATGATAGTACACATGTTTATTTCTCTTGCATTACTTGCTGCGTTTAATCTCCTGAGTGTTGAGTCCAGATTACAAAGATGAAGAAGTAGAAATAGCTCCAACTAATGATCCATACTTCATTGAACAGATCGAATGACAGTGATCAACAAAGTATCTCTGGACAACTTGTAAATCTTATTTATACTTTTTTTTTGTTCGGACACTGTTTTACTCTTTGTATCTTGACTCTTTTGTGTAAATATTCAAAACATTATACCATCTTATGTTATATGGCAGTAGTTACGGTTATTTTGAGATTTTGAGAGTACAATAATAGTTAAGTAGCATCCTCTATTTTGAAAAACAGTTGAAAAACATAGTGGCGTTACAGACTTGGTAGTGCAGGCCTTGAAACCTCCGGTGGGGTGCTGCACCTAATCAAAGCCCAATTCACACCCTCAAAGAGCGGGTGCTGCTTGATCTCAGAGGCTCCCCGCTTCACTCCTAGCCGTTGCTGCGGCTCCTTCGCTAACGATCCCTGTATCAGTTCTCGACTCGCATAGCTCGTCGAAGGTGCATCAGGAAAATTGAGCTGCTGCCCAGCCACGTTGAAGAGTGTTGCCCAGCTGCTTGACCCTTTGAACGGTGTCTTGCCATAGTGAAGTTCGTAGAGGAAGATGCCAAAAGTCCACCAGTCTATAGCACTCCCATGGCTCAGCAGCACGGTATTCATGCCGACAAGGGACACGGATCGGGCTGCTGTGGGTTCCGCCACTAGCTCGGTTTTCACGTCGCTGTAGACTATTCCCAGCATATGTAAATACTCTAGAGCTAACAGTACTTCAGCAGAATAAAACCTTTCTGGACTTCTGAAAGGGGAAAAAGAAAACTTCTTACTGGTAATTTTATATTTAGATTGAGTCATCATTTTCAGGTCTAAAACCAAAAACCATCAGATAAGACCAAGTAATGGCTGTTCAGAAATGATCAAGTACTTATCTCTGAAAAGAACAAAGTTTTAGAGCTCATGCATCTTTACCAAGCACAAAGGCGAGTTAGTTTTGATATGTCAATTGGACAGGTCGGGCTTAAGTTGACAACCAAACATCAAATTCTTGTAATTTCTCCTCATTGTTGCAAATTCAACCAATATCGCTACTTACAAGAGATCACTGCATATAAATTAATTACTTTTATTGAAACTGAACTTATTCATCGGGCAAGAGGCTTTCCTCTTCCACCACAGCTGCCAACATTACAACAACATGATCCTAAATCAAGCCGTGAATAAATACTATATGGCATAAACAAGAGATGAGCATATTCCTCATTTAGGTACTGGCTCCTAAATTATGAGAGAAGACTTCAGAAGTCCATAAAATTCCGTCAAAACTAAAAGATGAGCAATAGACTCAAAATCCAGGCAAAACTGAGAGGTCGGCAATGCCTTTGGGTAGACCAGCTATTTTCTTCAGAAGCGCAAGCCTGTTATTCCTGTCTAGGGTCCTCCTGTACACACAACCATCTTTAATACTTCATATTTTTGAGCAAATACTACAAAAATAGTGTCTGTGAAAATAAATAAAAAATAAAAAATAAAAAAAACTGCATGTATCTATCAGATGTGCATAAAAGATAGTTAACAACAAACAGTTCTTACAGTGTCTCACAGTTTATCTTCACACATTTGGACTAGTTAAGGTGCACGTGCATTGCATTACTCCTGATTCTAGCGTCCTCTTGTACATACACAACCATCTCTAATACTTCATATTTCTGATAAAATATAGCAAAAACAGTATCCGTAAAAAAACATACATATATATATATATATATATATATATATATATATATATATATATATATATATATATATATATATATATATATATATATATATATATATATATCTATGTTGAAAATAACGCGTTATGAAACCCGCTATATTGCGTTACATAACCTAACGGAACCCAGCGCTACGTAACAACTTGAAATAACTCAATGCACCGTAACATTACGGTTTTTTATGTTATTTTACGTTATATTACATAACGTTACATTAAATTCTCTTATGTTACGTTATTTACAATTATCTTTTTAGTCATTTCTATATTGTTGTTGAGTATTATTTTGATTATTAGCGAATTGTTATAATTTTATTATCTTATTAGTTGTTTGTTTGTGGAATTGCTAACTTGTTAATTTGCGATTGTTTCCTTATTCGCTTGTAATTCCTCTCCGATTACTGAAATATCTTACTTGTTGATTGTATTGAATTTTTAGTTGAACTGAAATTAACAATTACAAATAAGATTAATTGAACATTACAAAATATAAATTACAACAATGATAATAACTGAAATTGAAATGAAAAATTAGAATATTATTTTCTTGTTTAAATGATGACTGGATTTATAATTGCACATTTAATATAATTTATGAAGATAAATGTGTAAACTATTATAAAATTTAATATAAAATTAGAATAGATTATGATTATAAAATAGTTTTTATATTCTTTTTTTAGATATCTTAAATTTATATTTCAATTTATAGAAATTATTTTATATAGTTTATATTTATTTTTATTAAATAAGTAGAAAATTGCATAATCTACGTTATGCGTTACGTTATATACGACATAACCTAACAGAGGTAAAACGTTACGTTACCGTTATCGCTATTTTAAACATTGATATATATATATATATATATATATATATATATATAGAGAGAGAGAGAGAGAGAGAGAGAGTAAACGGGAAATTCACCGGCGGTGAAGGGAGTTCCTTCACCGCCGCTTAGGTGGCCCAATAAAATTATTATACGTGGCACCACTCAAGGTAACCAAAGAATTCCCTTAACTGTCCTTTGAGTGGCGCCACGTGTAATAATTTTATTGGGTCACCTAAGCGGCGATGAACAAACCGGTGAATTTCCCGTTTTCTCATATATATATATATATATATATATATATATATGAAAAATATAAATGAGCTGACAGCTCAAACAAGTTACCTGATCTGCAGTTCATTTCCACTATCTCCGGTAATTTTTCTTAAAATTCTCTTTTAGATTATGATCTCGACCTCCTAGGATTCACTCATAGCAAATTTCTTGGGTTTTAGTTTTGATTTAGTCCTCCATCAAGTTGACACAAAATTAACTATTTTCAATTAATACAACATTTTATATCAACTTGATGAAAGGGTAAATGAATTCCAAAATTTATGAAATTTGATCTAAAAGAAGTCGCGGATGTAGAAATACTAATTCTAGAAAAAAATTGAAGAAAAAACATTTGATCACTATATTTTTACCGCTAGCTCACGTAACTTTTTCTGAGTTGGCGGCTTACCTATAGTAATCATATATATATATATATATATATATATATATATATATATATATATATATATATATATATATGAAAGAGAGTTTAACAACAAACAGTTCTTATAGCATCTCATCGCTTCTCTGTCACCCCTTTGGATGCTAGTTAAAGTGCACGGGCATTGCACGTGTTGAATGTCTATCCATTGAAGTTACTGCTCAACTTCAAGCAGACTAATAGTAGCATTAGCATAGTTTGGAAAAAAGAAGAAAATATAGGGGGCATACATATAGATTGAGGGTGGCGTGTATAGCCTGTAACTTTCCGGGCACACAATCATGTAACCATACTGGAGTTTGAGCCCCTAGCATTTCTTTTAACTGAAAAGTGCAGAACAGCTGAGGCAATAATTTGTGGCAGAGCTAATGATGCAACAAACATGATAATGTTTTCAAACACACTGAATTGTACAAGCTAAATTTAAGTCAATCCAAGAGAATTTTGGGGGAAAACAAGTTGCAATTGAGCTAATATCAGCAGATGTAATCATATAATTGATAAATCACAATAATCACATTGGAAACAGTAGTTACTGGGTTATGGGTTATGAGAACTTTTGTAAAGAGGAACAATTGTACACCAAATAGCCAACATCTCGTGCTTCTGATCAGTGAGGACCTGTACCATGCCTTGTTGAACAATATATGCATGTGTTATGAGTGATAAATTTGCATTTTTCTCATTTCTAATCCTGCCTTCAGAAAGAGTTTTTATAGGATAAAATACTTATGAATTTTAAAGCAAATATTAGGAATATATGGTCCATAATTCTAATTGGAAAAAAAAGAAAAGTTGTATAGTTATGAATATGAGGAAAGACAGATTGGTGCACAAAAAATTGCTATCTGATTATATGGATTTAATTTTTCCCAGAGAAAATCATAGGCGATGAGTTAAACCGAAGATTTTCTGAGACGGATATAGAAGTCTAGAATTTTGATAAAAGAAAAGGAAACATGTCCTTACTATGAATATGAGAGAAGAGAAGTTGGTTCAAATCATCTAGAATTTATAAGAAACCAATTGTTTTGAAGCTAGAAAAAAACAAAGGCAACCAATTAAACCAAAAAAAAAAAAGATTATTTAAGTTGGTATTTGCGGAAGATGAAACAGAAGGATGCAAGATCAAAAGGAAAGGAAAGTTGTCATTTAAAAAACTTCTTGTTACGAGAGTGGGGGAAAGCTGATTTATATATATGAATCTAAGCAGCAGGGGTTAACAGCTCCATCTGCTGCTAAGTACTTTAAATTGTGGAAGTCGACAAGGTCACAAGGGGATTGGAATTGAGAATTTAGGGTTGATTAATTTTAGTTATGAATGTGACGAAGTAATAAACTTCTCAGTTTTTTTTTTCCTGGAGATAATTATGGAGAAACAATTAACTAAGAAATTTGTAGAAGATCAAATTGATGGAAACCTAGTAAATCAATTTTCAATTGCTTTTACATATATACAATTATGAAGAAGCAATTAATTCAAGAAATTTGTAAAAGGGGAAACTTGTGGATGTGAGAGGACAAAATGGTGGAAACATAGCAAACCAATTTTCCATTTATTTCAACAGATCCAGTTAGGGACTTAGGTGTGTAAGCGGGTTGCATTAGGATCGGGTGCATGTAAGATCCGAATCCTAACATGCTTACGAAATTGGATTCAAACGCGGGTTTGAATTAGAATTTCTTCTTTCTTATCGGTATCGAGTCGGATTTTGGATCTTGGATATAATTGTCATAGTTACCAATTGAAACTTTCATAATCCTAGGTAAAATTTGTTAGATTAGAATACTATTTTGTATTTGGATTTAGTTTGAGTTTAGTACCACATCGCCTATTGAGTAGTTTATGTGGAGTTGAGAGGTCTATAAATATATTTAATCCTCTGACTTATGAATATAAAGATTGAGTTTTGGTTCTCAATACTTTCTGACATGGTATCAGAGCAGATTTGAAAAATAGATCTCAACCGTGCGATTCAATTACCTATCTATCTCAACAATCCACTCAAAAATATAAAAAAAAGCCCTAGCTTACCTATGGCGGCTTCTTTCAAACAAACCCCCAACAGCAGCAGAGGCGTTGCAGCTCGAATTGCAGCCGTCTCTCTTTTTCATCCCCAAATTAAAAAAAAAAAATCTCAAGCCCTAATTTTTGTTTGCCCTAAATTCGACAGCAGCACAGCAGCAGCACAACCAGCAACACAGCAGCAGCAGAGAGATTTGCCTTGAATAGTCAGCAAATCTATTTGCCTAAAACTTCTTTGCTCAAAAATCGTGACAGGTTTATTACTGCTATTACACAAACCACTTCACTATGCTTTGTGTTCTTCATCTTTTTATGGCATTATCAATTTCAGGTGATTCATCTACCACTAGTACTACAATTACTATAATAACTGAAAATTTATATCCAAAAAATCTTATTGCTACAGTAGCTCCGTCGTTCAAAGTATTAGTTGGTACTTAAAGAAAAATTATGCATTTACTGGATGATCCACCAAATGCACACGATCCTCTATATTCTGATTGGTTTGTTAATGACTGTTGCGTAATTATATGACTCCTTAATAGTATAGAAAAAAAAAAAAAGTTATGTTGTTATATTCTTGAAAACTGCAAAAGATATATGGGACACTCTTAAAGAACTATATAGTAATGAGAAAAATATATTACGAGTTTTTGAACTGTATGAACGCTTGTTTACTCTCAAACAAAATAAATTGTCAGTATCCGAATACTATTCCGCTCTCCGAGGCATAGTGGATGAGTTTGAAGTTCACCAGTCACGGGTTACATATCTTAAGATTTTGAGACAATATCGTCAGGATCTAACTGTTGCAAAATTTCTCTCCAAATTGAATTCTTTATTGATCCAGGTGAGCGGTCAAATTCTTATTGGTGATAGTGTTCCATCCTTAACAGCAACGTATTCTAAGTCATTCGTATTTCTACTGGTTCTACTACATTAGCAATTTAGACTCTTGCCTCCAATGACCATTCTGTCCTATTTTCTGGTCGGGGACGAAGCCGTGGACGTAGTCGTAGTCGCGGTCGTGATTCAGGGGGAGGCCATGGTATTGGTGGCAATGGTGATCGAAACTCCAGTGGTGGACGAGAATTCCGTGAATGTGATGACTGCGGCAGAAAAAATCACACATCTGTATATTGGTTGGGAGAAGTATGAAAAACCAGAATAGACACAAACTGCTACTACTTTTCCTTCAACAAAAAATACTGCATCGACAATGAATTTTGCTAGCACTTTGACATCTTCAACGATAGTTCAGATTCTACAAAGGGAACTTGACAGACTTCTCTGTCGTCAATCCTCCGTGGTCAGTCCGAATGTTACCCATGCATACTTATCAGTTACTGATACTAACATTACTTTCTCTAACCAACCATGAGTTATAAACTCTAGAGCTTCCTCCCATATGACAGGCATTAAAAACAAGTTTTTCCCCTATATTTTTTAGATAAATACCCTCCTGTCAATATTGTTGATGGCTCCTCTTCTTCCGTTATTGGTGATGAAAAAATTCACGCTACCAATTCATTAACTCTACTAGATAACGTTTTGTTTGTTCCCAATTTTCCTATTAATTTGTTGTCTATTAGCCAAATTACCAAAACTAATAATTGTTTTGTAATATTTTTCCTACTTACTACATTTTTCAGGACCTCCAGACTAGGATGAGGATTGGTACGGGGCGTGACCAAAGGGGGATGTACTATCTCGATGAGATATCACCTACAAAATTTGTTGTTTGCTCTTATTCCCTTTTACAGTGGTATCAACGTCTTGGACATATTTCTCTCCAAAGCCTTCATCCAGTTGTACCCACTGCGGCTGGCATATCTACTTTACATTGTGAGTCTTGTGAACTGAGTAAACATCATTACGTCTCATATCCAAATCAAGTCAATCTACGTAATAAGTTTCCATTTGAGTTAGTCCATTCTGATATTTAGGGTCTATGTCGTTTTCCCACTTTTAAGAGATTAAGGTATTTTGTTATATTTGTGGATGATTTATCTTGCATGACATGGATGTATTTACTAAGCGAAAGATCTATTATCTCTAGTATAATTGAACTATTTCATAAAGAAATAAAAAATCAATTTTCTACGCCTATTCGTATTTTGCGCACTGATAATGTTATGGAGTAAATGAAAACTGATGTTTTCTTATTTTGTACTAATAATGGAATTATTCATTAAACTTCTTATTCTCACACATCCCAGCAAAACGGTGTTACTAAAAGAAAACATAGATATATTCTTGATGTTGATCGGACATTAATGATTCACATGCATGTTCCCAGATATCTGTAGTCTGATTATGTTTTGTGTGTTTATCATCTAATAAATAAAATGTCGTCATCTATCTTGCATGGTAAAACTCTTTTTTCCTATCTTTATCATGATACACACATATTTCCTCTTATACCTCGAATATTTGGTTGTACGTATTTTGTTTAAAATTTGTCTCTTGGTTTGGACAAAATATCTCCTCGTGCTATCAAATGTGTATTTATTGAATACTCTAGGACACAAAAAGAATATAGGTGTTATGATCCAATATCTAGAAAGTATTTTATCTCTGCTGAAATTACTTTTTTTTGCGTTTGTTCCCTATTTCACTTTCGCATCAAAATATCAATTGGATACTTCTCTTTCTTTACCTCTACCTGTCTCTACTACTGAGGTTAGACAAGTATTGGTGCCTCATAAAGAGGATGAACAGGTGACTCACAAGAAACCACTTTTTTCCTGTCTTTATCACGATACACACATGTTTCCTTTTATACCTCGAATATTTGGTTGTACGTATTTTGTTCAAAATTTGTCTCTTGGTTTGGACAAACTATCTCCTCGTGCTATCAAATGTGTATTTATTGGATACTCTAGGACACAAAAAGAATATAGGTGTTATGATCCAATATCTAGAAAGTATTTTATCTCTGTTGAAATTACTTTTTTTTGCGTTTGTTTCCTATTGCACTTTCACATCAAAATATCAATTGGATACTTCTCTTTCTTTACCTCTACCTGTCTCTACTACTGAGGTTAGACAAGTATTGGTGCCTCATAAAGGGGATGAACAGGTGACTCACAAGAAACTACTATTGATTTTTTCTCGTCGACAGAAAGTATCTCGTCTCAGTTCACTAGCTGTTGCTCCGCCATCTCCAGCTGCAGGTCCCCAGCAACCACAACATTCTTCTGCTTCTATCTCTGATCTTTCCATTGCTCTTCAGAAGAACAAGCGCTCTACTTCTGCTCATCATGTTTCTCAATTTGTTTCCTATAATCACCTTCACCCAATGTTCTGCCAGTTTGCCATTTTTCATTCTTTAGACTCTATACCCAAATCATTTCAAGTCATTTCAGAAAGCAGTGTTAGTCTCTGTCTGGCAGTTGGTCATGGATGAGAAAATGCAAGCCCTTATCTCTCGTGGAACCTAGAATTTGGTTTTGTCTCCGCCTGATGCATGTATTGTTGGTTGTCGCCGGATTTACTCTGTCAAATATAAGTCAGACGGCTCAATTGATTGCTATAAAGCCTGTCTTGTTGCGAAAGGATTTTTCCAAACTTATGGTATTGATTATTTTGACTCTCTTCTATTGCACGTTTCAACTCTATTCATATTTTCTTCTCTCTTACTGTGAATCTTGATTGGTTATTATTTCAATTGGATATTAAAAATGTTTTCTTATATAGTGATATGTAAGAACATATGTATATAAAATAACCTCCAGGGTATGTTGTTCAAGGGGAGAATGTAGTATGCAAACTCAAAAAAAACAATTTATGATCTTAAACAGAGTCCTTGAGTCTGATTTGAGAATTTTTTTCACTGTAATTGCTGGTATTGGATTTCAGCGTTGCCACTATAATCATTCTGTTTTTGTCCGACATACTTGTTCTGATATTGTCTTTCTTGCTGTGTATGTAGATGATATTCTACTAACTGGGAATGATACAATAGGTCTGACTGAGACTGGATATCTTAGGCAATATTTTGTAACTAAAGATATGGAAAAGCCAAGATATTTTTTTGGAATTGAGCAGTTTATCATAAATATGAGTTATTTCTCTCTCAAAAAAGTATGCGTTAGATCTCTTAGAAAAGACCGATCACCTTGGGTATAACCTGCTAATACTCCAATAGAGTCAGATTTAAACGTATGGAGTGAAGATAGTATTTCGTATGAGGATATCAAGCAGTATAGAAGAATGGTTGGAAAGCTTATCTATCTCACAGTTATTAGACCTGACATTTCTTTTGTTGTTGGGCTGCTGAGTCAGTTCATGCATAAACCAAGGGACTTACATTGGAAAGCTACTATGAGAATTTTGGCATATATTAAGAGTTCTCCTGAAAAAGAATTATTTTATAAAAAAACATGGACGTGTTAAAATCTCTGCCTTTTTAGATACTGGTTATGCAGGAGATAAAGAAGATAGAAAGTCAACCAGTAGATATCTTACATTGTTGGAAGTAATTTAGTTACAGGAAGGAGAAAGAAACATGATGTAGTGTCTAAATCTTCAGCTGAGCCAGAATATCGGGCAATGGCACATACTACGTGCGAATTGCTATGGTTAAAGAATTTGCTAACTAAATTTGGGTTAAACTCAAAAGATCCTATGCCTATGTACTGTGATAATAAGTCAGCCATTTATATTGCTCAAAATCCAGTATTTCATAATCGTACTAAGAATATAGAGTTAGATTGTCATCTGATTCGAAATAATTTGGTGAAAAAAATAATATGTACTCCGTTTACTGCTTCGTAGAGCAACTGGCCGATATTCTAACTAAAACTGCATCACCAATTATATTTTCTAATATATGTAACAAGTTAGGTATGATTAATATTTATATCCCAACTTGAGAGGAAGTGTTAGATTAGATTACAATTTTGAATTTTGGTTTAGTTTGAGTTCAGTACCAAATTGCCTATTGAGTGGTTTATGTGGAGTTTAGAGATCTATAAATATATGTAATCCTCTGACTTATAAATATAGAGATTGAGTTTTAGTTCTCAATAATACTTTCTGACAAAATTTATTAAATGAAAATGAGTAATTTTATAGTCTAACTTCACATAATCATATTTTTCTATTGTTATCGATATTAATCTTAGTGTCTAGAAAAAGATTTACAAGATCACTTATTCAGCAGCATAAAAGTATGTGCTCTCGGACCAAACTAATTTGGATTATGCTCCAATAAAATGCGATCACCCCACATAATCAGGTCCATACACGTAATGTGCATGCATGCTCGCTTATGCGTATGATGAAAATCCTTTTGTGCCTATGTGATGGGAGACTAAATAAAAACAAAATTCAAGAAATTAACAATCCGGTGAATACATCTTATATTCACTTTATGAAAGGGCAAATGAATTCCAAAACTATAAAATTTGATTCTAATGAAGGCAAGGAAGTAGAGATAATGATAAAGAAACATAGAAAGAAATAATGGAACTACTGTTTCTTTATAGACAGTGCACGTAAATTTCCAACATTGGCACCTCATAAATATAAACATATACATATTTACATATTCATATACATATACATATACAAAAGAGTGTTATAACACATATCTAAACAAAATAAAGATATTTGAAACTCCAGTCCACTTATGTTACCAATCACACACATATCTAAACAAAAGAAGGATATTTGAAACTCCGGTTCACTTATGTTACCAATCACACGTTTTGGAGGTATTTAGGTTGTGTTAAAATAGCATCCAACCTACACCAAAGGATTCTTTGTTGATTTAAACTAGAGATTAAGAGTGCAGTTAAGATTTCTAGAACATTCGAGCAAATCCTACTTAAGACAACAATTTGAAGCTACATCACACTATACAATTAAGCAAATAATAATGCAATAAATCATGGCACTATAAGATAAATGTTTGCCATTGATGTAGATAAGTGCCCAAAAACAAAGAACTGAATATGAGTAATAGGGCAGTAGGTTAGACAGGTAGGGAGGCTTACCGCCATGACAAAGGCATTGTCAAAGAAATCTTCCAGTGGTTGTAGCAATTGCACAGAAGTGTTAACAAAGACACCAATATCAACACCTAAAAACACAGCAAGGAAACATTCCCACTGAGGACCAATTCATCGATAACATGCAAGAACAGGCAATAAAGATTTACGAAAAAAGGTACCAGGTTGAATATTTGATGCTACAATCTTGTACGAACTCCATAAAGCTTTTTCTTCTTTGGTCTCAAATGCAGCCTCGCTTACCTATTCATGAAATTTATGTAGGCTGAGAAACATAAATGGCATCTAGCACAGTAATGAATCAATGACAATCTCTTAACTAAAGATATTCCCCACATAATTTCTCATTCAATAACAGAATTTATTCTCATCATGTCAAAAACTAAGAGAGCATTTGAAGTCGAATTCTCCATTAGTTTGGATTTAGAAAAACTAACTGCTAATAAATTAACCTATCTGATTACTTAAATAGGGAAGAGGAAAGTGTATGCCTCACGTGTATGTGCATTTTAGATGCCCAGGATGCCAGAGATTGAAGCAAAGCAAATGCAACTATGGATTCCATACAAGAGAACATTGATAAATCAAAGCAGCCCACTAAAGAAGATCAAATTTTATATTAAAGTAAAATCTGATACTAAACAACAATTTAAATCAAAACAGGATAGTCAAAGCTTAATACCACTAGTCGACGAGGTGTACCATATGTCAATACTTCTCCGTGGATCAATCTTCTTTTCTCTAGCATCTGCACTGTCAAACTTCTGAGCTGCAAAAAATAGTAGTTTTCAGTGTAGGAAGAAAAAAATGACTACTGTTCTTCTGAGGTAAAGCAATCAACAAAGGAAAATTTACGAAACATCAAGGGAAATCAACACCACTTTCAGAATGCCTGCAGTGACATATTTCTCTTCTTGTAAAGAATCTAGGCATTGTCTATTACCAAGGAAACTATATAATGCTCCAGCATTCATTGCAGCAACATGCTACATAATGCATATAATTAATAAGAATAGGATCACAGGTGCAAATATTCAGCTTGATATTAAATAGCATACTTGCTCACTTGCATCAACTACATCATGATGTGGCATCTCTTCTGTGCCAATCTCAAGAATGAATGCCCTGCGATCCTCTGCCACCTGAAAAATAGTGTAGACAAAAAAGAAGCTACAGCACTTGGAAAAACATTATGGTTCTGCAGAAAATAAGCAAATAAAATGTGAAGAAGTCAAAAGCTAGTGCATATCTCCATATACAGTTCTACCAATTTAGTTTTACGACATTTCATGAACTTCTATAGATAATATGTACTTCAAACCAAATAAAATCGACTTGCAGTAAGGAACCCAAGAGTTTCAAATAAGTGAACATGCCAAAATTTATACTGCGATATGATGCTTGGTTGACCATCTAATTTTACAAAATATCCTATTAACTTTAAAAAGGAAATGCAATAGAATGATCACAGAATGATGACACTAATGAAACCCAACATGACACTGATATTTTCAAGAAATTCATTAG
Source organism: Dracaena cambodiana (assembly GCA_036321105.1). Classification (NCBI taxonomy): domain Eukaryota; kingdom Viridiplantae; phylum Streptophyta; class Magnoliopsida; order Asparagales; family Asparagaceae; genus Dracaena; species Dracaena cambodiana. Next base: position 4,454,940 of record JAYEPQ010000007.1, read on the forward strand.
TAGTCCTAGCCAACCATTGAGGCAAACCCATTTGCATAAAATGCTAGAATTTAGGTTCATAAATGATGGAAAATGGGAAGAAACAAATTAGCCATTACTACAGAGATATTGAGTTCAACCTAAATAGTGAAATAATTACAGACCACGTCCTGCATGACATACTGCCAAGATATATTTATTGTTAAGAAAAGTAACACATTGTATTAGATTGCACTCGAAACGAAAGATTACTGAGACCAATTTAATCTCTAATTTCTAAATGTTTTTACACAGGTCACTATCAAAGTCATCTTTCTCATCTCAAAACGTTTGCACTAGAACCAAAGAGTTACGTGCATGAGTCCTTTGAATCTTTAGTGAGTAACAGTTAGGATATATCAGTACCATTGCTTCTCAAATGTTCCCTACATTACCTCCCACATCACCACAGCTCAAGGCCAGCAACCTCTCTCATGCGTCCCACTTAGACATCTACAATTAACATTTCAAAAATAATAAATGTATATTCTATTTTTTCTATTTAGGAAAAAAATAACTTACAATTTTTGCTCACGTCTCCAATTAACAATACCAGTCTGATAAATATGGGCATGAAAAAAAAAATCTGAAAAGGTAGAAAATCCTTTTTTTCTGCTGTCTCTACCATTCTTTCTAGTTAGTTTTTGGAAGGCTAAAGCCTTGGTAGCATGCCATGCATCATTCCCTCAATCGAGTGTATATAAATTAACAAACCTAATTATCTTTCTTTCAGTGCAACCAACATTTGGAAAAAAATTTGTATTAAAACGCTATCACTAGCTTCAAATGAGTGTGGCGGGATTGAAAGAGATGAATGTTGGCATGCATTCTAAAAAAATTTATCTGACATGGTTCCTTAAAAGTTTCTTGGTAAAGAATACTTGAGTGGAAAGCCACAACCCATTATCAAGCATAATAAATCAAGATACATGTTAACAATAGCTATTTGAAACAACAAACCTTCCCCATTCCAACAGTAGGACGACCGACAAGAATGTCTTCAGAGATGCCTAACGGATGTCCAAGAGTCTCCCGAGTCTTTACCCAAAGTTCAGCACATTGGCGAGCCAGACTGCTCAGTAACACGAACAAGTTAATACACCTCATGGTATTATGTGTTTGCTCAAAAATTGCATTTTTGATTCCATTGTAAAATTATTTGAATTACAACTAAAATATTAAGATTACAAAATATCTGAGGAATTACAAGAACGGGAATATTGATTTATTCCCTTTTTTTGTGTGGGTTCGGGTGGCGATGGAGCCTCGCTAGTGCACTCCGTTGACTGTCCGACTGGAAGAGATGGCTCTGCTCCGCTTCTCAATTTCCCGAGCTCGCCCGAAATCTTCCCAAAGTCCACGAATCCAAAAGTCCCTTCTCCGGTTAATTTTTTTGTGTTTTATAGACCAAAAAATCTCGAAGTCCGGCTTCAATTATTCCTGAAAAATCGGATCACGGAATATTAGTGAAATAAACAACGAAAACAAAAAATACGGAAAACAACCCGCGGGTTGGCACCTGCGGGGATCGCTCCGCGGATCGCTCCCGCGGGTGGCAACCCGCGGGATTGCTCCCACGGGTGCACCCGCGGGTGGCAACCCGCAGGTGTGCCCACTTAGCAATTTTCAAATTTTTTTTTTTTGGTATCTACATAACCCCCTCCAAAGTTTTCGAAGTTCTGTATTGAATCGTACTGAATTTCGAAATACTTTGGATTCTTTAATTTTGACTATAAACCTTTTAAAGGATTTTGTCGATAGAGATAACTGTTAACATATTCATTTATTCAAATCAAGCAGAGGTATAATTTTAACGTACTCATTAGATGACAAGCAGAGGTATGATGTTAACATGCTTATTTTAGGTCAAGCAGAGGTGTCATGTTAACGTGCTCATTTTAACCCTAACCGTTCATTGACATCTGGTATGAAAGACAGAGGTGATACTAAACGTGTCTTGAAGCTCAACCTATTCAGAGGATCTGGTCGTGATAGGGACAAGCTGACTAAACAGAGGTGACGGTTAACGTATTTTAACTTTGGAATCAGACTATCAGAGGTAACTGTTAACTTGATAGAGAGATGATTTTCGTTAGAGGTGACTTTTAACTTAACGATATCAAAAGCACGTTCATCAGATGTTGTAATGTTGGACTTGACGAAATGTGAATTTTCTTTTCTGTCAGAGGTGATTTTTTTAACGTGACAGGGGATTTAATCGGATCTTATCTCATTTGATTTTGAATTATGATGTCAGAGGTATGATTTTTAACTTAACAGATATTTTGGAGTGTCGCTTGCTCTGTTGGAGCAAAATGATAAGAAAAGTTTTGCTGTCAGAGGTGAAATCTTAACGTGACAGGAGATTTATCTGATTAGGATTTTTAGCAAACCACCAGCTATCAACGGATTTGATTAGCCTTTACCAACTACCGTTTGAGTTGGGCTAACCATGTTATTCCCTTCAGCATGGTAAGTTGTCGAAGATTTCGTTTGGGCTTAAATACCAAATTTTTCCTCTTCCCTTTGCCTTAGCAGCTTAGGGCAGTGATGTATTCTTATATTCGGATAAGAATACTGCTGTGACAGATTTGTCGTGGGATTTTTAGCAAACCCCCAGGTATCAATGGGTTTGATTTTGCCTTTACCAACTACCGTTTGAGTTGGGCTAGCCATACTATTATCCTCAGCATAGTGAGTTATCAAGGGTTTCGTTTGGGTTTAAATACCAAACTTTTCCTCTTCCCTTTGCCTTAGCGGCGTTGGGCAATTCATACTTTTACCCCCAGTATGAATGGGTTGGCGAGAAATCTATTCTCTTCCAGTAACTTAACGACATTGGGTGATTCATATTTTTTACCCCCAGTATGGTGGGGTTGGCGAGAAATTTATTTCCTTTCCGTAGCCTTAGCGGCGTTGGGCAATTCATACTTTTTACCCCCAGTATGGTGGGGTTGGCGAGAAATTTATTCTCTTCCCGTAGCCTTAGCGACGTTGGGCAATTCATACTTTTTACCCCCAGTATGGTGGGATTGGCGAAAAATTTATTCTCTTCGCATAGCCTTGACGGCGTTGGGTGATTCATTTTTTTATTTATTTATTTATTTTTTTTATTTTTTCTTCTTCTTTTTTTTATGGGGGTTTAAATTAACCGCCCTGAGCTCATCTTTGGAATTGTTGTGAGCCCAAGTGGTACTTTTAGACCACACACATTAAATGTGTCGGAGTTAGCTCTAACTCCTTTTTTGTTCAGCTTTGAGCTGAACTGCTCCAGCGTCAATCAATACTTGAATTTTATCTTTTAAGATAAAATAATTCTTTGTAGGGTGACCTACAATCCGATGGTACAGGCAGTAATTCGGATCGTTAGTCTTCCCAACTTCCTCAGGTCTCTTGCTCTCCGGCAATCTAAGCATCTTGCGTTTGGTGAGCAGATTGAACATAGTAGCAGTATGTTCATCCTTGAACGAATACTGCTTTTGAAGCATGGGCGACTTTGCTGTGTTGCTCACAGTTGGCCATGCTTTCTGCTTCGGTGTGCTTTCTGCCGCCATTGCCATTATGTCCTTCCCTTTAGAACGGGCAAACTGGAATGGGGGTTCACTTGTACTGCCTCCGATTGCGAACTGCTGATTTTCGAGACGTCGAAGTATTTCTTCGGCCTGTTCACCCTGCTTAAGCAGATCTTTCCAGGATTTGGATTCGACCGAGCCCATCTTGCCTAGGATATCAATCAACAAGTTGTGTCTGCAGGTTTCCACAAGTGTGTCCTGCGTCATGCCATGTGGGCATCGAACAGAAAGTTCTCGGAACCGCTCGAATAAGTTTTGACCATTTCACCTTCTTCTTGCTTTGCTGCTAGCAAAGATAGTATAGAGACCTCAGCATCATCTTCAAAGAATCGGGTTAGGAACTCACGTTCTACATCAGCCCATGATTTAATTGATCCCTGGGGTAGCTGCATGAACCAGGTAAACGCGGGCCCCCCTAAAGTGCTCGCAAATGTCTTAGTCATGGCCGGATCATTCCCCATGAGATGTCCTGTCTGCGACAGAAAGTAGAAGATATGTTGCTGCGGCGAACCTTTACCATCAAATGGTTGAAGATTCAACGGTTTATATTTTGCAGGGTAAGATACGGTTTCCCATTCTATAGGATATGGACGCACTACCCCCACCTCTTGCAGCTTTTTGCGATGAAGAACTTATAGTTGGCTCTCCATCTTCTCTATTTTCTCTGCGTGAGGGTTGATGGTAACCTTCATTTTCTCTTCCTATCTTGAATGAGGAGGCACTTCTTCATCTTCGTCTTCGCTGTCTTCATTTATTTGAACAGGTCGTTTTCCTTTCTGCCGACTAGAAATGGACGGCGATGATTGGTTCTTTCTAGTTTGCGCTAACAACTCAATCAAAAGTTGTTTCATTTCTTCTATAGTCTTTTCTTGCTGTTCGAGACGTTTTTCTTGTCTCTCAAGCCTTTCAGAGACTTCTTCTAGGCGCACACCCTCTGGTTCGATAGGAACACTTTTTGACCCTGGAGTGATTTCCTTATCTGAAGGGTTACTTCCGACCACCTTTTTGCCTTTATTAACCATATGTGATGAGGCAGCAGGTAGATCGGTTTCAGAGTACACCCTTTTCGCCGTCCGTATTCTTTTATGCTCGGTGATCCGCTCAAAAACGGACCGTTTTGAGTTGCATCGGCAGTTTGATAGAACAGTTGAAATCAGCTGTTCGCATTGGCAGTGAGGAGCATTGTGTGAGGAGTTCTTCTTCCAATTAAGATACTCTCTCAAATCTTGAGGTATCTTCTCCTCACTATTTGCATCTTGACGCCTCTTGCGTCGCAAATTTGGTTCATAATACTGGAGAGTTTGCAATATTTCAGGGCTGAGCTCTTTTCCAGCATCAACACGCTCTCTTTTATGGACTCGTCTAGAGTGTGTGCTGGCTTGCGCAGTTGCACGGGCCCCGCACGCATCTGACTTATTCTTTGGAATATGTTCATCCGAAGAGAAACTTGAAGACATCTCCTCAGGTGAGTGCATGAACACATCCTTATATTTGTTTGAAGAGAAACGGGATGGTACACCTGAGAGAGTAACCAAAAAGTTAGGTGTGCGCTGTGTGCTCACTGCGCGTGTGCCCGAATAGACACCAGAACCAACCCCTGGTTTTTTCTGCAGAGTGCAATTCGCGGGTTGCAACCCGCGATGTGCAGCCCGCGGTTGAAATCGCGGGTTTGCGCCCGCAGTTATTATTGAATATTATTATGGCAAATTTTACCTGAATCCTTAGTATATTCAAATCGAATATGTTGCCGATACATGTTGTACGTACTCATATGCCGTATACAGAAAGCAGGACGTGACATTTTGGCAAGCTTACATATTTATCCCTACATCCTTTCTCTCTAGCATCTTATATAAATACCCACAAGCTTTTGGATTTAGCCTCACTAATAGGTTTTTCCGCTTCTTTACTAACTTAATTTGTTTTTAAGTATGTTTTGGACTTCTTCATTATACCATCAAGGCTCTTTAGCATGCCCATAAATTTTCTTAATACTTATTTAGATGCCTTCTTGGTGCTACTAGGCATTATCCCTTGAAATGTTAGTCTTGGCCAACTACCTTTTTATCAATTTATCTTTAAAAATTATCAAAGATAGTTTTAAATAACCCGTTACATACCTCGTTATTACTCATTATATAATTTAGCAAGGGCACATCACTGTATAACTACTTCAAATAACCCAACGTTGCATAACCTTGCATTTTTTGTGGTTATAATGCATTTATTTTGAGTTATGTAATATATCGTGACCTAACTTCTGTTATGAATTTTTTTGGAGTATATAAACATTGTCATCCCCCACTACAATGATCCATTCTACCGATTAATTTCTATCCCATTTGGATTTCAATTTTCTTGTTAATTCTGAATTCCAACTTCACTATTCGACTGATCCTGGCATTTTTGTTAGCCAACCTTAATTCCAACATTCTTGAGAGGATTTCATGAGATGACTATTTTGTTTTATATTACTTGTATAATTAGAGTACATGAATTGTTAATGATTATTTTGTTTCGTGGTTGATATTATATTATGACATTATCGCAATATCAATATATTTGTTGTGGTTGTGATTCTTATGAACTTGTGTTTTTAAAGTATGAATGTCAGAATTGAGAAATTATGATTTTCATTGTTGATTGTTCTTGTATATTTCCATATGTTGTTAGATAAGGTTATGATAATTTTTTAAAGAATTCATTAATTCTTGATATTTAAAAAAAAAATTATCCTATATTAAAATTATTGTGGATAATTTTATATTTCTTTTTAATAAATAATTAAAGAATCACATAACCTTCGTTAGTCATTATGTATGTGCACTAAAATCTAACCATACCCAATGTATTATGGTACATGTGATCATTCTTCTAAAAATTGGTATCAAGTTCTCTTCTTATGCTCCACCATCAAGTTCTTACTCTTAATATCAATTGTCTTAAGCCTTAAATCTTAATTGCAAGCAGCAAACATGACATATATGTAACAAATTCAAGATTTAAGAATAAACAAGCAAAGAACAAACGTTAAGTACATTAAGTACATTAAGCAGGATCTGAGTAAAAGGTTTTGATTATACTTTCGTATGTCTTTATAGGCATCTAAGATACATAAAAATTTGAGCGTGAATAACTAATTAATGAGACCAAATTTCAGTAGTCAGATTTACAATATGGTACCAAAAAAAATAAACTGTGGAAATAGTAATAATTAATGTTAAGCCAATTACGAAATGGTATTGCCACCAAAAATAAGCGGAAATGAACAGTTTAGGTCTCAGGACCATCCCTAACCTACCTGCAAAACACACCAATGCTGCATAACCAATATACAGGCACATGTGCCCTTGGTAGCATAACTGGTTGCATATGGCCACTTTCATTTCAACACATGTATGGCCTTACATTAAAATATTAAAATCATGTCATAAGAAATTAAAATAGCAAGCGGTTGAAAAACTACACAGCATATGAGCTTTCGAATCGCCAATGAAATATCAAACCACAGAAGGGTATGGCTAGGATTCTATGTTTCGACAGTTCGAGATATGCTAGATGTATCGCTGTTGCACCCACTTTTGGATTGTCAACTAGTTTAAAGGAAACAGCAATGCTAATGCTTAAGTTTGTGTATCTAGTAAAACTTTCAGATCCATTGAGGAGCCTAAAACTATCAGCCTATCCTAGTAAAATTTAAATGGATTTATATACCTTAACAGGTCAAAATACAAAAGGGACAAAGACCAAAGTCACTGAACCCCTAGCACCAAAAAACTTATTTTAAACGAATGGGAATCCAAAATATTCCTGAAGCCTATGATCATTGTGTGCTTACCTTAGTTTAAAGAGTTTGAATCAATAACAAAGGTCAAGATTGCACATGGGAAGTTATTGCATTAAAATAATCACATTTTTTGGCATAAATTCCACCTTTAATGATGCGCTTTACACAGAAGAGGTTAAAAGGTACAATAAATAAGGGATTTACTCGCTCTCCAGAAATAGTTCCCCGTATGTAATTCCATCAGAATACTGGATTTTTTTTAAATGATCAACCCCCTGAGAAACATGTCTAAATTAAAGTTAAGGTCAGCCCATTCCAAGTATTTAACAATACAATTGTAGAGACACAAACTAGCACAATCTACCAAAGAACCATACCTGAAGAAGCATGAGGATTCGTTCAAGGCCATTAGTTAATTCCACAGAAACAGGTTGCAGTTGAAAACTTCCAGCCTGAACACATGGACGAAAACAAAAACGGTGAAAGTCAATAACTTAAATAACAAATAGAAATTCACCAAGTTGAACCTTTAATTTGATCTTGTGTAGTCAAATTGAAACAATCAAAAAGTTGAAAGGATATTCCCAAGAAGAAAAAAAAAAATATTTGCATTTTACTTGCTATGCGTAATACATGTTTATACAAAATTAATAAAAAATGAAAAGCACATTCTGGGGATGCTTATATTTTGTACAGGAAAATATACATTTTACACAAATGTATTGGCCACTAAATAGCAAGTGCAAATTTTGGCAAGGGAATTTAGTTTAACACAATCATTATATAAAATTTAAAAAAATCAATAAATAACAAAGCAGCGGAATGGAATCTGCAACCACTCACCAGCATATAGATCATTTTGCATGAATATACTAATGTACCTGTTGAAAGTATGTGAATTGCGTAATTTCCATCCCATCCAACCATATCTCCCAACCCAATCCCCAAGCACCAAGAACCTACTAACATCCGAATAAAGAGGAGAGAAATCATCAGCTAAATATCTACTTTGCCACAGATAATGCTCCATGAATGTAAATCGTGGAAGGTTTTATGTTCGTAAGTGCATGTTAATCAGTATTACATATTCACGGGACAAGCTCGTTTGGGTGCCCTCAAATATTTGATAGGGGAGCCTTCCCAAAGATCAGCTAAAGACATTGTCAGAGTTAAACAAGTAACCTTAAATAGTAATCAATTAACGACATTGAATAGAGTTCAACAAGTAACCTTAAATATTTCTCCGTAACAATATAGCATTGATTATGTATTGCACACAAAAGCTCTAAACTTCCAAAGAAACAGTGGTATTCTCATAGTTTAATCACTTAAAGTGGCATTAAAAGTGTGTGAGATATGTCCTCGAGTAAGTGTCCGGATGCAGGACAGACATGTCAAAAACCTACAACATGAACTGTCCTGGTAACACTAAACTTACCTAGGCATTTTATGTGATGTTGACAAAATTTAAAATCTATATTTTAAAGGGAAAAAAAAAACCCTCTTATTCCAATTTATTTGAACAACTTATTGATTTTACTGACTTAGAACATATTCAATAAGACTAATAAAGATGAAATGCTTTACCGGACTTTCCCAGTTGTCCTCCACAAAGCGAACATCATGTTCAATTACATCAATTCCTGGCATGTGGATAACGCATAAGCTTATAAACAATCAAAATATTCAATCGCTTCTAATAAATTGTAATAGACCTTGCTGCCAATTAAAGTGCATAATAGGAATTTCAGTTGCGGGAAAGAAAAAAAGATCAGAGAATGGGAGATTCACCTAATGTTGAAAGGCTTCCAAGAAAGAGGTCTGGTGAATTTCCAGGATCAGGTTTCAGGATGACCTAGCAGTGATGGAACAGTAGTACAGTTATAAGAAGGCCAAACTGAAACAATATAATGCAGACATAACACTCGAAAAGTAACTGCACTCCACCAAAATAAAGAATTCAATGAAGAATTGACAGCTGATATACCCTATCAGTTCTGCCTCAATCTATATTTAGATCGACTGTCTACCCAAAATCCTTGTTGCTTCATCAACTACCATCTAATCAATCTTCATAACTCATACAAGGAATTTGCAAGTCATCTAGAATGATTCTCCCCTATCTATCATTCGTTGAGGCTACGTCGAACTCCATGCTAATGCACTCATATCTTAATCCATCTTTTAGTATTGCCACTCATCCATCTAAACATTTTAATTTCAGCTATATTCATTTTCTGATAATATTGTTTCTTAATTTCGCATGATTCTAACCAATAAGTCAAGGTTGGCTGCATACCCTTCTTCTTGACTTGTTCATGATCAGTTTATATGGTATCCTATGGTCACGTACCCCAGAAGCCTTACGCTTCGGCTTCGACTATCATGCTGCAATTTTAAGAACAAAGTCTACAGTATTGCCGTCGTGATTGAATTGTGGAGCCCTATGTAGCAATGCACATTTCTATCATCAAATCATGTCATGTCAGGCATGCACAAGACAATTGTGTCCTATGTAACTAAAAATTTATGGTGTGTCAACATGTTGTATCCATGTTGATGTTTAGGTGTTCGTATAGCATAGGTAAATAAAAAAAAAATCTTAAGTATTTATTAGCCATCAAGGTAGAATTCCAAACTATATCCTCATTTCGTCTAATATTCTTTTTCAATTTACATTTCACATATTCCATTCTCATCCTTGTAACCCTAGATCTTTTAGGTTATATAGATTCCCCCCCACCAATCCACCTTCCAATTGCAGAAATTTTTTTTCTTTTTCTAGCCTCCATCAAAACACAGTATCTCCACAAACAACATGCATCCTAGGACTATGGCTTTAAATGACACCCGATAACCCAATCAGATTTTTTTGGATTCAGCTCAGATTCGAGTTCGAGAAATATAATGTGAAGATAGTCTAAATTAGAAGCAAACCCTAATCAGAATCCGATTTTTCCTTTCAGTTTCGCATTGCGTTTGGATCTTATTGCCATTATAGGAATCGGATCCAGATTCGGATATTACATATGCTTATAGGATTTGAATCTTACATGGATACGATCCTGAATCTATAGATTCTATACTCTTTAAACCCTATAGAAGGGACCTCATTGCTCGTCAATGAAGTATGTTTATGCATAACTAGCACAAAGAGATAAGGACTTTATGAAGATTCTTGATGTAATCCTATATATTATATAAACTAATATAATAGATACCTGAAATTGAGTGTGGCGTTGGAGCCTATTTGGGTTGTCTCCATAACGGCTGTCATCTGGTCGTATGCTAGGTTCTACATACCTTTAAGAAAGAAAAGTGCTTCCACATTAGGTTAGTAATTATAACATATTAATATTGAACCCACAATAAGAAAAACATTAATGCAAATACAAGTATAACCCTTTCCTCCAGTAGAAGCACATGAAAGAAAGCTAAGAGTAAGATTCATATACCGAAAAAGGTCAGAGGCTTGGCGAAGGAAAAGTACAAGATCTACTTTCCTAGTTAGTTCACGAAGTAGCTTATACCGTGATTTAATCCCAAACTTTCAAATCAACAGATTTATATCATTATCTAACATTTGAACAGAGAAATATCATATTTGCTTCCGTTGCTTTCTCTTTCTGGAATAGATGTTAATGGGATAGTTCCTATTGTTCTCTCTCTGGAATAGATATTGCAGCCAGGACGGGATAAGGTCTTCCTGCCAATGCTCCTGTACACTTGATAAATAAAAGGAAACAAATATACCACCAACCCCTGTACTCTTCTAATTGAACCATCTCAGTCATCATTGTTCAACAACTGAAAAGTCCTGAAAGTAGTATTTTTTGCAGAAAGAAATCTAGGTTGTTCACCTTTATCAGGAATAACTTACTCTGCAACCAATGCAGATATTAAATTATGAACCATACTATGAAAATAAAAGATATTGGGGTGAAGTAAATATTAAGACCAAAAACATTTACATCAATTTAACATCAAAAAATTCAGCAAGCAAGACATCCATGATTTTAATCTAACATTATGAAGCATTGGCTAATTTGCAAAGATAGGATCACAAAGTTTTATATCTAAAGACATACTTACGCAACATTCCAGGGTTCTGGACCGAGAACGTGCAAGAAAGTCCATGGGTTCAAAGTTCCAGCTCCAACCTGAGATGAAAAGATTATATTAAAGAAACAATAATGATCAAAACAATATCTCATGTTACTATTAAAAAATTACCAATTGAAAATGCTGACAAAAACAAGATCCTTACTACAATATTTCTCCATATATACGTGTAAATACTTTATAGCACCAACAATATATACATTTTCCATTAAAAATAATATATTATATGTTTAAAATAGCAATAACGGTAACGTAACGTTTTGCCTCTATTAGGTTATGTCACATATAGCATAACACATAACGTAGATTATGCAATTTCCTATTTATTTAATCAAAATAAATATAAAACTATATAAAATAATTTTTATAAATTGAAAAATAAATTTAAAATTTCTAAAAAACATTTTATAATACATAATATATTCTAATTTTAATTAAATTATACAATAATTTTCACATTTATCTTCATAAGTTATATTAAATCAGTATCCGTAATTCCAGTCATCATCTAAATAAAAAAATAAGATTCCAATTTTTTATTTTAATTTCAGTTATTGTCATTGTTGTAATTTATATTTTGTAATATTTAATTTATCTTATTTATAATTGTTGATTTCAGTTTAGTTAAAAATTCAATAGAATCAACAAGTAAGATATTTCAATAATTGGAGAGCAATTACAACAAGCGAATAAGGAAACAATTGCAAATTAGCAAGTAAGCAATTCCGCCAGCAATTAATTTGCCAACAACTAATCAAGTAAAAAAATTACAGCAATTCATTAATAATTAAAATAATAGTCAATAACAATATAGAAATTACTTTAAAAAATAATTGTAAATAACGTAGCATAACGTAATTTAACATAACGTTATATAATATGACGTAAAATAACATTAAAAACCGTACTATTACGATGCACTAAGTTATTTTCAGTTGTTACGTAGCACTGGAGTTCCATTAGATTTCATAACGCGTTTCATAACGCGTTTCATAACGCGTTATTTTCAACATTACTATGAAGCATAGACATGGATATGAGACACGAACACAATAGGATAGGGATACAAGGAGAAGGCAAAGCCTAAGTAACTTTAGGACACAGGAACACGGGAACCTAAATATGCGTGAATTTATAAATGTGATATATATATATATATATAATGTGTATTGAAATTTGTAATTGTGAAATATGTCATTCATACCCTAATAGTGTCACGCCCCGCTCCCGATATACGGTATACGAGCACGTGTAGCAGGTACCGGCAACATATTCAGTTTGAATATACTAAAACCTCAATTATAATATCACAACCACAAAGAATAAATACACGTAGATAAAAAAACTGACATTCATTGATCCATGAAGTTTATTACATAAAGAAAAACAGAAGGACGATACTGAATAACTTAAGATAACATCCATTAAGGAATGATAGGTTCAAAAATATGAAAAGACTGCATTTAATTCAAACTAAGTACATGATAACTACTAATCTCCGGTCACTTCAGCAAAGTACTCCATGTCTTCCGCAGTAGGATCAACAGGGTTCAACTCAGTCTCTGGACATGCATATCCAGGTCGTCAGATAGCGACCAACACAATAAATACAGGAAAATGTGATGTAATAATTATGTCTAACATGGTAATAATGCAAGTCTTAGAAAAACATTAAATCCATAATTAACGATAATATTAAATGACAGGTTAAAGCAAATATCTTTTAGTATGGTCACAATCATAGCAAATTTATTTAGAATATAATATAATTGGAAAAGCTAACTGATGGGATACCACTGCTTCGATTGTTTCCTGTACAGACCCAGGAAATGGTTACAGGATTGTCCGGTGCTGAGTCGGACTTGCCGTCAGGCAAACAGGAATTATAGTCAGGTATGATATAGCAAATCATCACACACTCATGGTGTGCGAAATATTCAGTTGTACAACTTAACAAGTTTACAGCCAAAACAGACTATATTTCCATCATTCAGTTTCTCCCCCAATCCAGTATCATTTAAGTATAATACATGCAGGTCTAAATTCTTATTTTCATAACTTGTATATTGAATTTCGAGTACAAAATTCAATTAGATTTTGTTAATTTGTTAACAACATAATTTATAGAGTCCGTTCAGTTTATATTTTATTCAATAAATCACAATTGGTTATATCAAGGATTTACTGATTTGAGATATCATACAGATATCGGCCAGGCCAGTGTATGAATGCTGGGAGATTTTTCGTGCATTGCACGTTCCTTAATTAGAGAACCAGCATACAAAACTTTTCTAGACACCGATATAGAATGATATCACAAACAGTATGTTTCCACGATTATAGCCTTTTTCATGATTTATTAAAAACATAACTACATGCTGTAATTTAACAAGTAATCATTTAATTTCTAACATCATAAAGAAATAACAGATATGTCAATGACTGCACTTGTAATAACACATTTAGTTTCTACAAATTAAATTCTAACAATATAAAGAAATAGTATTTGTAATAACAAATTTAGATGATATAATTGAAGTAATATTTCTATAAGAAAAATTAGCATGTTTAGTGGGTCCTAAAAGAACTCACCTCGATTTGCGAAGGTCTACCAATTGGCAATCACACGAAGCAATCTACACATAAAATTATAATATATTTGTTAAAAATTATTCATCATAAATTCAGGTGATTTTTAAGGAATTTCTAATTTTCATAAATCACTTAGTATTGATTTTAAAGTTAAATAATATTAGTGTAGAAAATTAACTTCTAATATTGTCCTAATAAGCTGTTAGTTACATATTTTGTAAATATTTGAATTGGTTAATTCTCATCAACTACAATCTTATTTGCTTGGCAAGAGAGGCTTTATAGGAGGTGTAAGGTGGGCTCAGCTGGACATATGCTGTATTAATACTAATCTTGAAGTCTATGTCAACAAAGAAATATTAATATAATTAAAATCTTATGTGGTTATGTTTTTGTTTGATTTTATGTTTGTTGGATTTATTGGATAAGTCTAGCATATAAAGAGTTCATTTAAATGATAAATTATTTTCCTCCTATTTTATTTTATTTTATATTTATTTTTGAGAAAAGTCTCCTAGTTGATTTATAGATAATGTTTTGGACTAAAATTATAGGATCACCCTAAATTCTATTTGAAATCAATAAATGGGTTTGAATCCATCTTATTGGGTCTATAAGATGGTGGATATCTTTTATTAGGGTCGTTAGATAGGGTGTGAGCTAATTCTAGGGTCCAATTAAATAAATGCAATAGAAATTTAAGAAAATAGTACCAACCTCAAATAGTAGAGTAAGGGAAGAAAGAATGTAGGAGTTCTTTTGTCAAAACTTCGGCGATGCTAACGACAGCGGTCCTACGAGACGCTCCAACAAAGTGAGAGAGAGAGAGAGAATTTTTTTTTTTAAGAGAATAAGTGTAAGATTGAATTTAGAAAAGAGGTTGGGTTTATATAGTGTTAGATTTAGGAGTTATAAAATGTGAAGGGTTTAGGAGTTATGGAATTCAAAGGATTTGAGGGGTTATGGAATTTAAAAGGTTTTGAGGGTTATAGAATTTAAAAGGTTAGAAAAATGAATGAATTTGGGATGTTATAAAAGAGGGAAGATGAATAGTTTAAATTATTATGTTTATTTGTTATTCATTTAATTATGAAAAAAATAAGGATTATTACAAATAGTTAGGAACTTTTTGATGAGATTAGAAATGAAACATAATATAGACTATTTTAAAAAAAATATGGCCTATGAGGTATAGACATGGATACAGGATACGGGAAAAATACAAACACAATGATATGCCTTATCTTGAAATGGTAGGTCATGGTACGACATACGGCAAAGAATATAAATATAATTACATATACATAAATACATGTGCAATATACAAATATAATACGGTATTATGCAAAAGACAAAAACAAAAAAAAAATAAATATTTGTTATTTTGTGAATGCATTGGTAATAAAATTATGCATGTGTAGAGTGTTGCCATCAATCTCTGATATATGAAATATTTTATAAACTTATGCACAATCATACCCTTTCACAGAAAATTTTACATATAATATAAATGTAACATATCTGCAATTCAAATAGAATTGTGAACGCATCATTAATGTTTTCGATTTTAACTTTTTAGTCTTCGATACAACTTCGACAAACCTAGGATATTTTGAAATTTTTGGATAAGTTACAACGAGTATTTCTAGCTGTTAGGATAGTGGTGGCATGTAAAGTTGTCTTTGATTGAGTTTAGTGATTCACGAGCTGATGGAACTGGATTTGTAGCAGCATGAGCAGCAGTAACACTAATCAGAATAAAGAGAGTATAAAGGTTGAAACCCTCATATTACAGGCAATTGGATTCCATTACTACAAGCTCAAGATAATTGGAACTCCCAATCTTGATCAATGGAGCAATAATCACTGATACCCACAGCCAAACAGTCACCTGAAGAGTTGAGGACCAGAAGCGAAGATGGGAGGGTACAATTCTGCATGAAATCGGCGATGAAATAGTTCTACCTAATAATCATAAGCTACATTAATGAAGGCTCCATGAAGAGGAAGCAATACATTGAATCCCCAAAACAAGTTTGAATTTGGGACTATCAACTAACTAATATGGTCAACAAAAAATCAAAATTAGCAAGCAGCAATTATCTAAACGATTAAAAGCCATAGCATGCACCAAATATTGTCAAATGTAAAGACAATTGTACAAGATGCCTTATTTTTTTCTAATTAGGATTCACCTCTGTATTGCTGCATTGCATGATGGCACACCCCACAGAAGCCCAATACTCCTGCAACATTCCAATAACATTCATCACCAATTCAACCACGACGCATCCAATTACCAATCAGCCTTCTCACTACAAACTAAACAACATTTTCCTATAAACTCAAAGAATCAAAAAAACCAAAATTTACAATAATTTATCCTAATTATTTCATATTTCCCCCAAATGTGCACAAAATTTTCACCTGGAGGCGCTGGATTGCCTGCTGGAAAGTGGGAGGGGCGGCTCCTTTGCTCTCCGTCGACCTTGCCTGGGTCTCTGAGGTCGTGATCGTCGCCGAGGCTCCATTTCTCTCCGATCGGAGCTTCAAGCGGCGGCGATGATGGCGAGAGGGGCGGAGGAGAAACCTAGGGTTTGGAATCGGAGAAGAGGAGAAAGTGGGGTTTGATGGCGGAGAGAGGCGAAGGGGAGAGGAGAGACATTTGGGATTGGGATGGATAAGGTGAGAGAGCGGGACTGAGGTTTTTTGAGAGGAAGGGGTTGAGGTTCTTGGGTTTTTATTATCTCATCTGGTTGATTTCTTGGGGATTTTGGTGATTGGGCTTGGGAATTGAAGCTAAGGGCTTGGGCCAGGCCTGTGAGTGTAAAAGAAGCTCAAAGTCTAATTCTGGTTTTTCTCAATGGCCGACGCAATCTCTCTCCTCTTTTCATTCATTTTCTTTAATGTAAATTTTTAGGCGTGGACCTGTAGTCAGTCCATAAAATGATAAAATTTAAAAATTTTAAGGTCATATTTATCCTTCATTAAATTAATGAATAATTAATATCTTTCCTCAATTAACACTCATCCAATCCTATGGGTTGCACAAAAAAATTTAAATGTATGTTATTTTGATAGACGGTTAAAATTATTTATTGAACCGTCAAGTAAATTCACCGAAAGAATCTGAATTCTATTAAATATATTTTTGATCTATATTCTAATTGAGTAACTTTTGAATATTTTATCATTTGGTTTTTAGAATAAAGTTATGATAACCCAATATATTATTCCTATCATCTACTATTTTACAAAATACGATAAGAAACCAAAGTAATTTTATATTAGCAAAACAAGCATTACATCAACTATTTGGCAACCGGTTAAAAAAGTGCCTAGTCTTAAATTTTGAGTAACCAAATCTATTGTTGTTGAGTTAAAGTCAAGCAATCCTCAAATGGCTGATTTAGTCATCACACAAAAATGACTTCACAACAAAGTGCAAAAATACAAAACCCGCATTCTCCTGAAATGTATCATATTATTCCGAGTCAAACGCCATTGAAATAAGTGAATGGACCTTTGTCCTTTAACCTGGTCGTTGCTCATTTGCCAAACAAAGTCCTGACAAACAAACTTTATGTAACCTGGCCCACAATGGAAAGCCCATAAAACTGATGAGCCCATAATTCCAGATAGGTTCAATATCAAACGAACGAGGATGGTTTGAACAAATCTCGCCCCAGGAATTTAGGGAGTTTCCAAAGGAGCACACCAATTTTCCCAGTGAGCTCATTTCTCAATATCTTTTTTTATCCGGACTCAAAGTCTGGACAGTTATAAAGTGGGCTTATTAGAAAAAATGGTGTGCTCTTTTAGAAACTCCCGGAATTTATCCATATGTATAGAAACTCATGAATGTAAGATTGATTACGATCCTTGAGTCTCTCATTAGTCTCTCCCCGCCACCATAGAGGGGATGTTAAGAGGGGAGTCATGAAGCATTGTAATTCTTTCTCTACAAATAAAATACTTGTCGAACAGTAAAGTATGCATTGTAAACTCATTTTAAAAAAAAAAAAATTAAAATTTCCTACATATATCGCTGGTAAATGAAACACCGAGTTCTCATTATATGCTTATCGCTAGTAAATGAAACCAGTCCCATAACCGAGTTCTCATTATATGCTTAACCGGATGCTAGACACAAACCAAGCACAACACCAACACCGACACAGTAGAGGATGTAGTTACGAAGTTTAAAATGTTTTGATCCTATTTGATTATTAGACACACAAACACACATGCACACAATATATATATATATATATATATATATATATATATATATATATATATATATATATATATATATATATATATATATATATATATATATATATATATATATATGAGAAAAATTTAAATGAGCTGACAGCTCATGCAAGTTACTTAAACTGTGGTTCATTTCTACTATCTTCAATAATTTTTTTAAACAAAAATCTTTTAGATTATGATCTCCATCCCCTAGGGTTTACAAATACCCAATTTTTTGGATTTTAGTTTTAATTTGGTTCTCCATCAAATTAATACAAAATTAATTGTTTTCAATGAATAAAACATTTTGTATGCACCTATTGAAAGGGAAAATGAATTCCAAAATTTATAAAATTTAATCCGTAAGAAGTTAAGGAGATAGAGATAGTAATTGTAAAAAAAAAAATTAAAAAAAATCATTGAATCATTATACCTTTGTCGCCAGCTCATGTAACTTTTCTTGAGCTGGCGACTCATCTACAGTAATCACACACACACACACAGAGAGAGAGAATGGAAAATTCATCGGTGGTAAAGGGAGTTACTTCACCGCCGCTTATGTGGCGCAATAAAATTATTACACGTGGCGCCGTTTAAAATAACAAATAAAATAACTCTCTTAATCACCTTCTGAGTGTGTGTAATAATTTTATTGGACCACCTAAGTAACGGTAAAAGAACTCCCTTCATTACCGTTAAATTTCCGATTTATATATATATATATATATATATATATATATATATATATATATATATATATAGAGAGAGAGAGAGAGAGAGAGAGAGAGAGAGGGAGAGAGAGTGGAAAATTCACCGGTGATAAAGGGAATTACTTCACCACCGCTTAGGTGGCCCAATAAAATTATTACACGTGGCGTCGCTTAAAGTAACAAATAAAAAAACTCTCTTAACCATTTTTTGAGTGGCACCACATGTAATAATTTTATTGGCACCACTCAAAGAGTGGTTAAGAGAATTCATTTATTTGTTACCTTGAATGACGCCACGTGTAATAATTTTATTGGGCCACCTAAGCGGCGATGGAGGAACTTCCTTCACCGTCGGTATATTTCCAGTTTTCTCTCTCTCTCTCTCTCTCTCTCTCTCTCTCTATATATATATATATATATATATATATATATATATATATATATATATATAATATGCTAGTGTGACAATGATATGGTGCGGGTCAATTGCCAACAAATGGACAAATAAGACTGAACTGAATCCTCGTTCACACTCAGATCGGACTTCTTGCAGTTTGCTTGCATCCCAAACTCAAAGGAGAAGGTCAACTACCGAGGTAGTTAATTGACAGTTTTGGATTTGAAAGTTGAATCGCGATCCACTTCTTTTTGAAGTGTTCTTCAATTGCATAGCTGTAACTGTGTTGAAAAGCCACATCTCGCATTTAAATTTTATGTACTTATTAGACTGTTCACGTGCAAGAAATTTTGAAAGAGAGCTTTGAAAGTTCTTATTTGTTTGTTGATCATTGCTACTTGCTCCTCTAAATTGTCTCTTTTACAGAGCCTCGCAAGGTGTATATGACCGTGGTCTATACCATTTAAAGCTCAAGAGGAGATCCAATTGTGAAGAGCATTCCAATTAACTATCTCGACAGTGTCTCTGGATAGAGAAACGCCAGTAACATATTCACGTAGGAAGCCTAGCAACATATTCACGCAAGAAATCTTCCAATTAACTGTCTAACATAGTGACAACATCTTTGGATAACGGAATGCCAGCAACATATTCATACATGAATATGCTAAACCTTCCAATTAACTATTATTAGATTAAAATACTTTTTTGTATTCGGATTTAGTTTGAGTTTAGTACCACATCGCCTATTGAGAGATTTATATGGAGTTGAGAGGTCTATAAATATATGTATCCTCTGACTTATAATTGATATAAATATAGAGGTTGAGTTTTGATTCTAATTTCTTTTTGACATGGTATCAGAGCAACTCAGTTCAATTCTTACCGGGGGCGCATTTAATTGCGGTTTTTTTTAAAAACTTAGGTTTCTATTCAAAATGGACCTTCAACTTGTGGGGGCGTGTTAAAATGCAAAATAATTTCTCTCAATTTTCACTATTTTGGACATTCAACATGCCGGGCGTGTTAAAATACAAAATAATTTCTCTCAACCTTCACTACAATTTCGGAGTTTTAATACCGTGGAAAAGACCTGTAACAGTTGTCTACACATCTAACATAGAGACAATATCTGTATGAATATGCTGAAGGCTAGGAAATGTTATGAATTAAAATAGTTCATAATTAGTTACGGGTTTCTCTCCCAAATAACTAGTTACGATTACTTTAGTAAATTTATGAGAATTATTATAAACTACTTTAATTTTTTTTTATATTTTTGTCTCGCATCTGATGTGGGACTATTGAGATAGGGGTACTACAATCTCTATCCAATCTACTGAGATATATGCTCTGGTATTTAATCCGAAATTCTATTTACGATTACTTTTGTAGCTTTATGGGAATCATTATAAATTACTTTATTTTCCTGTCTCAAATCTGATATGGAACTATTGAGATAGGGGTGTTACAATCTCTATCCAATCCACTCAGATATATGCTCTGCTATTTAATCCGAAATTCTATTTAATGTATTAGGAATTATATCACATACAAATCCAAGTCAGTAAGAAAAGGGTTAAGGATTTTAACCTGATCAACTTAACATTATGCAATTTAAAGTGTTTAGTTTTTATAGAGAGTAGATTACATTTTTTTTTTTCGAGAGATAACCCTACTCATCTCATAATCTACCATTATCAGATTGAATACTCTAATTTATTTAATCCACTTTATTTTAACTCGTTCTGCCTAAAAACTATTTAACAAGCCAATTCCGATTTAAAGTTAAACGTTCATAATCCCTAGTTAAAATCATTTCCAAACAGGACCTACATGGTTCACTAACGCTCGATATGATAAATTTATTGAGTTTGTGTCTTACATCCATTAAATATACAAATGTGATCAGGGATCAGAAGCAATTTCAATTCAATTGGATTTGGATCAGAAAATCAGCATTCTAATGCTGTCATGATAGAATTAAAATAGTAGCACTAAATATATATCTCTTGTATGTGATGAGAGAGAGGTGAACAATTAATATGAGAGAGCATTCCGTTATTATGAGAGATGTGAGAGATAGAGAGATATTTGGATCTCTTTTTGTAACTTTTTTTTTCCTCTAAGTGAATATTTCTCGTTGTTCCCGTAGACTAGATCAACTTGGTCGACTAAATCACATAATTCTTTATGTTTTTCTTGTGATGCATTATTTTTCTTCATCTCTATGATCTTGATGGGGGAGTTGATCCCCAACAAAATTGCATCCAGGACAATCAACCAAATCTTCACTTGTTGATTTTGATTGAATTGGGTGGCCACTCTAGATTTGGACGCTAAATATAAAGAAGGTAATTGATCATAATATGCAAGACTTCAAAATTGTTATGTAATATTATATGCTTGCACTTTGAAAATTATGCTTGCTTAATTGGGGGTGTTTCATTTATTAAATTGATTTAAAAGTTTAAAGTTGTGACCTAGCAAAATTGTGAAACATAACGATGCATCTAACTAACTAACTAACTCGATTTATTTAGGACCAAATTGCTCCCTACACCTCATCTGGATAAATTCTCCATTAAATTCCTTTGACTCTTTAATTTAGTATTGGTCTAGTCATCAAAGACTACCCCAAGTGTTTGAGAACTCTGATTAAATAAAATATATAAATAAGGAGGCTACAATGAATTACCTATTGGTCATATATATAATTTAGTAGGTGAGCCGTCAGTTCAGAAAAATTTGCATAAACTAGCAGAAAAACTATAATGTTCCAATAATTATTCTTCAATTTTTTTTAACAATTACTATTTTTATCTCCTTAACTTTTTTTGGATTAAATTTCATAAATTCTAAAGTTCATTTACCCTTACATCAAGTGAATACAAAATATTTTTTTCATTGAAAATTGTTAATTTGGTGTTAACTTGATGGAAGACTAAATCAAAACTAAAACCAAAGAAATTGGATATGAGTAAACCCCGAGGGGTCGAGATCATAATCTAAAAGAAATTTTAAAAAAAAAAGATCATTGGAGATAGTGAAAAGCGTGAGCTGTCAGCTCATTTCTATTTCTCTCTCTGTGTGTATATATATATATGAGGATTTTTGGAAGAGGAATTAAGTTGGGAAATGAAAATGGACGGACTCTCGGATCATTGTCTATTATCGAAATTAGCACACTATAATAATATTATGACCGTGAAATGAATGCAAAAAATACGTAAAAAATTGGTGCTTACTTTGGATCAATTTTGAATTTTATTTAAATTTCTTGTCTTATTTAGAATTCTTCCATTTTTTGATTTCCCATAAATTGTGTCTATATTTAATGGAAACAATTTCTTTTTACATAATTATCTTTTTTAATATTCAATAAAGTGGACAAGCACCACCATGGATGGACAGAGGGAGGTACGAAACTAGCCCATCAGACGGGAAGCCCGAAGAAGACTAGAGCTACAACATACAGTGGATTCAGGCATATCCACGACCGAGGAGATGACCATGGAGACTCAGGCCCCTACCTGGTTGAGTTGACTACCCATTGACTACTTCTACGATCAACGATAGCTTTTTATTTTTCTTATAATATTATCTATAATACCTCTCTAGAGGGATATTATGATATAGACTTTATTTGTAGCAGGTTCCGTTGAGTGATTTTAATGTAACGTGATGGGTTATATATCCCAATATTTTAGCTAAAATAATAATAAAATGTAATTTGTTAATTTCATTCCAAACTGATAAGCCTCTCTGGTGGCATTTTCTCTCCAATTTGTAAGATTTTCTGAATTGACTACCACAAATATCACCATAAAACAAACTATATCTCGCTCCATAAACATCTCTGATACATTGTGAGTTTGTTTTCAAGAATAGTCTTCTAGTTTGGAACTCCTATCACACTGGTGGCAGATGGCAGATGGATTCATTTATACCATCTTCTACAAGAAAAAGAAAAAGAAAGTAATTATGTCGCATGCATGAGGCTGAGGTAGCTAAGAATGCTCAACAAAACAAAATATTTCATATCATTTAAAAAATAATAGCTTGTTTGGTCATATGATAATAGTATTAGGCATATGACCTCGACATGGTGTCGGTGTATTCCCAGTGCAAAAAAAAAAAAAAAAAAAATGCTAATCCTTTTTATATGCCTTTTCGAGTTTGCTTGCTGTGGAGAGCGTCACGGGTTTAGTTAAAGGTTGAAAAAATAGAAAACTTGTACCATTTGTTAGATTTTTTAAAGTTGCCTTGATCAAACACTTTCTGTTTTTGAAGTATTTTTCAAAGTTCATAGCTGTAAATGTGTTGAAAAGCTCTTTCAGATGTTACTTTTTAAAGCTTATAAAAGACTTTGCAAACTTGAAGTTTCTTACCTGCTAATCTTTTATCGGATAGAGATGGGATCCACTCTCTTGCATTACGTGACAATTTTTGATTTTCTTTAATGAAACGAGTAGGTGTTCGTATCTGTGACTAGGAATGAGAATAGAAGGTCCAAGAGTCGGTCATTTGCCTGTCCTATTTCAATTTTTGAGTAAAAAAAAATAATAATAAATTTTTATTCAAAATGTTGAATAAAAAATTGTCATTTTTATCCCAGATAAGATATTATTAATCTCTCGGAAGTAATTTCCCCCTTTAGATTTTGTTGTTAAAAAATTCGCCTGTTTTCGTTGTTTATTTCGCTGATATCTCGTGATCCGATTCTTCACGGAGGATTCGAGTCGGATTTTAAGCCTCTTCGGTCTATAAAAGACAGGAGTTGATTCCAGAGAAAAGACTTTTGGTGGGAAACTTTTGGACGATTTCAGGCGAGCTCGTGAGATCAAGGAGCGAAGTAGAGCCATTCTCTTCCCAGTCAGACGGTCAACGGAGTGCACCAGCGAGGCTCCATCGCCACCCGAACCCACATAAAAAAAGGGAATAAATTAATATTCCCGTTCTTGTTATTTCTCAGATTTCTTTTGTAATCTCAATTTTCGTTGTAATCAAATAATTTTACAATGGAAGGAAAGATCTAAATTTTGAGCAAACAAGAACTGGCGACCACAGTGGGAGTCCCTCTGTTTACCACAGAGAATCTGGTGGCGCAGTCCGACCGGGTACCGATTGGCTCAATGGTTGAGACGCTGGTCACAGAAGTTGACCAGCAAAAGTACGAGGAGTTCCTATCATCCTCGGATTCGGAACCCAGACGTTATCGCCAGGTAACGATTAAACAAGGCGAGGCATCATCGCCCGCCAAAATTGAAAAGGCGTTATCGCCATTCAATACCTACGAGGAGTCATCGCCTGTTGAAACTGATAAGACATTATCGCCTGTCAAGAACATAGCGTTATCGCCCGTTCCAAAGTCAAGCCAAAAGTCAAATCAGTCCCTGACCCGCTCCCAAAAGAGAAATTTAAGGCGTAAAACTTAACGAGCACGCCTCAATCATACAGAAAAAGTTGTAGAAAACTCCGGGATAGAAAACTCTGGGACGGTAAAAAACTCGGAAGCAACCCCACGGGTTGCCACCCGCGGTTCGAGTGGCAACCCGCCGTTGCCTACCGCGGGTGGCATCCCGAGGTTGCCTACCGAGGGT